>OU015499.1:137087822-137190322 GCA_907164885.2 Dolomedes plantarius | reverse complement strand
TACAAATCTCTGAAGTTTAGAAATGTACAGAAAACTCAAAACATCCATAGCCTGTTCCGATTTACAAACACTTGAGTTAAAAATATCAGCTGAAAATTCGATGTCGAAAAACAATGATAAAAATGCAATCTCTATAAAATCAAGGGATCACAGAGCATTGTTCTCCTCTTCGTAGAATAATTATATCTTTGATTTCACATACAAAAACGTCAGGAATGTTGAAACGCTTAAAATGTCCTGGTTATAAAAAATTTCCTAATTTTACTCGCAAATTTGTTCATCGATTAGTTATTTCTCCCAGCAGATTAAAGAAAGGAATGTCCTTGCATGGTTATATTACAACCAGATTTAAGAACATGGATGCTGTCTTTGAAACAGAACGAATTTCCTTGTTTAAGAATTAAAAGAACATGATGACACGTTTTTTTACGATACATCCATTATTTAACATAAAATGTATAATACTTTAACAGAAATACATTGTAACGACTTATACTCATTATTAAAGGATGAAGTCGAAGATTGTATATGGGCAATTGATCTGGAAAAGGAACTTATAAACTTACGTTTCACTTTACTAAATGAAGTAAAAAATGCGCGAGTAGCATTAAATTTTGTATGTAAATTTGATTTTGAGTGCCTATTACCAAACGTCCAAACATACAAGGTGCGCCCATAAAGTAACCGGACAAATTAAAAGATCAAACGATAAAATAGAAAAGCTAAAGAATAATCGCCTGGCTAGAAAGAGTGACATCTCAACTCTTGTTAGAGCCAGTTTAAACTGGTTATTTAGTCGTTTGCGTATCAAAACGCCGTAGTAATTCTCATTTACTGAGAAGGAATTGTACAAAAAAAATTTGCTTCGGAACGGAACATTAAATTTCGTTACAAATTAGGTAAATCTGCTACCGAAACTTTAGAGATGATTCGAACAGTATATAGTGATGCATCGTTATCAAGACCACAAGTGTATGAGTGGTACAAGCGCTTTAAATGTGGGCGAGAAAGCGTTGAAGATGAACCAAAGACTTTCAACTTCAAATAATGAGGAAAATGTGGAGAAAATTCGTTCTTTGGTAAAAGCTGATAGAAGTCCAATAACTCAGCAACTTTCAGACATGCTTGGAATAAGCAAAGAAAGCTGTAGATTAATTTCAATTGGAAATCTGAAAATTAAAAAAGTTTGTGCTTCATTTCTGCCTCGGAATTTGACAGAACAGCAAAAAGAAGACAGAAAAGCTTGCTGTGAAAATTTGCTGACTACTGCGCAACAGGACAACAATTTCTTCAAGTGTATTATAACATGAGATGAGACCTGGTGTCTACAATACGACTCAGAAACAAAAAGATAAAGTGCACAGTGGAAAGGACCGTCTTCTCCCATACAAAACAAAGCACGGATGTCAAAATCAGTGTATTATAACATGAATCACAGTGTATTATAACATTAATCAGTGTATTATAACATGAGATGAGACCTGTTGTCAACAATACGACTCAGAAACAAACAGACAAAGTGCACAGTGGAAAGGACCGTCTTCTCCCATACAAAACAAAGCACGGATGTCAAAATCAGTGTATTATAACATGAATCACAGTGTATTATAACATTAATCAGTGTATTATAACATGAGATGAGACCTGGTGTCTACAATACGACTCAGAAACAAACAGACAAAGTGCACAGTGGAAAGGACCGTCTTCTCCCATACAAAACAAAGCACGGATGTCAAAATCAAAGACTAAGGTGATGCCGATTGCATTTTTTTTTTTATTACAAAGGACTTATTCACCACGAATTTGTTCCTGAAAATCAAACAATTAATCAGTATTTTTGCAAGGAGGTGCTTTTTCGATTAAGAAACGGGATAAGGCGAGTTAGGAAGGAACTGTTTGGTTCTGGGCAATGGTATCTTTTACACGATAATGCTAGGCCCCATACCAACGATTTCTGTACAACAATATCTTGCTAAGCATTCAATTACAGTGATAAATCACCCACCATATTCTCCCGACTTCTCCACAGCTGATTTTTTTCCTTTTTCCGAAGCTTAAGATGGCCATGAAAGGACAGAGATTTGAAAACGTCTCGGATATTAAATCAAATGTTACGCGTATTTTGCGAACGGTTAGTTCCAACGCCTATAAACAGTGCTTCGATGACTTGAAGAAACGTCGGAAAAATTGTATAGACTGCTTTGGCGATTATTTTGAAGGAGATAAATTCATTTGAAGGTGAGTAGTATTTTTGGAACAGATGTAGTATACGCAACGGGCCATCGCCAATTGGCGCCAAAATCCCGTTCGGAGACCTGTTTTGCCTAAACTGCGAAATGTAAACAATAAATTGGAAAACAAATTTACTGCTGGCTTTATGAAACTCGTAGGCGCACACGGGATCTTCGCTTCGCTCAGATACCCTTGCTTCACTCCGCTACGCTCCGTTACGCATCTGTCCAAAAACATTACAGAAAATCCCCAGCCGCTGGCTTCCCTACATACCGCTGGCTGTTATACAGTAAAAAAAAGCTTCCGCTGGCTCTAGCGGTCAGTAAAATAAAGCTTATCGCAAAAAAATACCATTCGATCTTAAAATCCTCCCTGCCAGAATATAAAAACCGCCAAACAACCATCTGATTTGGCGAAAAATCGCTCCTTGGCGTTCGTTGCGTATACTACATCTGTACCGTATTTTTCTTATTTATAAAAAATTGTCCGGTTACTTTAGGGGTGCACCTTGTATTTTACAATAAACGTCCATTATAACGTTAAGTAGACATTTTCTAATCGCGAGACGTTCGTTACTTAGAGCGGTTATTCTCAAACTTTTTTTCGTCACGGTACGCTTTTAATAATTTTAAAATTTGGCGGCACATTAGCTATAAGATAAATTTAAAAGAATTTTACTTGGATAAAATTGATTGATGTACCAATAATATATTTTGTAAAAATAGCATACGAAATAATATTCATTGGTATATAAAATAAAATTGCATTACAAAGTAAACAAAATATTTATTTAACTACAAATTACATTTAATGCTAAATTCGAGCTTGTTGTTTTTTTGATAACTTCATTTATATTTGGAAGTAAAATTGATAGTGCTACTCTTATTTCGTGGTCCAAATTTAAAAGTCCAGAACTGCAGTAGTCCAGAGCTGCAAGTTGCCAGTCCAGAACTGTAATAGTCATGCGCATTGGTTCAGAAAGTCCGCGCTAGGAAGGTAGAACTGGTTGAACTACTTGCATGACGTCACTTATGTATGGGTATTCGCAGTGGCGGCACACTTCAGGAATCTCGCGACACAGTGTTTGAGAATATATATATATATATATATATATATATATATATATATGCCGATATATATATATATATATATATATATATATATATATATTTAGCGGCAGAGTGGTTGAGACTCACTGATTTAGAGTCTCACCAAATATTCGAAAGCCGCCGTTTTTACCATGTTTTTGTTAACTCGCTTTCTTGTTTGTTTGTGTGTTTGTGTGTTTGTCCCGTACAAATCTTGCAATAGATTTTTAACTAAATTCCCAACTAGCTAGACATTTGAAACGTTTAGAATAGCTCAGAATACGATGACAATGCATTATTTTAATACTTTTAGCCATCTTTAAACAGGAATTGAATTCATTTTCAGTTATTTTCAGTTAATTTTGTTTCGTAGACTGGTGCAGCCATCTTTTGGCCGGAATGGGAACGAAAAGTTAAACGCAAGTTAACTTCCAATTAACTTCATTTTCTTTCAAGTTGATGGGATAATTCATCAAAAAAAAATTTTTTAAAGTATTTATTAATGCATAGAATTGTCAAGATTATATGATTCAACAGAAAATTTAAAAACATGGTATATAAAAAGTTCTTTTTATCTTGTAATTTATTGAAACTTGCCTCAGGCGCCGCAAAGGGATTGGTCTAGTTTGAGGCATCAATTCAAAGTTGTTTTTTTTTTTAAATTATTCAATATTTGTCCCAACAGTAACATTTTATAAGAGTTGAAATCATTTAGTTCGAGTGATCACAGAAGAGCTCTTGATATTATGCGATTGTTGTATTCCCATTAATGTAAAATTTAAAAAATATAACTTAAGGCTTCTCTTTTCTAGAAATTACTTGATTTTTGAATTTACACTTACTACAGAGAGGTACCTGACCACCAGCCAAACACCGAAAACAATAAAGCATGGTGCACTTTTCTTCATTCAATCCGACGGACGTGCATCGCGCAGAATTAGTAGGGAGACCATACTTATATATATATATATATATATATATATATATATACGAGGGTTGGGGTATAAGTCATGGCAACTATTTTTTTTCTTGTAGATATGTGAACGGATCACAAACGTATATGTGTCGTGTGGAAGTTCTGCAGGCATAGTGCGTATGCAGAACAACAGATGGCTCCGTGATAGCTGGTAGTAGCGTAGCGAGGGCTCTGAAATCAGTCAGTTGGTGAGTGTCGTGCGAGATGGAAGTTACCCGTGTTGAGCAGCGCGCTTACATCAAAATAGCCGTTCTCCGAGGTAGAAATGCGATGGAATGTCACAGTGAATTAGTAGAAGCCCTTGGGAATAATGACCTACCATATCGTACAGT
The DNA here is from genome assembly GCA_907164885.2 of Dolomedes plantarius. Lineage (NCBI taxonomy): Eukaryota > Metazoa > Arthropoda > Arachnida > Araneae > Dolomedidae > Dolomedes > Dolomedes plantarius. Next base: position 137,185,694 of record OU015499.1, on the reverse strand, counting down.
AGCACAGGCAGGGGAATACATTCAGGGTCTTTAGGCCCAGGTTTGTCCTGACAACTTTATGTGTACTGTGTTATCATTCTTTTGCACGGTGAAGGCCATATTGCCCTGTATACTACCGTAATAAATTAGTGTGTTACGATATTTCAGTGCTATTCATTGTCCACACATGTAGTTAAGACCTTGTCCTTTCGTCTGTATATGTCACGTTTTCCAACCGGACTGGTATCTTCAAGAAAGAAAAATAGTTGCCATGACTTATACCCCAACCCTCGTGTATATATATATGTAAGATTTCTGACGTGGTCATTTCTAGATGGAACTTCTGCAGTCTTAGAACCCAGGGTAATGAATTTACATTCTGAGACATCAAATGAATTTCGTACTTTTGAGGATAATCACCTGTATAGGAGACACTTTTGTCTTAGTTGAGTGTGAGAAGGTATAGTCTTTATTGTGTGTACGCATATGTATATACAAATAAATAAATTATAAGCCCTCAGACCTATTAACGAGCTTACGAGAGGGAAAAAAATTGTACATTGATCCTTTTCTTGTTGACTTGCGTTTTACCCAGATTTTCAAATATTACTATAAACACACACTTTTATAAGTACACCTTGGGGAGACATTGAGATTGAAAATCGATTGAAAAGTATCGATTTAAAAAAGCGGAGAAATCACAATCCGTTAAACTCCTCATCTCAACTCATTTTAAAACTAATGTACACAAAGATGCATTATCTAATGCAGGGTTTCCCAAACTTTTCGTGAGATGGAACACTTCGCAAATCCTGAAATTTTAACGGAACGCATTATTTTGCAGGTTATGTATTAACGCATAATCAATAGAATTTTTAAAAATGAGAAAAAAAAACATTAAATAGTACCTTAAGATAGAGTTTGTGACGGATTTTAAGTTTTTTCCCGTTCCAACCGATCAGTTTTAAAAGCAGCCAAAAACGAACGATTTCAAAACATTGGTACATCCTTTCCTTACGCAGTGATGTATTTCACTAACCCGGATCTTTAATGACCATTGAGAAATTAAAGTCAAAATGTGTCACAAAGTTGCCTCACCGAGTGGGGCTACTTTGTGATATCTGTGTTTTCGCCTCGAAATCCAAGAGGAAAAATTACTTGACAGAAAGTTAGACAATAAAAAGTTTACCATAAGCTTGATACACAATTATATATACCTATTACAAATATTGGATAGCATTATCTGTATCTTTGACATCAAAGAGACCTCGGATGCCCAGGTCAGCCATCTTTGATAAGATGAGGAAATTCGTCTTTCGGCACATTCTGCTCCTTCGGGTAGTTTTTTTTTTTTTTTTCTAGATAGTCAACACTTCTTTCTTTCCAGTGGTATTTTAGAGGACGGAAAAATGCAACATTGAGAGGCTGGAGGAGGTGGGTCGACTTTGTGGGTTATTTTGTGACAGTGTCATCGTGTCACAAAGTAACCCTGTCACCTTTCGATATTTAGGTTGTGTTCTCATACATCTCGGAAATATCACGACACAAAAGTTATATTGCTCCACAATCTAACCAACATATTGACAATAAAAAATAATTACCCGTGGTAGTTGGTTGTTTAAGGTGTTAGCCTTCAGCACACAAAGTTTCCGGAGTTTGAGTCTATAGCTTAACAACAGGTTTGAACAATACACTGACCAGCGAAGACAAATGGCACGCAGAGGCTTCGTACACTGGCCACCAGGTGTCTCTGTATGTCGGACAAGATGTTGGCGCTGTTTTTTTGCTTACCCGGTATCACGGGCGCGGCGCCACATCCGAAATACGAAAAAATTACTATGTGTCACAAAGTTATCCCTGCAGTCACAAAGTAACCCCCGTCTTACGGTAATTTAGTATTTAGTAATTATGCATGAATGCTTAATTGTTTAGACATTTCAGAGCATTCATCCGTCAAACATGTTTGAATTTCTTGTTGTCATTGTAGGATATAAAACAATTCAAGGTTTCCCCGGAACACCTATTAACCTTCCGTGGAACACCAGTGTTCTGCGGAACATAGTTTGGGAAACCCTGATTTAAAGCATCTTTGTGTCAAAAATGTATTCCAACAATTTATTTTAGGGAGATATACTTTAATTATAAGACTTTTTTTTAAAAAATTGAAAAACTAAATAGCAGCTGAACATCCATGTTCTTACCATCGACCACCTGAAGAATAACTTATGGCACATGAGGTGACATACAAAAGAAATTTGTGAAATATGGGGGTCGGCCTTAAAAACATCTAAACTCGACATTTAACAGTGCTTCGAGGTACACTCAATGAATCAATAAATAATGAAAAGCAAGGCTAAAAAAAATCATTTACATATCTACAGAACTTACATGACACAAATACAGTCCACTCTCAATATTCTTGGCAATAAACAGAAAGGACAGACGACCGATAGAATTTACCAATATTATATAGAATCGCGCCGATAAATACAAATGTAGCTGGTCAGACACCCATGCTTTTCTTAGAAATTTTCCGAGCTGGGTGGAATGAAGGAATAGACAAGTTATCACTGTGCTGTAATGAAATATATATATATATAGTTAGTTTACATTAATGGCATTATAGTATGCATTTATATTTTTTCCCGAAGAAATGCAGTTTAAGTTGTGTACTAACCCTACTGGATTCGATCACCTCCATGTTAACCTATTGAAAAAAAAGAACAAAATGAGGTAAGTACATATTTATTGTTTTCTTGGAAAGACAATTTAAAACAGTTTTACGCAACAAAACTTTAAACATTAAATAACTACCACATAAGCCGGTAGATGGTGCGACAACATTTCGCAAGAAAAATTTACTAATTGCGTCAGAATGCAAAAAAAAAGAAACACAAAACGCACATTGCTTCTTCCTGTACGGTAGCCATTTGCAGAATGACGCAATTAGTAAGTTTTTCTTACGAAATGCTGTCGCGCCAAATGAGGTACGTACATATTTATTGTTTTCTTGCAAAGACAATTTAAAACAGTTTTACGCAACAAAACATTAAACATTAAATGACTACCACATAAGCCGGTAGATGGCGCGATATTTCGCAAGAAAAATTTACTAATTGCGTCAGTATGCAAAAAAAACAAACAGAAAACGCACACTGCTTTTTCCTGCACGGTAGCCATTTGCAGACTGACGCAATTAGTAAATTTTTCTTACGAAATGTTGCCGCGCCATCTGCCGGCTTATGATGTAGTTATAGAATGTTTAAATTTTTGTAGTGTAAAACTGTTTTAAATTGTCTTTCCAAGAAAACGATAAACATGTGCGTAAATCATTTTGTTCTTTTTTTTTTTTCAAATATGAAATGCACTCAATAATTTTGGACCACCCTTTATTTTAAAATTTAAATTATTAGGGGAAATCTGGCAGAGTGTGTTTTAAACGCTCGTAAATTCCTTTAGTGGACGCAATTTATAAAATGAATCCTGTCGCAAGGTGCACAAGAGTTCGTACTGTATGAAAATATAATTTTTATTGGAATATTCACATTTATGGAGCTATCAATAGTAAACACATTTCCTGCATAGGTTAACACTGAGGTGAGCAAATCTATTAGGGTTAGTAGACAACAGCCTTAAGTTCAGCACAGTGAAATGTTATCACATAATAACTTGTTTTGAGCTACAGTAGATTATTCATATATATCATTAACCACGATTGGTTTCCCGTATGAAAACATAATATCCGTTGAACTGAGAGCAGACTGTACTATCATAACAGTTTTTTTTTTTGTACTACACATTCTATTTATATTCGTGATTATAAATGCATTTTTGGTCTCTTTATAAATGCTCTGCTAACAAACTGATATGGGACACCCTAGCCATTGACTAGTTGGGGCACAGCATGTAACAACTGCTCTTAAATACAGAAATTTTCTATCATTAATGACTGGCACATCGTTCAGAGCATTATTTACAAAATGAAATACCTCGAGAGACCAAAAAATAACTCAAGAACAGGAGGATTTTTTCGTTTTTTCGTCTTCATTCTTTCCATACTGATTGAGAAGTTTCTGGAGCTCCCCTTCCAGAGCGGCTTTCTGTAACAGGGAACGATTATTAATATGTCATTTACAGTATTTTTCGGACCATATGACGCACCTTTTTACATAAAAAAATACTTAAAATTGGGGTGTGTCTTATGGCCCGAAGGTAACATTAAAATAAAATCAATATTTTATTATATATATACAGAGGCTGTTCACACATTTTTTAGACGATGTATATTGTATTCACAAAACTAAATTACATAAAATCCTTGTGATTTAAATGTTCTATTTGACATCCCTTATTCTGAACTATCTTTAGACACCGCAATTTCCAGGATAATAATGCCTTTTGAAGTGTCAGAAGAGGTATTTATTCTATCCCATTCCTCCTGAACAGCTTTCCAGAGTCCTGTAAGGGTTTTGGGACGACGTTTGGATAATGCAGATTTTAAAAGTCCGAAAGCACAAAAATCCATAGGTGATACATCGGGAGATTTAGTAGGGATATCAGTGAAGGGTATGGCCTTGATACCAGTTTTTTGTTCCATTTCTTTTAGGAAATTTACAGTGGATTTTGATGTGTGACTGCTAGCTTTGTCCTGATGGAGTCTCACAGATTGATGGCACTGTGGGTAAAGCGATGGTATTTCATTAAGAAAAATTGGCGATAAAATATGTTCCTGATAGTATTTGGAGTTAATCTTGACATTTTTTCCCACTCTATTTTTAACTTGCCATTATAAGAAAAACCACCAACAATCATGAATCCCTTAGAAAAACTTTCTTTCGATTCTTTGAACCATGTACTTAAATTTTTTTCTCCCCTTTTATGATAATAAATGGCTCTTTTTTTGTTGCAATCATTTAAATACACCCATGATTCATCTATTGTGACAATTGTTTTCCATTTTTCTTTGGATAAGTGTTTCTCATATAGAATTCTGCAGCGTGTCCTGCGTTCAGCGATATGATTTGGAAGAAGAAGATGCACATTGCGTTTTTTCGCTTTCTTAAGATTTAAATCAACGTTTATCATTTTTTTTACAGTGGACACCGAGCATTTTAATGATTTTGCAACTGTCCTTTGACTATGGGGATTTTCTTTTAACATTAAACAACGTACCTTTGCAATAGTCGAAGATGTCCGTTTTTTCCTTGGATACTTGTTTGGAATTTTTGTCCCACTTGAGGCTCCAATTTGACGTTTTTTTCCTTTCTTGTTGACGATATTACCTATCGACGCTTTAGATATCACAAAACCATGACTCTCACATCGTTTTTGGATAACGGAGTATGCATATTTCTCTTCAGAAAGAGCATAAATGTAGCCTTCGAACCACTGCTTTGTTAAAAACGCCATTTTGAATAAAAACAAAACTTTCAAGCCGCAGACGATAATTTTGACTTTTAAAAACATAGTACAATTGCAATTATTTCTTTTGCAGCAAACGATTTTTTATTACCGCTTACCAAAATCGTCTAAAAAATGTGCGAACAGCCTCTGTATTATATATATATTATATATATATATATATATATTATTTATTATATTCATTATACATATTTTACATATATTTATTATATATATATATATATTATTTATTATATTTATTATACATATTTTATATATATTTATTATATATATTTTATAAATAATATTTATTATATATATTTTTGTCACGGAGAGTGGCAGTGTAACAGAGTCTGCAGTTTTCTAGAATGGTGTGGGTTTATGAATAAACAAGACTTTGGGTAAAATCCCAAAGTTTATGTTAGAAAATCAATAAACGTTAAAATATTAAAAACAATCAAGAAACTAACTCTCAACAAACTCGCTCCGCATGAGCGTTAAATCTATAAACTCAGAACAGCGGTACTAACAAAATCATCTCACGCAGAGACTTTCAAAAAACGAATCTCACTAGCTCGTGAGTCCGAATGTGTGCGCTGCCATGGCACCTTTGCTTCAGGAGCTTCAGAACTGTACAGTGGTAACTACAGTACTTGGGCCGGGCCCTCCACTGTAGGATGATATAGCAATGCATAAAACTTCAGTGATCAATAAAAAACGAAAGTAGCAAGGAAAATAGAAAGTGGGGAAAACAAAACGCTTCGATAGTACAAGTAAAGCTAAAAACATGGGGGGAAAAGCGACTGAGGGGCACCTTTGCTCTAACCCGAGCGGCATACATACAAGAAAGACTAAATTAACATACATTTGCATAAAATATACTGGAAAGGAAAAACGATAAACCATGGGAAAAAAGAATGAAAAACCTCATTACTCAGATGTATGACGTCAAAAGTTGCCGTAACGTCATTAGCTGTTAGGGCCTGTTCCCATAAGAGTCCGGTAGCGGAAGCGTCAAAGTATTGAAATATATTTAACCAATGACAAACCTCCAAACGATTAGCAACGAAATTTTTAACGCCTGTGATTGGTTTATTTCTGTCTCAGCGCCATCTTTCCTCTTACGCTTCCACTACCCGACTCCTATGTGAACACATCCTTAGAGCCTGCGCACATTGCCAGTGGCGTAGCGAGAGGGGGGAAAGGGGGTCTATCATGCCCCGGGCGCCAATCTCAAAGGGGCTCCAAATGGTCCTTTTCACTAACTCTATATATAATATTACTATGTTTTTCGGGGAGGGGGCCAGTGGCGTCGCGAGGGAGGGGCAAGGAGGTCTATCATATCCCGGGCGCCACTTGCAGAGGGGCGCTAAATGGTCTATTTTTAAATTAATTGTATATATTATATTACTATATATTTTTCGTGGGGGGCGCCAAAAAGGAATCGTGCCCCGGGCGCTAGTTATGCTCGCTACGTCACTGCACATTGCAGTCCATTAACGTAAGCGTTAAAAGAAAAATGACGCTGAGATGGAAATAAACCAATCATAGCCTTTAACAATTTCTTTTCTAATCGTTTGGAGGTTTGTCATTGGTTAAATATATTTCAATACTTTAACGCTTCCGCTACCGGACTCCTATGTGAACAGGCCCTTAGGTTAACAAGTGCTATTTCAGTCTAAAACGATAGCACGAATCTCGGAAAGTAAATTTCTCTGTCGTAAAATTTCCAAAATTGACGACAACAACAACAACAACAAAAAAAGAATCATTGTGAAAGTACCATTTTACCAAGAATTGGCTATTTGAAGCATAGAAGCCTAGAACATTATCAAATAACAAAAAGCAATACAACATAACAACTTCACATTAAAACACCAATACAATGCAACCAGAAAAACTTATTAATCCCTTATAAACACTATAACATACATATGATGAACTATACATATACATATGATGACCCAATCAATCAAATTTGAAAGGATATATATAAAAAAAGCTATTAAAAAAGGTAAAATTTAAAAAAAATTGAATTGGGAATTTTATTTTATTTTCTTTTAAATTAAAATTTTTTTGGGGGGAACAAATTTTATTTTTTTTTCTTTTAAATTAATTTTTTTTTTGGGGGGGAGGCCCAACATTCGGGGGCCCCTAGGCCTGGGCCTACTGGAAAATCAGGGCCTGTTCCCATGGCTGACGCCACAAAAACATTAGTCCGTTCGCAGCAAAACGCGTAATAGAGATTCGTTGGAACATATAACACCCCTTCCCATTCCCATTCAAGTCATAAGTTCATAAGTCCTGTCTTTGCACCATCGCGTGTGTCGAATGGAAAAGATCAAAGGAATGTGTACAAGGCAACCCTATTGCAATATCCGACTCGGACGTTCTTCCAGAGACAGATTTTTGTCACAAATGGTTTATGTAAGACCGACGTACAGTTTTTCCAAATAAGTTTTACAATGATATCGGCAGGCATGCAATTATGCATTATTTGAACGATTCCAAAAGGTTCGCGTTACAGCTACACGGTGAAATTTAAGGGGGGGGGGGGGGGGAATCAAATACAATACAGAATACATGCATTCTCGCAGAAAATAAAAACAGACATACTTTTGCCATCGTCTTTTCCTGCACGCTGAGAGAAGCACTTTTCCTGTACCCACTATGGGACAACATTTTGTTTAAGTTGTCTAATTCGGAACGGATGCTATCTAATTTGTTTAATTTAGTATGCTGGACTTCTGCTACCTCCTATAAAAAAAATCATACATTACAAACATAATACCACATTTAAGTATTTTTGTTAAAAGCACATTTAAATGAAATAACCATTCCAAAACTAAAATTAATAATTACAAGATAAAAAGAACTTTTTATATACCATGTTTTTAAATTTTCTGTTGAATCATATAAACTTGACAATTCTATGTATTAATAAATACTTTTTTAAAATTTCTTTATGAATTATCTCATCAACTTGAAAGAAAATGAAAACAATTGGAAGTTAACTTGCGTTTAACTTTTCATTCCCGTCTCGGCCGATAGATGGCTGCACCAGTCTACTAAACAAAATTAACTGAAGATGGATTCAATTCTGCTTAAAGATGGCTAAAAGTATTAAAATAATGCATTGTCATCGTGTTCTGAGCTATTCTAAAAATTTCAAATGTCTAGCTAGTCGGGAAGTTAACTAAAAATCGATTGCAAGATTTGTACGGGACAAACACACACACAAACAAACAAACAAGAAAGCTAGTTAATAAAAACATGGTAAAAATATTCTGTAGGAATCACAATGTGGTCTTTAAAACTTTCAAGAGGAAAAATCTTATCACATACGATTAGTAAAACCTCTATGACAGCCAGTAACGGTTCTGAAAAAAGTGACCGTTTTGAGGGGTGGCCGTTAACAACAATTCTCAACCTTCCAAATAACATGTGCGTTACAATAAGGTCCTGTTCACACAGCAGTCCGGTAGCGGAAGCGTCAAAGTATTGAAATATATTCAACCAATGACAAACCTCCAGACGATTAGCAACGAAATTTTTAACGCCTGTGATTGGTTTATTTCTGTCTCAGCGCCATCTTTCCTTCTACGCTTTCGCTACCGTACTCCTATGTGAACAGGTTCTGACACAGTGGCAAAACTGAGTAAAAATGTTCATAAAGATATTTTCAAAGATTTTCCGCGACCCATACGACATAAAATATTGAAATATTGACGGAACACTTTCGTTACAAACAACGTTTCGCTGTGAGAATTTCCATGACAAATACGTGTGAATTGACACTTATCGATATAACTTAAGGCTGCTGTGTACTAACCCTACAGGATTCGCTCACCCCAATGTTAACCTAGGAAGAAAATGTGTCAGCTATTGACTATCTACATAAATACTGATAATCCAATAAATTCCAACCAGGTGTCAAATTTCTTTCTCTATTACGGAGTACAATTAAAAACAAAAACGAATAAAATAATCTATATATATAAAACAGTTCCGTAACTGACTGACTGACTGACAACGCACGGACCAAACCGCTGGACCTAAAGGGCTGAAATTTTGCATGGCGATTCTTCTTATAGTGTAGGGGTGCACTAAGAAAGATTTTTGAAAAATTCTTCTTAGATTTTTTAAAAATTAAGTTTTTAAGCTGTTTTAGTAACTTTTTTTTTAAGTTTGCATTTAAAATAATAATTTGAGGGTAATAAAATTTATATCAAGAGAAGGATCATAAAAATTACTGGAAATCTTTTTCGAATCTGTACCTCCATTTTCTGATTTTTGGTAACTTTTTAAAGATTCATTTTTAGAATTTAATTTATTAAATACTGATCACGTGGTTTCTTTTTCTGGTACTTTAAATAAATTTATCGTCACGTGCATAACAACGAAATAGACAAAAAAATATTTTTTTTCTTGTTAAAGCAGCAGACGATTGGAAATTATCCAAAAAAATATTAAAATGCAGTAAAAGATACGTTCCTCAAACTGTACTATATTCTTTTGTATATTCTATTAGATTTAATTTGAATATTTTCTTCTACATTATTTTGTCTATAAAAATATCCGTTACGATGTTTTTTCGTTTTTTACATTGATCGTTGTATTTCTTATGAATATATTTATACATATTTTTGGCATTAAATAAATACATTGACCGTTGTATTTAATTTAAATGTACTCCGTAGCCGAAGTATGGGTTTTCGGCTAGTTACGAGATAAAAAGAACTTTTTATATACCACGTTTTTAAATTTTCTGTTGAATCATATAAACTTGACAATTCTATGTATTAATAAATGCTTTTTAAATTTTTTTTTTTGATGAATTATCCCATCAGCTTGAAAGAATATGATCAAATGCGTCATCAATTGCGTTTAACTTTTCGTTCCCGTCCCGGCCGATTGATGGCTGCACTATTATACAAAACAAAAATTAGCAGAAAATGAATTCAATCCTGCTTAAAGATGGCGAAAAACATTAAAAGAATTCATTGTCATCTTGTTCTGAGCTATTCTAAAAGTTTCAAATATCTAGCTAGTCGGGAAGTTAGTTAAAAATCGATTGCAAGATTTGTACTGGACAAACACAAACACACACACACACACACACACACACACACAAACAAAGAAAAAAGCGAGTTAATAAAAACATAATTAAAAAAAACCCTTATATCCATCCTTGGACCTTAAAGTCCACCCTTGGACACATTTTATCCATAGATTAACATTGAGGTGAGCGAACCCACTAGGGTTAGTATACACAGAAGCCTTTAAACGAAGAAAAGCACCGAAAACTTAACGAAGAAATCCAGTTCAAAGGAAGTGTTAGATAATTTTGCTAGTCATGCTTTTTCTTCAGTAGCCTCAACCAGTGGCGCACCCAGAGGGTGGGCCAAGGGGCCCTGCCCCCCCCCCCCCTAAAGAAACAGAAATTGCATTATGAGTATTGAATTTGCATTATATATATTTTTACCATGTTTTTATTAACTTGCTTTCTTGTTTGTTTGTGTGTGTGTTTGTCCCTTACAAATCTTGCAATCGATTTTTAACTAACTTCCCGACTAGCTAGACATTTGAAACTTTCAGAATAGCTCAGAACACGATGACAATGCATTTTTTTAAATACTTTTAGCCATCTTAAACCAGATTTGAATCCATTTTCAGTTAATTTTGTTTTGTAGACTGTTGCAACCATTTATCGGCCGGGACGGGAACGGAAAGTTAAACGCAAGTTAACTTCCAACTCTCGAGCTAAACGATTGATTACGCATTTGATCATTTTCTTTCAAGTTGATGAGATAATTAATCGAAAAAAATTTTTTTTAAAGTATTTATTAATACATAGAATTGTAAAGTTTATATGATTCAACAGAAAATTTAAAAACATAGTACATAAAAAGTTCTTTTTATCTTGGTAATTATCCGTTCTACACGCCGCCCCCCCCCCTCCTCCAAGATTAAATCCTGGGTACGCCACTGGCCTCAACTATACTGATAGACCAAAAGGGGTGAGTGACTGAATAGTTTGATGCTACTGGAGAAGAAAAAAATAATTGCCTATTCCGAATACTGTGTTTGTCGTAATTTCAACGTTTTCAGCCTGCTTCTTCATTCATTTTGATATACTAGAGCTGTTTGGCGAAACTTTGTCACTGAAGTTTCGTTTATTTTAGCTTATAGTTTTTGTCACTTGTTAATGGATGGATTTCTGAAAATTCTGTTTCCATTTGGTCTGTAATACACACTTAAATACATGTAAATTATATATATATATATACTCTGTGATAAAAAAATATATGCACCCAGAAGAAATCGAGCTACTATCACGAAATTTGGCAGGAATGTAGTCTGGTAAGAGATATGCAAATGATAAAAATTTCGACGCCATTGAGACAAGGGTAAGCGCGCTATGCGCATATGAAGTGCGCAGCTGGGCGAGTTTAAAAGCATGATTGCTCGTGCCATAGGGTTTTTCAAACAAATCTGTCGACTTAGATGGACGGTATTGTGACTAGAGATGCATCTGAGACGTAACCGGCGACAGTACGAACAATTGTCGGACTTTGAGAGGGGGCGTATAGTAGGCCTCAGAGAAGCAGACTGTTCGAACAGGCGTATCGGCCGCCACCTCGGTCGGAGCGATATGGTAGTTGCTCAGTGTCAGCAACAATGGATCACGAAAGGGATAGTCTACCGTCGCGGAGGGTTAGGGCGCCCCAGAAACACAAATGCGCGCGAGGATCGCGCAATCATAAGAGCGGCCACGTCCGCACCAACAACGTCGCTAGAATCGGTTCGACGCCATTTACCACCTTCCAGACATCCGGTGATATCAAGGGAAACCATTCAGAGACGACTGGCCTACGCAGGTATAAGGAGCCGACATCCATTAAGACGCCTACCACTGACCCCACATCATAGGCAGTGTCGATTGGATTTTTGCCGACCTCGGGCAAGCTGGAGTGTGACCGACTGGAGGTGTGTGATCTTCAGAGATGAATCCTGATTCAGTCTCAATGCTGATGACCAGCGCATACGCGTTTGGAGGCGGCCAGGCCACAGGTCCGATCCGGCATTTGTTGTCGAGAGGCATACGGCGATTACACAAGGTGTGACAGTGTGGGGAGCGATTTGTTGGGACACACGATCACCTCTAGTCGTCCTTCAACGCACTTTGACGGCACGCAGTTACGTGGACGAGATTTTAACGCCAGTTATACTGCCTATGCTATCAAGTCGCCCAGGTGCCATTTATCAGCAAGACAACGCTCCGACTGACTGACTGACAGATAACGCACAGACCAAACCGCTGGACGGAAGGGCTTTTTGCATGGCGATTCTTCTTATTGTGCACTAAGACAGATTTTTAAAAACTCTTCTTAGATATTTTTAAATTAAAGTTTTAAGCTATTTTTTGTAACTTTTTTTAAGTTTGCATTTAAAATAATAATTTGAGGGTTATAAAATTTATATCACGAGAAAGATCATAAAAATTCCTTTAAAATGAGATCTTTTTCGAATCTTTACCTCCATTTTCTGATTTTTGGTGAATTTTTAAATATTAATTTTTAGAATGTAATTTATTAAATGCTGATCACGTGATTTCTTTTTCTGGTACTTTAAATAAATTTATCGTCACGTGCATAACAACTAAATAGACAAAAAAAGTTTTTTTTTTTCCCTTGCTAATGCGGCAGACGATAGGACATTATCCAAAAAAATATTAAAATACAATAAAAGATATTATGTTCCTCAACTGTACTATATTAACTGTACTATATTCTTTAGTATATCCTATTACATTTAATTTGAATATTTTCTTCTACATTATTTTGTCTATAAAAATATCCCTTACGACTTTTTTATAAATATAATTTTTTGTTATTTTTACATCAATTGTATACATTGATCGTCATATTTATTATAAATGTATATATATATATATATTTTTTTTGGCATAAATTGCATACATTGACTGTGGTATTTAATTTGAATATACTCTGTAGCGAAGTGAGGGTTTTCAGCTGGTATATATATATATATACAGTGGACGCTCGTTAATTCGAACTCGGTTAATTCGAACTTTCGGTTAATTCGAACTAATCCAAAGGCCCCCAAAAACTTGTATTGGAGTTAATGTTAAAAATATCTCGTTAATTCGAACTAATTTTTATCACTTCGGTTAATTCGAACTAAAAATTTGACAAAAAAAAATTATTTTTCCTCGTTTAATGGAGAAAATACACACTATATTTATTATTTTGTGTGTCAAAATTTCTTTTCTGTGTAAAGAGGCACATGCCTGCATTCCTAGACTATTGCATGTCCGCTAAACGTTAGTAGCTAGTGTCCTTCTTATTAGTGCTAAAGGAAAAAAGCAATTTTCCTTTATTTGGGTCGATTTTCTTAGAATTTCAGAAAAACTAGTCTTTACTACAGATTCTAGGGAGCTGCGTCAGTTATAACTGCAGTGCAGACAAGTTAATGTGATCTAGTTTTTCTTCCTTATTGTGTGGTGTGAATGTGTAAAAATTCAGGATATCTACACGTGGAAAGTACAAAACCCTAACTTTGGAGACAAAGGTAGAAATTTTAAAGAAAGTAGAGAATGGCGAATGTAAAAAAAAGTTAGCAGCTGACTATGGAATTAAAAAAAATGCCTTGTCAACTAATTTGAAGAACAAGGAGTCAATTTTAGATTCATGGGAAAAATCAAAATTTGCTACAGGAAGGAAACGCATGGGAAATGCGTCCCAAGAAGTTCTAGAAAGATCTCTACTGCTATGGCTCCAGGATGTTAGATCTCGAAATTTTCCGATAAATGGACCCCTAGTGCTGACGAAGGCTGATGAATTGGCAAGTCGAATGGGTATTGAAGATTTTAAATGCAGTGATGGATGGCTTTCTCGATTTAAGTCAAGGCAAAATATTTCTTATCAAACTGTATATGGCCAAAGCTCTCATGTAAACGAAGACGTATGCACTAATTTCGGTAGGAAACTGCCAGGGCTTTTTTCTACTTACTTGCCGAAAGATATTTTTAATGCGGCCATAATGAACTCTATTAAAACTCTGAAAGCATTTATTCAGATGGAACCTTCCTCTGAAAATGAATTGAAATGTTTACTTCAAATCGAGAAGCTGGCTGAACAATGTAGGCATCATAAACAGAACCAAACATCCATTTTACAGTTTTTCCCCAAAGTGTAATTCATATTTTTAATAAAAGTTTACTTTATACTGCATATCTTCTGCTTCATTTTATGATTAAGGTAAGTCTGTATTGCTTTTTAATATGTTTAACTTTAGATAACATAGTATAATATATTTTCAGGGGTTATACATACTAGGAGAGTTTCTTCTTCAGTGATACACATTTAAAGTTATATATTTTCTCTTAACATCGGATAATTCGAACTTCGGATAATTCGAACTTTTTTCTGAGAACCTTCGAGTTCGAATTAACGAGCGTCCACTGTATATATATATATATATATAAAAGAGGGGTGCGGCTCCGGTCTATAATGGCACCACGAGAGTAGGAGTCCGATTTAACCAGTTGTACTCTCCATTTTCACCGAGCATACCCAGGGCGACATCTGGGGGATCGTACCCTCTCTCACCCTCTATGACCTCATACAGGGACTTTCCAGTGTCCCTATCCAAACTAGACACGGAGGTATTGAATGACGCTTCTCGGGATTCAATCAGAGCATCCTCAGCGCCGAGAGCCGACGCGCTCCCACTAGGCTACTTCGGACCCATAGTTAATGTTAATTAAGCTATTGCTATATGCAGTTAAGCTCTATAGTTAAGTACATATTTTGATGAAGAAGTGTTAATTAGGGAAAAATGTTTTCAGAAACGTTTACTACAAAGATGGAAAACTATTATTTTCTGCTAAATAATGCATTTTTAATAATTTCATGTTCCATCTTTTCAGTTTCCATAATTGCCGAACATTGGTTTTTGCCCCCCCCCCCCCCCCCACACTGAATATAGTAATTTAGAAGAGTCACTTGCCCTAATTCATGTGGGGCATTCATATTAAACCTTATTTTAAATTCCTTTTCCACAGTTTTGAACTGTTGTTTTGGTTTATGGAAAGCATTAACATTTATAAAATTTGAGTATCAAAAATACTTAAAAAGTCTCAAGTTAACATGTTCCTGTAACACCTTCATATTGGTATTACAGGGGGCCTCTACCACTGCAATATTCAATATTCTAAAATTTTTTGATGCATTTATATTCATATCACTACTACACTGAAGAGCCAAAAATACTGGTACAGGCGTGCGTATGCAAATAATGGATATATGCAACCAATCAGCGTTACGCGATGCAGTCGGCAGCACCTATATAAGAAAACATGTGTCTAGAGAAGCTGTTAGATCGGTTCCTGCTGCTACAATGGCAGGTTATCTCGATTTATGTAACTTTGAAAGTGGTATTATAGTCGGCACACGAGAAAGGGGATGTAGCATAGCGATGCAATTTGGATTTTCAAGCACGAACATTTCACGAGTGTACCATGAATATCAGGGATCTGGTAAAACATCAAATCTCCGTCAGCGGTGCAGCCGAAGAAAGACCTTTAAAGAACGGGACTGTCGATTGTGGTGGTAATTTTAGATTTAATTATTATTACTATGAAATATGAAACTATGATTATTATGAAGTATTTAATTGTGGTCAGTACAATGCTTGAAGCACAAGGATAGTGGTTAGTACATTGTTTAGCACAAGGGATTAATGATTACTCATGTGTATGATCACAAATCAATTTATTAACTATCAGCACACTATTTATACAGTTCACATTACTCATTATTGACTTCCTATCATTACTCTTTTATCATGTTAATACAATACATATATATACCTCATATCACTTATACTTTTACTACTCAATTTCATTACTTGATTATTCGAAGCTTTAACACAATACATATGTATACCTCATATCACTTATCCTTTTACTACTCAAATTTCATATTCACACTATATATACCATTAACATTACTCCTTCTTGACTTTCTATCATTACTCTTTTAACATGTTAATACAATACATATATATACCCCATATCACTTATACTTTTACTACTCAATTTCATATTCTAACTATTATTATACAAAACCACAAATATTCGGTGATATATATCTATGACAACATGCAATATTAATCGCGGCTACTATCATTCTCCTAATCTAACTGAGCATCGGCACAAGATCACCAAATAAACAAAATCCCGTACCTGATACTTGCACGGCTGGGGAGAATCGTGAGGGACGATAGGTGGCTTGCGGCGGTCATCTGTGGCACAAGGACTCTACACTTTGGGCGATGGTGGCTGGTGGCAATCATCTATGTATACGGGGCTCCGGGACTTTACAACCTCTTGGTAGCGGGCGCTCGCTCGACGAAGGGGTGCGGCATGGGAGAGTTCTGGTCTCCTGGACAGGTATCTCTTTCTAGGGCTAAGCTATCGGCTGGTCGCCAGATCGACTTCGCTCCTGGGGTCATTAGGCGGGCGCATTTAGTTTGGGTCGGCGCGGAAGGCTTTCGGCTCAAGTGATCCTTCAATCGGCAGGCATACATTCATTGGCACGTGAGGGCTTACACCTCTATCTTCTTTATTCGTCTGAGGCCCTTTCCGTCTTTCTTGACTCCGACTTCTCCTCAGCGGATTCTAAACTTCATCTGCTCACTGCTTTTCAACTCTATATATCTCTCTCTGATTATTCTCAGCCATCTCTATCTTTTTACTTAACTCTCCCACTTCATTCTAGGCTTTCCATTGGTGGCCACCTCCTGACCAATGGGTAAATATGGATACCCTTTATTGGCTCGAACTCTTTTTTTTTATAATAATACCTCCTCCACTCAAAATTGAAGGGGGCGTCAGTCGTTGCACCCTTCTGGAGAATTCTCACGCCCATACATTCACATGCTTCTATTCCGACCCCCTACCGATCTCCTAACGCATTGAAGCTCATAAAGTCTTAACTCATCCTTAACTAACATCAAATTTCGGACCCCTTCGTTTCCTATTTCTGCCTGTCCAGATCATTAACTGCAGCTGGCCGCCGCTCCTTGCCATCAATTTTCGACCGTTCCCCTTTTCACACGTCAATTCTCGTCTCCCTTTCTAACATAAGCAGATCGTAAACTGCATCTGTACACCACTTATCCGTTGTTTGGAACATTTCTTCTATTCTTTGTGCCCAACTTTGCACCTGTTTAACTTTCCAAAACTGTCGCCTACACTGCGACATCGATGACTGGCGATAATCCTTAAACGAGATAGACGTGCAACACTTCCTCAAATTGCTAATGATTTCAATGCTGGGGCATCAACAAGTATCAGTGTGCAAACTGTTCAACGGACCGTCATTAATATGGGCTTTCGGAACCACAGGCCCACTCGTGTACTGTTGTTGAATGCATGGCACAAAGCTTTACACTTTGCCTGGACCTACCAACACTTCCATTGGACTGTTGATGACTGTTAACACTTGGACAATTCCAACAGGACAATGCGACACCCCTTACGTCAAGAATTGCTACCAAGGGGCTCCAGGATCACTCTTCTGACTTTAGACACTTTGATGGTCCATAAAAATCCCCAGACATTAACATTATTGAGCATATCTGGGATGCCTTGCAACATGCTGTTCAGAAGAGATCTCCACCCCCTCGCACACCTATGGATTTGTGGACTGCCCTGCAGGATTCGTGGTGTGAATTGCCTCCAGGATACCTTCAGATATTAGTTGAGTCCATACCACGTCACGTTCCGGCACTTCTGCGTGCTTGTGGGGGCCCTACACGATATTAGGCAGGTATACCAGTTTTTTTTTGGCTCTTCAGTGTATTAACAAAAATTAATTTCAATTAGTACTATTTTTACTTTTAATAATTTTAAGATCCTATTTATGTAAACTTGTGTCTGAGAGGTGAATATGTAATGAACTGCACAAAATTTTGCAATACTATGTAATATATTTATACATTATTATGCACATTAAACAGAGTTTGTTATTACAATAATTATACACAGTTAACCACAACAGTATATCAAAAACCTACTTTTTAATCTTGATTGATAAACACAGGAAACTACTACATTTAATACAGTAACTTTTAAATTATTAATTCGTACATAATTTTACCATTCCTCCCATAATCCATAAACTCAGTTTCTGTGTGTTTGGAAAACCTCCCCAGAAAAAAAAAATTGAAACGAAAACAAAAAATAAACTAACACTAAAATAATAAAAACAAAACATTTTAATTTCGCATCACATTCACATTACAGCTACGCATGAAACTGCATTATATACAGGAAGTGACTATGACAAAATAAATAAATTTCTTAATCTGCTGAATTTCAAACACAGGAGACTAGGGGCACTTGAAAATCACCTTACAGAACTACCAGCAGAAATACTCACACCAATGTCCATAATCACAGTGATGCCGTGGTCGTGTGCTTGGAACACCCAGGAATCTTGAGGGTGGTGCTCAAAAAATTCCTGGCCTTGAGTCAGGTGAAATGTGACAGACTCAAGCTTTGCTAAGGATGCAATGAGGCCACTGAAGGGATTCAGAGCTGAAAGAGTATTCTCTTCTTCAACAGCAATGGTTACTGAAAATGATAATAAATTACTTAAGTAAAATAAAAAACATCAAAACATTTATTTCATCAAATCAAACCCATCAAAACCCATTAAATCCACAAAAAATAATATCAAAATACTTAAAAGGTTAAAAAAATTTAAAAGTATCCATATAAATATTCAAACATCCATAAAATTTATAAATGAAAGAAAAGAAATATTAAAATTCTTAAAAAGTAAAAATTTTTTAAAGTATTGATAAAAATATTCAAAAATGCACAAAAGCATTTAAAAATCCCTAAAACGTAATATCAAAATACTAAAAAGTAAAATTTTTAAAAAAAGTACTGAAAAAAAAATTCAAACATTTATAAAAGCATTTACAAATGAAAGAAAAGTAATATTAAAATACTTAAAAGTAAAATTTTTTATAAATGTATTGATAAAAATATTCAAAAATCCATAAAAGCATTTATAAAACCATAAAAAGTAATATCAAAATACTTAAAAAGCAAATTTTTTTTAAAAAGTATTGATAAAAATATTAAAAAATCCATAAAAGCATTTATAAATCCATAAAAAGTAATAACAAAATACTTAATAAGAAATTTTTTTTTTAAAAGTATTGATAAAAATATTCAAAAATCCATAAAAACGTTTATAAATGAAAGAAAAGTAATATTAAAATACTTAAAAAGTTTTTAAAAAACATTAAAAGTATTGGAAAAAATATTCAAAAATCCATAAAAGCATTTATAAATTCACAAAAAAGTAATATCAAAATCATTAAAAAGTATATAAAAAAAATTTAAAAAGTATTGATAAAAATACTCAAATATCCATAAAAGCATTTATAAATCCACAAAAGGTAATATTAAAATTTTTAAAAAGTATTGATAAAAAATATTCACAAATCCATAAAAAGTAATATTCAATTACTTTTTAATTTATTTACAAACATAACATCAATTAAAATTAATATGTTTGGTAAAGTTTGAATTATATTAAAAATTTTGAGAAAGAAAATATAAAATAGGATAAAAATATATCATAAATTTTTTTTTAATATTCTAAGCAAAAATAATCGAATAAGGATTTCCACTTATTTTCTTTAAGGTTAAAAAATAATAATAATAATAATAATAATAATAATAATAATTATAATAATACCAGGATATTATATTCTCAAATTCTTTGATGATTAAATTTGCAAGAATTTAAAATGTCTACCAAATTTGAACAATATTGCAGATGATTTATAAATATACAGATAAAAACAATAAATATTTTTAATATCATTTTCAAAAAATGCCATAAAAATATAAATTTTGACATTTAAATAATTTTTTAATGTCAAAAATTGTGATGTTAATGAATGATTTTTAAAAATTTGTTTGTTGAATTTTGTTTTTAATTTTTTTTAAATGATTGTGATAAATTTTAAAATCAGACATGCAGGATTACATCTTAGATCAACCTACAATTTTATCCAGAAAGTTCTATTAAAAATTCCCATGCATTTTCCTTAGAGAGGTTCAAGACCACTATGCCCTCAAAGTTACTGATCATTAAATCTGCTAATATTACAACTCAATTTTAACTTTTTTACTGGAACTATACATATGATGCATGCATTAAATATGCAACTCTATTTATGGTAAAAAATACATATACCACAATTTAAAATAATTTGAAAAAAAAATTATCTCATGAAAATATTGATTTTTTACTGTTTTTCTTTTTTTTACAGAATTTTGAAAAATTTTACATAATTGTACCTACAAACTTTTATCTTACAAACTTTAACAAACTTGTACACTTTCTGTTTAAAAAAATACACAACTAGATTAAGTACCCTAAAATACATATACAAATTTAGAAATCCCATGCACAAATGTAAGTCAAAAAATGACCTTACTCATTTGAACTTCA
The DNA here is from genome assembly GCA_907164885.2 of Dolomedes plantarius. Lineage (NCBI taxonomy): Eukaryota > Metazoa > Arthropoda > Arachnida > Araneae > Dolomedidae > Dolomedes > Dolomedes plantarius. Next base: position 137,164,746 of record OU015499.1, on the reverse strand, counting down.
AAACCTAATTTCAAGTTGAAAATCTCCTTCTCTCCCCCAGCCAAAAAAAAAAAAAGAGAGAGAGAGAATGGCAGCATGCTATTAAATAACTATTGTGTAACACAGACACATACTGATCTTCCTCTCACAAACAGATGTGGCATGCGACCTAATTTAGCATAAGGAAATGCTTTGTCTTCAACATATTTGGCTAACTATCTCATGCAGAGGGGAAATCATAAAGAGGGCAAAGCCAAGGTCCATGATTGTTAGTGTGCATGTTAGATACAGCTTTTTATTCTTTTATATAGAGGCCTCCTCTTTCAGAGATGTGGCTTATGGGATTAATTCATCAATAAGATTACAAAGGTACTTATAAACAACACTTGTAGATATGGAATAACATTGTTTTCAAAAAGTATAGGGACCACCTTCATCTAAACTATATTTTTTATGGTTGTCTTCCTTTATTATATAGAGTCTATTCAAAACCATTACAACTATGAGCAATAAAGGGTAAAACATACAAGGTGTGGCCATTAATTTCCAGGACTGATCTAATAACTCCAGAAAATATTACATGAAATACATACCCATGTAATATGTTTTGAAGTAACTCCCACCTGCCATAATGCACTTATGTGCTCGGCTGTATAAGTTTTGGAAACAACTTTTAAAGTCCTCTTTCGGAATGCTCTTTAATGTGGACATCACTGTTTTCTTGATGGCTTTGACATGCTCAAATCTTGTTCCCTTCGGCAAATCTTTCAGTTTTGGAAACAATAAAAAGCCTGCCAGTGCTAAGTTTGGAGAGTATGGAGGATGCTGCATCTCCACGACCTCATGCTGGGCCAATCTGCTGAAGCAGTTAAAGGGGTATGTATTTCATGTAATATTTTCTGGAGTTATTAGATCAGTCCAGGAAATTAATGGCCGCACCTTGTTTCAAACAAGTCATTTGTATAAACGCATAGCTTTTAGCTGAAATAATGGGTTAAAGTCAGGGGCTTTCTTGATACTGATATAAATCTTCATGCAGATGTTGTTGTTGTTGTTGTTGTTTCTAATGCCCCCTGGCTGGAAGTATTCCAGACCAGGTGCCTATAGACAAGTGAGCTGAGGGGTGCGGCTGTGGTTTGTAATGGCACCATAAGGGTTGGAGTCCGATTTAGCAAAGTGCCATCTCTAGTTTGACCAAGCACACCCAGGGGTGACATCTTTAGGGATCATACCTTCTGCCACCCTCTCTGACCTCATAAAGGGACCTTCCAGTCTGTAAATTTAATGTGCCCATATCCAGCCTAGATATGGACAGATATACTTAAATGATGCAAACATGGACTACCTTAGCTATCAAATTTTAAACCACAAATAATGGTATAGATGTTGTGATTAACCAACAGTGAATGTGAACTTTAGCCACTGTAAAATAATCTAGATATATAAAACAGTTCCGTGACTGACTGACTGATAATGCACAGACCAAAATGCTGGACCTAAAGGGCTGAAATTTTGCATGGCCATTCTTCTTATAGTATAGGGGTGCACTAAGAGAGATTTTTGAAAAAGTCTTCTTAGATTTTTTTAATTAAATTTTTAAGCTGTTTTGTAACATTTTTTTAAGTTTGCATTTCAAATAATAATCTGAAGGTTATAAAATTTATATCACAAGAAAGATCATGAAAATTCCTTTAAAATGAAATCTTTTTCAAATCTTTACTTCCATTTTCTGATTTTTGGTGAATTTTTGAAGATTCATTTTTAGAATTTAATTTATTAAATGCTGATCACATGGTTTCTTTTCTTTTTGTGATACTTTAAATTAATTTTACATCACGTGCATAACAATGAAATAAATTGACAAAAAGAACTATTAAAATACAGTAAAAGATAAAATTTAACCACTAGACTAATTGAGATGGAAGTTTTTAAAGAATTTAAATCAAATTAATTAAGAATTTAATTCTCTAAAAAGCAATTTCATTATTTTTTCATTGTAATTATCCTAAAATGTACTCTGTAGTGAAGAATGGGTATTCAGCTAGTTCACCCATAAAAGTCTGTTCTCTTCATCATCATCATATCATATTCATGAATTATGTTATGTCCAGGAGTTCGCAAGGAGAGCAAAACCTAGGTCCATAATTGCTGTCATTAATCTTTATTTAGTCTATACATTTAATGTTAATAAATGTTATCTATGTATTGTACAGATATTTTATTTTATCAGCACATAAATATCTGTTTATTTGAACTTTGAAACTGAATTTAAAAAAATATTGAAAAAGAGCCAAAACTGAATGAAGAAGTCAGAATATATCAAATAAGCCATTTGTATAAATCCATAGCTTTTTAGTTGTACCAATCCCACATATAAACATATCTCGAAGAATTATCATCAACAATTATTAATCATCTTCCTAAATAAATACGTAAAGGTATATTTCATACAGAATGCACAGTTTAAAATTGTTTTACACTTATCATAAAAAACAGCCTAAGAAAATAATAAAAAAAATTATCTATATCTTCTATCATTATGGAAATGACAGTCTAAAATTATGAGTTAGAATTCAAGATGCCCTTAAAATGACTGACCTGCAGGTTTTGACTTGGTCACTCCATGCTTAGCTTTAAGAGATCTGGCAATTCCAATGAGATCTGTTACTGTATGGATGTCAGCTTCAAGCATAGTATTTCTCCAGCCCACAAACTAAAGTAGAAATAGATTAATTATACATTTATAAAACATATTAAACTGCTAATGAAATTAATACTAAATTGCATTCAAATATGTAATGTTATTTTTATCATAATGAAATAATACTGTTGAATTTGATCATAGGAGTTTACATAAATGATTGATATTGTAATAACTTAGACAATAACCCTAATCAACAAAACAGAAAATGTCTAATGAAATGTATACATAGATTTCACCAAGTAAAATCAAATAAATCACTAAAACTGGAAAAGCTTGTTTCTCTCATTAACATTTGTTCATTACAGTCCAGTTTTCAGATAGTATCTGATAATATACTAACTCACATTATTTTTTTTTCATATGAACATAATAAAGCTAAAGTTAAATAATTATTATAACAGTGTTCATGCCCATAATCAACAGTCAAAAATAAAGATCTCTAAAGAATTTCTTAAAGATGTAGGATAACATTTTTAAGGACGTCAAACAGTATTCAATGTACACTGGTGAAATAAATTAAGAGAATTTACATATTTTATCGAATTTCATGAAAAGAACTGAACTGAATGTAAAACCACTGCTTCTAGACAAAAATGCAAATCTTGTACGTCAAATACATAAGCGTACACATGTGTGTAGGCGGAGCCAGTAGAGAAACAGGCTTTATAAGCGCGCGTAAGTTAAGATGCATTTCGTTCACTAGCACACCTCGGCGAATTTCTTGGTGTTATTTTGCAGCAATCGGTTAATTTCAAATTGTAACAGTAAAAACGAGTAACCACCAACGTTTAGATGATGGAATGAGGTGACGAATTGTGGGGAGGCTAGAAGCAGACCAATCTCAAGTCCAAATTTGTAGAGAGTTCAATTTAACGTCCAGCGTCGTGTGTAACTTATGGAAACAGTTCCAGGATACCGGATCCATCGAGAGAAAGCCTGGGCAAGGTAGTCCAAGAGCCACGACGACCAGAGAAGATCACCATTTGTCGATTATAGCAAGAGCGTAACAGCAGTGCTACAGCTTCTCAGCTCTCCTGTGACTTGTATACAGCCACAGGAACCCGTGTATCAAGGGTGACTGTTTCCAAAAGACTTCATGAGAGATGGTTGTTTGCATGAAGACCTGCTGTTTGCGTCCCGCTCACTTCTACGAACAGGAGAATCCGTTTATCATGGTGCAGAGAGCATAGCGATTGGAGTATGGATCAATGGGCGACCGTTTCTTCACTGATGAGTCCCGGTTCAGCCAAAATACCAATTCTCGCCGTACGTTCATATGGAGAGAACCAGGGACCCGCTACCTACCCTCCAATGTCTGTGAAATCGACCATTATAGCGGAGGAGGTTTAATGGTCTGGGCAGGCATCATGTTGGATGGCCGCACAACTCTCCATGTCTTTGAAAGAGGCACTGTGACTGGTGCAAGGTGTAGGGATGAGGTCTTGGAGCCCTATGTTCACCTTTTCAGGGGTGCAGTTGGCCCTGAGTTCATTTTAATGGACGATAACGCGAGGCCACATAGAGCTCTTCTGGTCGGCGAATTTCTAGAGAGTGAGGATATTCACCGGAGGGATTGGCCAGCCAGATCTCCAGACCTTAACCCTATAGAGCATGTCTGGGATGCTCTGGGGAGGGCAATTGCAACTTACAACCCCCTCTGAGAACCATCCAGGGAATGAAAACAGCATTGCTGAATGAGTGAGACCAATTGCCACAGGAAATGATAAACTGCCTTATTTCAAGTATGAAATCATGCTGCGAGACCTGTATATCTGTAAGAAGGGACCATACCCCCTATTAACCCATCTATTAACCCATTTTTTTGTTTATTCTGCAACCGCTGTTTCATGACTCCAATGAGTGTTATGCACGATCATGCGTGTGTATTACAATTATTGAATGGTTATTTGTTTTGTATTGTATCAATGTATGTACATATCAAATTTCATTAAAATCGGTACAGTAGTTCTAGAGATAATCAACCAAGTCTGCAAATTCTCTTAATTTCTTACACCAGTGTATGTTTGATTTGCAAAGTTATGATGCTTAAAAGTATTTGAGTGGTAGGATCACACAACTTTATGAGATTTTTTCCTAAAATATCAGCTTTATGAATTAGTGACATTAATCATCCTATTTCAAAATAAGTTTTATAAGTTACACTCAGTTTGGTTTTCTCTAGTTTTTCTTGACAAAAATTTACATGTAAGCTGCATCATAACAAGTAATTAGCACAAACACTTTTTTGTGTATTTAAAGAGGGAAGGTTTGAGATAGAATATCAAACAAATATTCTCATCATGAATAACAACAACATAAACACACAATTGGCACATGCTTAAAAACAGTATTTTCTGCTTTTTTCCCTACTTTTGGAACTATCACTATGGTTTCTTTTTTTCCATATCTTATGCATTTTACATTCCTCTGCCTAGCCACTGGAGAAAAAAAATCTGCACTTGTATTACTTAATCAAAACTGTATATGTATTGAACCAGATTATGATTTTTTTTCTAATGGCGGGTTACGAGACTATATATAAATAAGACCAAGAACAAACAAACAAAAGAGAACTAAAACATCCATGAACCCAAAAGTTTCCTAGCTATCCAATATCTCTCCCTTGCTGAAGCTGGAGATAGGGTGGGGCAACTCAGTATATAAGTCAAGTCCATGTCCTCCTGTCAACTACAGAGCTTGTAAAAGGGTTCTGAAATTATATTAATATGGCAGAGATGTTTCAGCCGGCAATCACATGGCCCATCATTAGGGGAAACAAAGCAATGACTTTCTGCCTTAGCCATTCTAGGACTTCAGCAATTTTGTTCCACCACATCTTTTGTGAAAACCTCAACACAGGTATTGTGAGAGGAAGTTCCTAAAAGTCTCCCTTACAAGCAACTTCAGCAAGTTGTATGAGACCTAATTACTGGATGTTTGATGGACAGATGAACCTTTTTTAGTCAGTGCATTGGCTGGCTCATTGCCCAGTAGATACCAAGCTGTCAGTGGCCTGGTATCCACTGCAGGTCTATCTTCCTAATGCTATTGTGGAGTTAGATTATGATATAAAACAATAATCCAAAATTTTGTTTGCCAACATATCATTAGTGAATCTTTTCCCACAATCATTTTGTTTTCCATGGTAGCACGACTGAATCATTAGTTTGACTTTGTAAATAAGCCATATTATGGCAAGCTTTTGAACAACTGTACCCAGTGTTGCCAACTTGGGGGTTTTCCCCCTAAATTTGGGGGTAAGTTAGATGAAAAGGGGTGTTTTTAGGGGGCCACATTTTTTCAGGGGCATTTTGTGGGGGGGACATTTTTTAATACTTTGTACAATCGAGACGAGTTTTTTTATTAGATTATAAGTTCCATACATATGTCAAATGTAAATAAACCTCCATTTCATAATGTAAGTGTGAATTTTCTATTTATTTCAATTTATCTCTCAAACAGGATGCCTATTTGGAACCAGAATTTTTTTTAGGAAGGTCTAGGGTGACATCAAGTTGGTGTTAGGGGGAAACAGGGGGATTTCGAGATGGCACTAGGGGGGTTCGCTTTGTAGAGGTTGGCAACACTGACTGTACCTGCCTTGGATAATTTCTTTGATATTTCAGTGAAAGACTAATTCAAAGTCAAACATTGCCCTGTCATATCAGTACAAATTGGGGGCTTGCTTGATCTTGATATTTATCTTTACCCACATATACTTAAATGATGCAAACGTGGATCATTTTAGCTATCTAAATTTCAAACTATAAATAGTGGTACACATGTTGTGATGAAGACAGAATGGGAACTTTAGCCACAGGTAAAAATTAAAAGTAATTCACCCATAAAATTCTCTTCTCTTCATCATATTCATGAGTTATGTTATGTCCAGGAGTTCACAACGAGAGCAAAACCTAGGTCCCTGACTGCTGTCGTTAATCTTTATTTGATCTGTTCATTTAATATGTAATAAATGTTACCTATGCATTGTACAGATATTTAATTTTATCAGCGCATAAATATGTGTTTCCTTGGACTTTGGAATTGAATTTTAAAAAAAGCATTGAAAAGTGAGCCAAAAATGAATGAACAGGTCAGAATATTTATGAGCTATTTTATAATTTATTTCATAAAAAAGTTAATAAAAGTTTCTAACAAGAAATTTTTTAATCAAAAGGATTAGAAAAGAAGCTAAAAATCTAAAATACTGGCTATTACCGATTAATATGAATTTCAATACAGAAGTCTAGAAAAAAAACCTTTTTGTTAGAGAGTGATACTCCAAAATTACTGATCATTAGATAGATTTCATGGTACTCTTCATAAACAAAAATGTAACATTTATTTTCTAATAGTATTTTTTAACTATTTTATTTAACTATAAATATCACCTTGATTAATTCATGCATATTTTTTCATTATTTTAATTGTAAAGCAAATTATTGAAGTAAAAAGGAACACTAAAAGACCAAATAACAATTGTTAGTAAACTATCCTACTTAGTTCTATGTATTTTTAGCTTTTTAACTTATTTATTTATTTTGCATTCCATAATCAATATTATACACAAATATTACATTATGCTTCATAATATCTACAAATTAATACAAATAAAAAAACTTACTTCCTGAGCAACAGGATAAGGTGCAACAGAAATACTGGCATAGGATGGAATGTTTGTAAACAAGGATAATCTCTGATACAATTCTTCTGAAAGATATGGCATCATGGGAGATATAACGCGTAAAAATACTTGGATGCATGTCAGCATTACTCGGCACAAAAACAAACGTTTCTCCTCTTCGGTCACTATTGCATTTTTTACATATTCCTGGAAAAATTAAAACAAATCATATCAAACATTATTTTTATCAATGAAATTTTATCATGGTAAAATGGCACACTTAAATATTTAATATAATCAAAAATTTTTCTTGCAGTTAAAACTACTTCATGTGTTGTGTTTACAATTTCTAGCATTTCAGGATTTGGTACTGACAGTACCAAATATTGAATCCTGATAAGCACCACAGAATACCTTTGTGTCTACGCTGGGTATCGTCATGTAAAATCTGTAGGCCAGAAAGTCCCTCCATATGGTTTGTAGGGGTAGGAAGAGGGTAAAGCCAACCAGATGTCCCCCCTGGGGTTGCTTGGTCTAAATTGAGGTGGTACCAGAGGAAGATGCTGATATACGTATATGGTGATCCATTACAAAAAACGAACAATTTTACATTGTAGAATGGGCATATATCAAAAGACAATGTGACTGCCACATTGGAGATATATATATATATATATATATACAATCGATTCTAGTTAATCAGACCACATTGGGATGTGATCATTTGGGTTCTAGTAACCAGCTGGTCCGATTACACGAACATGCCCTATTAGGCTTATGCAATAGGATTTGCTTTGGTTCTTTAGGATTCGGTTCGAATGAGTGGCTAGTCCGATAAACTGGTGGTCCAATTAACTGGATTTGAACGTGTGTCTATATGTATATATAAACAGTCAATTCTGGTTAACTGGACCACATCAGGGCGCAATCATTTTGGTCCTAATAACCAGCTGGTCCGATTACACAAACATGTCCTATTATGCTTATGCAATAGGATTTGTTTCGGTTCTTTAGGATTCGGTCTGAATAAGCAGCTGGTCCGATTAACCAGTGGTCCAATTAACTGGATTCGACAGTATATATATATATATATATGTAGTATTCCACATTTAAAAAACAGTAACACAGCTTTTATAAAAGAAATGTTTGACTTTTATTACAAAAAAAAGGGTAATAAAATATCAAAGTTATAACTGTTTCCCTTCTTCAAAGAAATAAGCCAGAGGCACAAACAGTAAGAGGATCAGAGGGGCTTTGGCCCTTCTCAAAACTGAGTTTTAATCATATTGTTACAATGTATCAATCAAAATTAGTCCTTAATTATATTTTTTAAGACCCCCACCACCATACCCATACACACACAAAATTTATTTAAGACAGCATAATTAAACTAACTAAAGTGGAAAGTGCTGAGCTTAAAACTTAACTTAATTGTTAATGCAAATTAATAATTTCCAGGAATATAGTTCCTCACTGTAATATACTAACTTTTAATTTACAAAACTACCTATGCTAGAGTGTTATTGTATCAATATAAAAATATAAATGTGCACATTCAAATGCACAGAAATAATGATGAGAATTTTTAAGGAAAATCTGTAAAAAAAAAAGTTGCACTTATTAAATATTTGGCAATACATGTCTTAAAAAGAAGCAGAGTTAAAAGGAAAACATCTTACAAGGTATACATCACAAAAATTCTGCACCCAAAACTGTCTAAGAGCAGATGCTGTCAAATGAAATTCATAAGCCTCGAAGTTTTTATTGCTGACAGCAACAAGACCAGCCAGTCGACTCAGTATCCATCTGTCTACATCATTCATTGGCATATTTAGAACCTAGAAAGGTTTTAAAAAGCATAAAAAGCATTTTAATATCATTCCATTGCTTAACAAGTATAATTCGCTAATGTTACAATATAAAACTGAATTGTTACCTATTTTTATGAATGAATAAGATGATAAAATACATACAAAACATATGCGTACATACATACACACACATATACATACATTCATACATATATATATACACATGCACACACACACACATATTTATATATTTATATATACACACATACTATTTACACATATATATATATATATATATACTAGCTGAAAACCCGTACTTCGCTAAGGAGTACATTCAAATTAAATACAACGGTCAATGTATGCAATTCATGCCAAATATAAATATATATTATATGATAAATACGACGATCAATGTATACAATTGATGTAAAATATATATATATATTTATAAGAAAATCGTAAAGGATAATTTTATAGACAAAATAATGTAGAAGAAAATATTAAAATTAAATCTAATATAAAGAATACTAAAGAATATAGTACAGTTAATATAGTACAGTTTTTAGAACATTTCTTTTACTGTATTTTAATATTTTTTGGGATAATGTCCAATCGTCTGCCGCATTAGCAAGGAAAAAAAAAATTTTTGTTTATTTAGTTGTTATGCACGTGACGATAAATTTATTTAAAGTACCAGAAAAAGAAATCACGTGATCAGCATTTAATAAATTAAATTCTAAAAATTAATCTTTAAAAATTCACCAAAAATCAGGAAATGGAGGTAAAGATTCGAAAAAGATTTCATTTTAAAGGAAATTTTATGATCTTTCTCGTGATATAAATTTTATAACCCTCAATGTATTATTTTAAATGCAAACGTAAAAAAAGTTTAAAAAACAGCTTAAAAATTTAATTAAAAAAAATCTAAGAAGAATTTTTGAAAAATCTTTCTTAGTGCACCCCTACACTATTAGAAGAATCGCCATGCAAAATTTCAGCCCTTTAGGTCCAGCGGTTTGGTCTGTGCGTTGTATGTCAGTCAGTCAGTGAATGAATGAATGAATGAGTCAGTTACGGAACTGTTTTATATATATAGATATATACATACATTGCAGAAAAATGAAATTATCTTGCAACTTGCAGGAGATGTGAAAAGAAAATAAAGCATTTGCCAAGAAAATAATATACATTTCTTAGAAGCATAGCAGGTAATTTCTATGAATCTTTTTAATCAAAATGCTGACCAGAAAGCCATTTAGATTCTGATGACAACAGTCATTTTCATTTGTTAATGTCATAAATGTCTTTAATACAAGATTTCAGCAACAAAGCTTTTGGCCATTATTTTGTACATAGAATGAAACACACATACAAATATTTGAACATGTGAACAACAAAAGATAAGCAAAATAATTCCTAATATCAGATAACATTTTGCTCTTAGTAGCAAAGAGAATGCACTTACTTCTTCCGAAGAAAGTGGGGTGAGATCGTTTGTCGAACAAGGCTCAATAACTTTAGTGAACAACCTTATCCCTTGCCATATCTTGTTGCAAAAATGTCTACATACACGAACTGATTTGACATCAATGTTAATTTTTTGGCCTGAAACGAAATAAATTTTTTAATTAGGTTATGGAGGTTAATAAAGTACTTTTAAAGTTTTGACAAAAACTAGCACTGATAAGTCTATTTTAGGTCTTTGCCATATTAACATATAACTGTCATGCCTGAGATAGTCGCAGATACGGCATTCATGTCTTGCCAAAGCCCACTCAGGGTAGATTTTTTTTCTTGCATCTTATTGTCAAACCCAAATCTATCACAGGAAGTTGATTTGGGCTTTATTCAATAGATGGCAGCACTAGTAGTCAATACCAGGGGTTCTCAACCTTTAAGGCTCTGTGCCCCCCCCCCCCCTTTGAACACTGATGTGAGGTCACGCCTCCCCCACCACCACCACATATGTGGTCAATACTAGTAGTAGTAGTACAATTGGAATTTGAAACTGAAGCTGGTTATTAAATGAAAATATAGAATAGATAATTTCATACACAAAATTTAATATTACTACACATATCTTAATCTGGAACATAGTATTATTAGAACATATGAAATCAAAGAAGTAAATACAGATCAAATATTTTTGAGGTAATCAAGGTTCTAGGGGAGGTTGGCATGTAATACCAATCACTTTCACGACATTACTGAGAGGGTTGGCACCGTTTGTCCTTGACAAGATTTTGAATATTATGTTGTAACTGTTAGAATATTAGGTAGTAACTGTGACAAAGCTTGTCAACTTAAACTCCCAGTTATCTGAACTAATATCTGGAGAATTTGAAAGGAGAAGGGAAAAATTAATAACAAAGGGAAAGCAGCTGAGCGAGAAACTGTTCTCAAGCTCTTGCAGTGTTGACAGACGTACGACAATTATCGTGTTTTTACAATTACGACAATTATTGTGTTCGTGTTCGTTTGTCGAAAATACATTATGATTACACTGTGACTGGAAAATTGAGTACAGTAAATTACAGTTCTACTTTTTATTTTATTTTTTTTTAAACTCCCGCCTCCTTGAAATTCTTCTTCCCCCCCCAGGGGGGCACACCCCCCAGGTTGAGAACCGCTGGTCTATACCATATCTTGAGAGATGAAATTTTGCTTTATTCAGTAGATGGCAGTTTATGTACGTTATTTTGTACTAAACACTTGATTTTTGCATTTAAAAAAAATTGAAATTTTTCTTACCAAAATCATCAAAATAATTTGACAGTTAAAAGGTTAATCACATAATTACCATGCCTATCAGACAACAGCAAAAACAACGGTATTACTGATGTAGTCTTTACAATATTATAAATCATTTTCCTTGGTTTCAAAAGCAATGTTAATATACCCCCAGGAAAAACTAGTAGACATAGATAGAGCTACATAAATGGTTAAATACCATGTGCCTACCTCAGTCCACCAAGAGAGGCAATCAATATTTTTCATGACTACATTAAGGCAACCGTTTTAATTTCATACCTTACATTTCAGAACTTTTTTTTCTAATTTAACATATTTCTTTTGTTTTGAACTAAAACAAAGGGTTTTTTCTTAGTTGTTTCATTTAAGATTTTAATTTCATATTTAATTTACCAATGAATTTTAAAAGTAGTGCTTACTCTTTTAGATATTTTTGCATTTTTATTTTCAATCACAACTGGATATTGATTTATTCCAATTGCTTCCCAGTAGCTTCATACTGAATATTTCTTTCAGACATTATAATTTTATCTGCCTGATTTTTTCTCTTAATCACCTTCATTTAAACACTAACTTCAATATCTGAATGAATTTTTCCTGCTTTTTTCCTTTCTTGAAAATAAAATAATTTATTTTCTCTGCAGCAAATTAATGATTTTTTAATCGGTAACAGTTAGATGGAAAAAGGGATACAGATGTAGTATATTTTGTGTTTGTCCAAAAAGAAGATGCAAACTATCTGGAGAACAGAGCAAGAAGTTCCTGAAAAATTATACATGGTACAGCAAATACGAAATCAGAACTTAACCATTACAAAATTATATTTAAACTAGCTGAATACCTGTGCTTCACTACGGAGTACATTTTAGGATAATTACACTTATAATTACTAAAATTGCTTTTTAGAGAATTAAATTCTTAATTAATTTGAATTAAATTCTTAAAAAACTTCCATCTCAATTAGTCTAGTGGTTAAATTTTATCTTTTACCGTATTTTAATATTTTTTGTCAATTTATTTTGCTGTCATGCATGTGACATAAAATTTATTTAAAGTATCGCAAAAAGAAAAGAAATCTCATGATAAGCATTTAATAAATTAAATTCTAAAAATTTTTTTAAATTCACCAAAAATCAGAAAATGGAGGAAAAGATTCGAAAACGATTTCATTTTAAAGGATTTTTTAGGATCTTTCTTGTGATATAAATTTTATAACCCTCAGATTATTATTTTAAATGCAAACTTGAAAAAAAGTGACAAAAACAGCTTAAAAATTTAATTTTAAAAAAATCTAAGAATTTTTCAAATATCTTTCTTAGTGCACCCCTACACTATAAAAAGAATTGCCATGTAACATGTCAGCCCTATAGGTCCAGTGGTTTGAACTGTGTGTTATCTGTCAGTCAGTTACGGAACTGTTTTATATATATAGATAGGATTTATTAAAATATATATAAGACCATATTTATGGTCTTTGCATTATCTGTCAGTCAGTCAGTCAGTCAGTCATAGAACAGTTTTATATATATAAATATACGAGCGTGAAAAATCTAACAAATTTTAACAGTTGCATGAAAACTTTTATTAAACTTATTAACTGTAACACAAAAAACTATTATATAATTTTCAGTGAAATACAATAGGGAAAATCTTACTTTGTATATCATGAGACAACAAAGAAAAACGAAGGCCATCAGTACCACATTCAGGTATGCCATTAGGAAAATTATAACGATATCCATTGACAACAGATTTATATTCTTCAGGGGTTAAATTATCGTGACTTTGACTTTCCTTTGCACGATTCAGTAAATCCTGGAAATATTTGTAATGGCAAACACATCATTTTTATATGAATTTTCAATTTTATAATGTAAAGAACTAAACTGCTTTATAATACAAATACATGATTACCATAATCAAAAATTAAAATAAAAACTTTTGGGCTATTTTTTTAGGCTTCAAATCTCATTCTACCACTGGGGTTTCAATCATAAGCCCTCACCCCAAAATACAAATTTAAAGTATATATTACAAATATAAAGTAAAATATTTAAAGTGAAGAATAATTATGTTTTTAAATTTTGTTTTCTAGCAATTAATTTGCATGATGCCAAAGCATTAATTTCTAAGATTATGCTTAATTTAAAGAGTTTTAGAGCTACATTTAATTTTAATAGTTTACAGCATAGACATCATAACTAATGCAATAATATTGACTAAATTTAAACTATCAATTTAATTATTTACATACATATTACTGATTAAACATTTTAAATTTTCCTTCAATTAATGTTCAAAAAGATGAAATAAAACCAGAAAAACCATATATATACAGTACTCCTTAATCATCCAACAGTTTTAAGACAATACATTTGAAAAAATTACCAAAAATTAATGAGATTATAAAAAAGAATCCTTTTTGATTTCATGGTGTCACTGTTAACATTGCTATTAAATAAAGCAAAGGGCTGCTAACCGTAATATTTAAACCTATGAAATTTGTGATTTCAATTACATTATCTTTGCAACAATGCTTTTTGTACAAGACAAATGATAGAATGTTTTTTTAAGTTACATTAATATGAAAAGAAAAAATTATAATAAAGAAGTACCCTGATATTTAAAAAAAATAAATCATTAAAAAAATTAAATTTTTAAAAAAACTAGACATTTAACCTTTAGAATTATGTTACTGAAATTAATCAATTAAGGCACTTTAAAAAAAGGGAAACTTGTCAAATAATATATCACTAACAAATAAATTAACTACTCTGGAACTAAAGGAAATTAATAACATCTTTCAAATAAAGATAACAGTTTCAAAATCCAACTCAAAATAGAAACCTCAATTACACAATTAACATAAAATATATAGCAATACATACATAACATGCATTTACATGATGTTTACAAACCCACTTTCAGATTTTAAAGTAATTTAACATATTTTCCCCTCAAAATTTCTCATTACAATTGCATTTTATTCCAATTTTCCTAACACTCTGCTTCTGCTTTGTATTTTTCAGTATAATTGAAAACCAAAACAGTTTTTTTTTTTAGTGTGAGAAGTGTCTATAGGAAAATATACAAGACATGGACAGGTATATTATTTAATACCAGCTAGTAACATTCGATTTAGCAAAATTTTCCATTAAGTCCATAATAAATCAAAATGATTCATCAACTTCTTCTAAAATTAAATACTTAGATCAGCAATCTTGGAACTGAATTTTATAGAAAACAATAAAAAAAATTTAAAACAATAACTCTCAAAACACTAAAAAAATTTTCAGAAAGGAAAAATTCATAAAAATTTTAGCTTAAATTTTAATTTTAATTTTAGTTAAAAATGTTTAAAAAATGCATTTTTATAAGTAAAACTTTCAAAGTATCATACTTAAAACATGAATAATATATGGGCAAATTATATTACACATGCCCCATGCATGCACAACAAAAACAATTAACTTAAAGTTTAGATACTAATACTTAATGAGTATATCTTTTCAAAATTACTATAGATACATCTTTTAAAACTCCATAACAAAAGTTATAAACTTTACTTTGAAATAAAAATAGACATATTTTTTTAATCTATGTTATACCAGATAATCATACCTCAATGGTAATTCCTTCAATAATATCTAATGGATCAACAGTATTTCCTAAAGATTTTGTCATCTTCCTGCCATAGGAATCGCATACCATTCCATGCAAAATTACCTATAATATAAATAATGTAATTTAATCAGAAATGAAGAATTTCATATTTTTTCAGAAATTTAATACATGTAAATATACACAAATGCTAATTCAATCATGGCTAATTCAATGCTAATTTTATCATAGAAAATTAAGAGGAATTAAAGAAATATAAATACGATATGAATATTATTAACCCTTGTATATACAGGAATTCCTCGACTTATGACCGCTTGACTTACGACTGGATATTTTAAATTTAAAAAAAAAAGTCCCAAAAATACTGTTCCTCGAATGTACAGTACATACCTATATGTATTACATAATTATTAAAAAATATGATGCAATATTCTGCAATACTGCAAAAATTTATGACGCAGTAATAAAAATGTATGATGCAATAGTTTCGATATCCACACGATAAATCAAATAAACCTTCATTGGCTTCAGAAATGGCTTCAACTTTTCATTATATTAATAAAAGAATACAACAATAAGAAGCAATAGATCCAAATGAAGAAAGATTCAGAAGTGTAAATCATCGTATTCAGGAAAATCTGGCTTGCTACCACACAATATACAAGGAAAAGAAGATGCAAACTATTCAAACTACCTTGCATAATTTTGTTAAAAAGATGTGCAACATATCTTCTGTCACAAATTCTGAACCAATGGATTGTGCTGACGAAGATGACAAAGAATAATTTATGTCTTCTAAATACATTGTATTTTAAATTATGTCTGAAAGTAAAAAATATATGTATGTGCATATACAAAAACAAAAAATTGTTTGAAACTTGACTTACAACCAACTCAACTTACGACCAATGTCTCGGTCCCTATCTTGGTCATAAGTCGAGGAATATTTGTAGTGAAAATACTGTATTTTCTATGCAACCATACAATTTTTTCCTTTAACTTTTGGAAGGATATTATGATGCCAAGAGTATTTACTTTAACCCTTCAGCAGGCACACATTGCATAAAGTGCAATGTCTCTTTCAATCTTGATTATTCCTTTTGTAATAAGCTTTCTTTTTTCAAATTGAAAATACTAATTTTGCATTTTATGACAAGATATAAAATGTTGATAATATTGAGATATATTTATAATTAAAGGCCAAAGAATGCAGATACAATCGCCTTGTTTCAAATCTGCGTGGTTTAATGCATCTAAGGACAACTTGCGAATCGATTCCTATTATGTCCAAAAACCTAAAAAACAATGAGATGGTCCATCTTCGTAATATGCCAAATACTGTGTAATAGCTGCACATTTGATCTACGACATCAACTCATAATTTTGTCATATTGCAATCCAGTATAATCACTGGTTTACCAAGTTTAAATCACGACAAACAATGAATGGAAAGGAATACAAGGATCAGAAAATCAGACCTGCACTAGAAAGGGTGTAGCTATAAATAGAAAATGCTTAGAACATTCAAACCTTACTTGTAAAAACAAACCATTAAAAATTACGAAAATGTTGCACTTTGTACACAGGGACACCTGCTGAAGGGTTAAAGATCATATTTCAGGAGTAATCCATCACTGAAGAATTATGCCAGCATTACTGAAGACCAAACATTATCAATGGACTTAAAATGGACATTATCAATGCACAAAAGTTAATTTCATTAATTATTTCTCTTTTTTTTTGGATATCATACTTAACTTTTTAATAAATAAACAAATGCACTTGTACATATACATATCTTTAAACAGTCATTTCTCTAGAAAAATGATAGAATTAACAGATGAAATTTGCACATACGTAACTGAAGTTATTATATGGTATGGCATAATTGAGCACAAAGAAATTAATTTTTGCCTGGAAATTGGATACCCATGAGGTATTGCTTTAACTCTGCCTCACTTTAAAAATGAAATGTTGCTTCAGGTTAAAAAAGCTACCTGTTTCAGGGTGTCATGTTTCTGAGTAGTGGGTATCCCTTTGCCCTTCTAGATACACTTCCAATTTTGTAATATGCCCAAAAAAGCATTTCATTTTTACAGTGTACAGTGTAGAGTAGGGATCTTCAACCTTTCATGTTCGCAGCCACACCAATAAATTTGCAAATTCCACGAGCCACACATCTGTGAAATAAGTAGTATAGGCAGAGGGAAAAATGTATTATTTGCACACAAGCTTCAACCTTTGAGAAGATTGCTTGTGATTTGCTTTTTATAGCATGACTAACTGAATATCTGTACTTCACTACAGAGTACATTCAAATTAAATACAATGGTCAATGTATGCAATTAATGCCAAAATATATATACAGTGGAATTGCGATAATCCGAAATTATTGGAACCAGACCCTTTTCGGATTAAACGAAATCATTCTTAAAATCAACTTAAATTACATAATAACATGTGATTACAGTTTATTTTCTAAGGTCTGTCTAAACATAACAAATTCTCGGGATGAAATGTGTGATAAAAGAGTGGAACGCTGCCTAGTACAGTACAGTAGAGTGTAAGTTGCTTTAACAATACGTCACAGTGCTTGACAGTTGGAGAGGTGCGACCAGGTAGAGGATGGGGGGTTCAGATGACATATCCTTTCTCACAGACAGCCACAGCATCGTTATTGTTAGTGTCAGTTTAGCATTAGCATAAACACATGTTGTTTATTCTACTGTGTACTACTTAATTAAAATACTGTTGCCTAACTTTGAATTTTCTTGTAATTTTCATAAATATACTTTATATTACTTAGTATCACTATAGTTTTATTGTAACCTTAATTCTTTTTGACTTATGATTTCAGATTAAGTGGACTTTCGGATTACTGAAGTTTGGATTATTAGGACTCCACTGTATATATATATATATATATATATAATAAATACAATGATCATTGTATGCAACTGGTATAAAAAAAAACAAAAATATATTTATAAAAAAATCGTAACGGATATTTTTATAGAGAAAATAATGTAGAAGAAAATATTCAAATTAAGTCTAACAGAACATACTAAAGAATACAGTACAGTTAATATAGTACAGTTTGAGGAACATTTCTTTTACTGTATTTTAATATTTTTTTGGATAATGTCCAATCGTCTGTCGCATTAGCAAAAGAAAATACATACATTTTTGTCTATTTCGTTGTTATGCATGTGAAGTAAAATTAGTTGAAAGTATCACAAAAAGAAAAGAAACCACATGAACAGCATTTAATAAATTAAATTCTAAACATTAATCTTTAAAAATTTACCAAAAATCAGAAAATGGAGGTAAAGATTTAAAAAGATTTCATTTTAAAGGATTTATGATCTTTCTCATGATATAAATTTTATAACCCTCAGATTATTAATTTAAAAGCAAACTTGAAAAAAGTTACAAAAACAGCTTAAAAATTTAATTTTAAACAATCTAAGAGGAATTTTTCAAAAATCTTTCTTAGTGCACCCCTACACTATAAGAAGAATAGTCATGCAAAATTTCAGCCCTATAAGTCCAGTGGTTTTGTCTGTGCATTATATGTCAGTCAGTTATGGAACTGTTTTATATATATAGATGATGAAGGATTAATTCCTTTAAAACACGTCACTGAAGTTTTCTGTATATGGTATGTTTAAAAAAGTATTTTGCACCTTTATAACTATTATTCTTAATAAACAAATGTTTTTATTTATTATGTTCTACAAACAACAGAAAACAGGAGTTGAATCAATGTATTTTGTACTTTATACTGCATGAAACAGAATGAATGCAAGACAACAAGACGCACGTGGGGTTCTGGAAAGAAAGAGGCTTGGCATGCTGCTTTTTGTGTTTATTTAATCTTAAGATTTTGAATACATTGACCAGTTTATTATTTTAATAAGCTTATGTGCTATGGGCTACTTTTCCCCATTCATTCTTTATCTTTTTTGTCAGAGGATTTGCCATTCTAAGGTTTTTTTTCAAATTTATATCAAACTTTCATTTTGCCCGATAGAAATGTTTCAGTGGACCACTAAAATACTGTCAGCGGGCCATGGGTTGAAGACCCCTATTGTAGAGTATTTGCACATTATTTTTTTTGTTGTCTTGCTACTGATACCCATATAACAGGCCTGCACAACATATGGCCTGCACAACCAACATGTGCCATATGTGGCCCACCAATACTTGCTCTGTGGCCCATGAAGACTTTTGTAAAGATGCATACTATTATCTAAAAAATATGGAATATTACTTTTTGATTTATGCCATACCACAGGTACAGGGTTCAACCTTACAACTGGGCAAGGTTGACTCAGCTTTTCATCCCTTGAGTTGGTCAGTAAAATGAGGACCAAGCATGCTTGGGAATTAACTCTAGGGGTCCCGTGGTAGGCTGACCACCAGCCTGTGACATATGCTGTATGGATCCCCAAGCCCACAATCAAGAAAGCAGAGATGAGCAACACCGGCCTTGGTCTACAATGGACTGTTACCCCACTGGTTAGTTTAGTTAGTTACTTTTAAATTTACAGGCATGGTGGCCCAGTTGGCAAGAGCAGCGGGCCAGTGACCTGAACGTCCCTGGTTTGATACTTGTTGGTGCAAATCCCCCGCCGTGTTCACTAATGGTATGCGAGGCACATAAAATAGGTTATGGCTACAATGTCCTCCAAGTTCTCAAATTTACCTCTGGAGGTGCAGGGTCAACTGTTTGAGTCCCGTCATTTGACTCAGTTCAAAATTATGGGACCGGTCATTTAGCCAAGTTGGACTCTGACCCTCATGGTGCTAATTCAAAACAGGAGCCGCCCCTTTCAGTCCAATACCCTATTAGGACCTGGCAGTGGTGCACCCAGGGGGGGGGGGCCAAGGGGCCCTGCCCCTCCCCAAAGAAATAGAAATTTTATTATGAATATTGATTTTGCATTATAAATATTTTTATCCGTTCATCTCACCCCCCCCCCCCCCCAAAGAAAAAATCCTGGGTGCGCCACTGGGACCTGGTGAATGGAAGCTCCTACCAGGGGGCATTAGCAACAACAACTTTTAGATTTATAATACTATGAAAGGAATATATAAACAATGAATATTAATATTTTTTAATTTTTAAAATAATCATTAATTTATTTTTGTTATGTAAAATATTCTTCAGTTTCCCATCTATATCTTATTTTCTTGATGACCACAGTAGATTTCCACAAACTAATATAGCCCTAATCACATTTTGAGCTGTGCAGGCCTGTCTATATTATGATACTGACATTTTTAAGAATGTGTTTTTGACCCACTGGTTCAGAAACCATAGTTCATATGGTCTGAATTTTCAGAGCAGCTCAACAAAAAAGACTGAATTGCAAACTTCATGCATTAGATAACAATAGAAAACCCAAACTGAGAAGAAAATTCCTTACCTCATTAAAGGGAAGCTTGCCAGTAATATGTTCACATAACATTACCATGCGAGCTACCCAAAAGAATAAAATATCAAATCCAGTTTCCATAATACTTAGAGGATACTTTGCTTCAAGGTTCTCAGTCTGTGAAGAAAGAATGTGACTTAAGAGAAGGCTATGAAGACATTTTGTTGAAGTAAATATTTTGAAAACTAGAATGAACAACAGAACTTTTTAATCTGTATATTTTGGTACAATAAAATGAACAAAACAAATAAATAAACAAAGCTGAAATGCATTGAACAACAATAAATATATTTTTCCCTTTTAAAACTGCAAAATAATATGAAATTAAACGAAAGTTAATTTAAACTACAAAATACGTCATGAAAAATATATATTCTGAAATCTCACACTAAAAATAATCAACTTTTAAAATGAGCAGTAATAGCAAAAGTACAGTAAAACCTCATTTATCTGGACTAACTGGGACCATAGGCAATCTGGACAATTGAAAATATGGATAATCCATGTATGGGTAATAAGCAAAATCGTTAACAAAGCAGACTTGCAATTTATTACGATAAAAAACTATGTTTTGTAACAAAATTTTTTATGTGGTCCCTATCCACTGCACAAAACAGGTTTGAATATACATTTTAATTTAGGACTGACAATGACAGTATAATTTTCAAAAGAAAAGAAAACTCAAATATTGTGAAATTTACATTTTAAAAAAATCACCACAAAGAGAATAAAATTTAAGAATATTTAAACTCTACATGTTTAAAAAATATTCAAAGTTTACTACAAAATTTCTCGATATTTTTAATAAATTACATTTTTATACACACTTATTGAATAAAAAATTTAAAAAAGGTTTATATATACAGTTGAACCCCATTATAATGAACCTGGTATATAACGAACTTATGGATATAACGAATGAAAAATTTTGTCCAGCCATTTTCCTATTGCACATAATTTAATTAGCATTGTGTCAGTTTAATGTAATTGATTTTAGTCAATTTAATTCATTAATGATCATTTTTAATAGATTTTATCATTTTTTTAATACATCAATATTGAATACACATTGCAACTAATGAATTATACATTTTGTGAACTCTAGCGTTTATCTTAACGGTTCGGATATAGCGAACCACCGGATAAAATGAACAAAACCTTTGGTCCCTAGAAGTTTGTTACAACAGGGTTCAACTGTTTATATTAACTACTTTACTAATATAAAATTATAAAAATAACCTTTGATGGCCATCCTAAAGAAGTGAGAGGATACAAAGCAGATGAAAACCATGTGTCAAGAACATCAGTATCTAAAAATAATAGTAATAATAATTAGGTTACATATAACCATCAACAGAAAAAGAAACTTTACAGTTCTAGAAAAATTTTGTTTATTTTTTTTTAATTATGACTAAGCATAGTTAGTTTGGTTTACAATACAAAATGATTTTGAGAAATGATTAGCAAAATTATTAGCAGAGACTCTAATTAAATGTAACACTATAAAGTTTGACAACATTATGTGTATTTATAAAATGTTAGAGATACCTTGTATAACTTTAATATCATCTGGATTCATTTTATAGATCTCAACTGCCTTTTCCAAGGCTTCTTCCTTGCTAGCTGCTGCAACCCAATGATACTTCTAATGTGAAAAATTCATTGAATATATAAAAAAATAGTTTATAAAAAGATTATAAGTACATTGCATAGATGGGAATATACAATTATATCAACAGTATGATTTTTAAAGTTTATATATAAAAGTATCTTTAAATATTTTAAAAATTTATAATTAGATAAAGTCCAATTTAAAAGGTTAACCTTTTCCTTACAGGGTGGGATAGCATGTATCCCAAGAATACAGGCCACATACATATAAATATAGTAGAATCTCAATCTATTGTTTTTCAAGGGACTTACAGAACTGAACTATAAATGTGGGAAAACAATAGATGCAGGAACATAACAAAGCAATATGATCATTGGGACTGTGTGAAGCAAACGACACATACGGAAAAATGATGATTCAGCGAACGATTGATAATGATTTCACTGTATATATATGTATATATATAAAGTAGAATCTCGATCTATCACTTTTCAAGGGACCAACTTAACTGAACAATAAATGCGGGTACATAACAAAGCAATATGATCGTCGGGACTGCGTGAAGCAAACGACATGTACGGAAAAACGATGATTCGGTGAACAATTGATCATGATACCACTGTATATATATGTATATACGTATATAAAAAGGAATCTCGATCTATCCATTTTCAAGGGACCAACTGAACTGAACAATAAATGCAGGAAAATGATACATGCGGGAACATAACAAAGCAATATGATCATCGGGACTGCGTGAAATAAATGATATATACGGGAAAATGATGATTCTGAGAATGATCGATTGAGATTCCACTGTGTATATATATATATATATAGAGAGAGAGAGAGAGATACATATATATATATATATATAAATAACCCCCTTAATGGCTGTTCTTATAAAGGGGTATGAAATTTCCTGTTCTAAAGAGAGAATCGGAAAAATGGGCCCCCATAAGCTAAAGGTTAAAACAGCTCAGAGGTAGCCTGGTGGTAACATGGCGGCTTTTAGCACTGAGGGCGCTTGAATTGAATCCTTGACAAGTGCCATTAAATACCTTTGTGTCTAGGCCAGCTAGGGGCACATTAAATCTGTAGACCGAAAAGTCCTATGAGGTCAGTGGGTGGGGAAGGTATAATCCCCTCCCCAGATGTCACTCCTGGGTAAGCTTGGTCTAAATTGTGGTGGCAGCTAGCTGAGTCAGACTCTGCCCCTGGTGGTGCTTTTACAAACCAGAGCCACACTACTCAGCCTCAAGACTATACGGACTTGGTCCCGAACTTCCAGCCAGGGGGCATTAGGAAGAAGAACAACAACAAAAGGTTAAGACAGTTCATACTTCATCAAGATAATGCTAAGGAATCCTTCATAATTCTTTATTAAGGACATAAAAAAATTGAAAACAAACCTAGAAGGGGCCATTTAAAAATGGTGAATCCATTTAAAAATGGTAGTTAAAAATGATTTCACTCATGTGTCCAGTAAGTCAAATAACATCTAAATTATGTGGACTATTGCTTCAAAATTTTAAATGATTCTTTAAGACAGAGGTTCTCAACCGGTGGTCTGTGGACCACAGGTGGTCCATGAGAGCCTTGGGAGTGGTCTGGCACCACATATAAAAAATTTGCCAAATAAATGGGGATTTTGAAAGCAATGTTTGCTGAACTAGGTGGGCCAAATATATCCAATAACTATCAGGTGTTGAGTTAAAATTTTTTAAAAGTTTAACATACTTATTTTATTTTTAGAATATATTACATTAGAATACAAGTATGTTAATCCTGTATCCTTTTTGCCTGAGGGATAGTCTATACCCCCATACCCCCTGGAAGGTTCCCCCTTTAAGTCGGTGGGTGGTGGTGGTCCACACATGGTTCAATTTTTGGCTTAGTGGTCCACTTCTATTGGTTGAGAACCACTGCTTTAAGACAGTACTCACTTAGAATGAGAAAATCGTTAAAAAGTAAAATGAACAGAAAGTTTTAGAACATAAACATCATTGAACAGTATAGGAGTGTTAAATTTACCCCAACCTTCTTAAAGATGATGTTTAGGCATACAGCTGAATAAAATGAGATTGACAATAATCAATAATGGAAAAAGAAACTGCATATATTCACAACTAAATAACCAACCTCTAGATTTGTAGAGCTGAACACTTTAAAAGCAGGTATTTGATGTCCCCACCATAGTTGCCTTGAGATACACCAGTCTCTAAATATTAATATAAAAGAGCACTATATTTTTAGTCTTAGTCATCACATAGCAAGACATAATAAAATAGAATTATATACAAGAAACCTACCACCGCAAATTAAAATCCTAAATTTTAATATTGTATGAACATAACTCTAACAAAAAGCTTGCATTTATTAGAAAATTAATACTTTTTTAAACCTTAAATTTACAATAATTCTGTAGTATTTGTGACTAGTAGCACAAAACTTTTATTTTTCTTCTTGTTACATAAGAGCATTCAAAATGGATGTAACAAATAATAAATTGGAAATAATATCAAAGGATATCAAATTTCAATGATAATTGATAACTTGATATCATATCCTTATCACATTAATCTTTTCCTTATGGGGTGGTATAGTGTGTATCCCAAGAATACGGGTCCAAGAATGAATAGATATATGAATATCTTTATATATATATTTCTTCTGTCCATGTGTACGTCACTGAACTCTTCCTAAATGGCTGGACTGATTTTTATGGAATTTTGTGTGTGCGATTAAACTGATTCGAGAATGGTTTAGATTCACAATATGACACCCCTAGCACCCCCAGGGGGCACATGTAAAAATAATTGAAAATGACTGATATCACTGTCGAATCCATAGTTTTTGGGGTCGCTGAGATTAATAGTGACACTCCCGATGTCGTTTAAGTACAAGTTCAGCCCCCCCCATTAGCATAGGGGGGGCAAGGGGGGAATATAAAATCTCCAAAATGACCGAGAGTAGTGTCGAATCCATAGTTTTTGGGGTCGCTGAGAGGAACAGTGGCAATCCCAATGCTGTTTAAGTGAGAGTTCAGCATCCCCCCCATCAACGTTGGGGGGGAGAAGATAAAATGTCCAAAATGACCGAGAGTAGCATCGAATTCATAGTTTTCAGAGTCACTGAGATGAATATAGGAAATTAAAAGTGTTATTTATAATCAAGTTTTGGTTAAATAATAGAGTGAATTTTTAATTTTATTTTATCATTTGTATACTGTACATATACTTTTAAATACCCATAAATAAAATTACTTCAATTTTACACTATACATTTTACACTATAGGTAGAATTCATTCCTTTTCCTGCATAGTAAATTATTGAGATTAATAAATACCTGGGCAACGCCAGGTAAATAGCTAGTATTTATATGTATATATAATTTATATATATATGACATGTTTGATCTTCATGTCTTTCTTTAATTAAATCATCAGTTTTGTGGTCTATCCGATAATTTGCAGTGTCTGGTCCATCAGAGAAGTAACTCACACTTTATAAGTCCTTATCCATGCAGTTAGCATGGCAAGTGGAAAATAAACAGTTTTTTTCATACTAAGCATCTTTATTCCTATCCAAGTAGAAATGCACTCAGCTCCATTTTATAATAATCATTTCTATTAATTCCTAATGCCTAAAATCTATTTAATTAAAACTCCATCATGGCTCATTTCATTTTACTCCACTTCCAATCCATTCTCTTAGCCCAACGCAGTGGCATGTTTACTCTTCGGAAGTCTACATGTCTCTAAACTTATTTCTTTGTTTCAAGCCCACTTAAACTCTTTCTCCAAAGTTCTCGAACATCGGTGTGATGTCACCCCCAGCGATGAGCCAAATTCCCCCCTGTTCACCTATTCCAATTCTATTAATAGCTTCAATGCCACTCATTTTGATACTTCCTTGTTCATTTTCATGCTATTAAGAGTGATTAATCTGGTGTTTAATGTTTTAAATCAGATTTTCTATAGAAAAACTCCCTTTTTGGCCCTTGATATTCCCTTAAGTTATTCTAACTTTTTTAAGACTTCACATTATATATATATATATATATATATGACATTATAATTTTGAATCTAGCCTATTTTGTATAATTTGGGTCTCCACATCTATTAAGATAGGCCCCTTTTCTCAGAAGAGCCCACCCAACAGCAATTGAACATCCTCAAGTCCCAGAAAAATACGTTGAGACAGATAACTGAAGCTGAGAGTGAAAAGTATGGAATAAACACCGCTATAAATCTGAATCAGTTGATAGAAATATAGAGCCGAGCTGCTCCAGAAGGATTAACATAACCCAGTTTCTGGTCATCTAAATCCTCAGCACATAATATCTCAGAGATAGTGGCTGCAGGTGCCAGATATAAAGCGATCCAAAGTGTCACATAATGCCATAAAGATAAAATGCACCCAATATGATTCGAAGAATTGCACCAGCCCACCACCCAAGCACAAACATCTGTGTTTATGTAAACGGTCTCTGACTTTTTTGTACAGCCTCTGGCTAGGACAGCCAGACACACATTATGTTGTTGTCTCTGTATGTGAGCACTCGTATGTTCCGCGTCATGCTAGAAGGATGCTCTGATAGTTGTTCTCTGCCATCAACTCTAGAGATATAAAGAACTTCAATTTTAAAATAACTGCCTCTTCATTTTGGATTTCATGTTTTATTATGGAACATCATGTGGTGCAACGTGATATATATCTATATATATATACATATAAATGCATATATATATACATACATAAATACATATATATATATAAATATATATATAACTCCTTCAATGGCCATTCTTACAAAGGAGGTAAGAAATTTCCCGTTCTAAAGAAGGAATCGAAAAAAATTGGCCCCATAAGATAAAGGATAATAAACTTATTAGTGAATTCAAAAGCATTGAAGACCTATTAATACCATGTTAAGGAAAATTTAAGAAAAACTAAAGATATTTATTAAAAAAGATAATTTTTCATAACAGAAAAACACAGAATTCACAAAACATATGAAAGCCATTTTAGTGAATGTTAATATTAGCAAAATGACTTCAAAATTTTATTTGAAAAGTGAAAGAAGTGTTCACTAATGATCACTTACTTTAAATGTCTAAACCATTCATACCAAACTTTTTCATGGTACTGAGGCACAAACTTCAGTTTACCCGTTTCAACAGCCTAGAGGAATGAGATGTTAAATAATTTATACACACACAAACATATATACATATATATACAAAATAAATGTACTTAGGAATTAAATGAGAGCAATGTAATTAACAGAAAAATACAGATAATGATCCACTAGAAAAATAAATGCCCATCTTATTTAAAGCAAAATAAAACACTAAACAAGAAATAACACTTGTTTTTTTTCATCAGCAATTCAATCTGATATTAATACAGTCAAACTCCATTATAACGAACTTCAAGGGACCAAAGGTTTTGTTCGCTATATCCGAACCGATAAGAAAAATGCTAGAGTTCACAAAATGTATAACTCATTAATTGCAATGTGTATTCAATAATGATATATTAAATAAATGATAAAAATCTATTAAAAATTATCATTAATGAATTAAATCAACTAAAATTGATTACATTTAACTGACAAAATTCTAATTAAATTATGTACAATAGGAAAACAGCGGGACCAAAATTTTCGTTCGTTATATACCGGGTTCGCTATAACGGTGTTTGACTGCTTAATGATTTTACTTGCTTCATAAATATTGCAAGGTGTCAAAATGTTTTCAATAAATGTTTACACTGAAACATGCACTGTACAGGAACTGCAATGAAAACATAATACTTGAACAATGGGCAGAAATAAATCTTACAGTTAATTACTTCTCTATCATTTTCCCATTAAAAATTTAACTATATATTATGAGTTAGGATTTTTTATTAAATGCAATTTGAATGACCTAAAACACCTAATTTGACCAAAAAAAAAAAAAAAAAAAAAATCTGAATTCTTCAGAATCTCAAGTCTAAAACTTTCCGTGACACTAAAAAAGCTGAAAAAATTCCAGAATTTGTATAAATTTCCTTTGAAACTCCTTACAAGGTATGAATTCTGAGCTCAGGGACATATTCACAGAGAAGGCTTAGGAAGCTGAAAATCACCCCAGATACATATTTCTACATTAAATCTTATGAGGGTAACTGCCAGTTTCAAAATTTTTCTCAAAAAACTAACTAGCGCAAGATAATTATTTCACCCACATATTCAAAATTTTGAATATGTATAAGAAAATAAAACTTTTAAAAATGTCTTAGTCAAATATCTTAAGGATGTGTAACAAAGCAGTGGTATGCAAACTGTGGGTCATGACCCACAGAGGGATTGTGAAAAAAACTGGAGGTGTTGCAGGTAGTCTGAAGTAAATTTATATCATACTGAAGTATTTCATTTAAAAACATGCTTTAAACTTTCTATAATGACATATTTTTAATAAATTTATTCATTTTTTTGTGTAATATGTTGAATTAAATGTTATTTTTGTATAATATGTTAAAAATATATGATATTTTTAAATAAGGTGACAAATGGTCTTACAAGGTGGGATTGGATATTCAAAATAAGTTACAATAAAAACCAAACAACGATGATATGAGAGCAGCATTCTCAAATATCTCAACAAAGATTGAGCAAACATTATCTAATCTAAGGGGAGAGATAACTGGGTTTTATTCAGCCATCTGTACATAAAGAGGCAGCTAATTATTGAAGAGTTGAGTATAATTATTTAGTAATAATAACCTTGAAATAAGCAAGTTGCCATAGCAAGAGAACCTATGAATTATTATACAATTTTTCTAGCTTGAAGAAATATTTAAAATAATAAGGTATAATAAATCAGACAAAAATATCAAAGCAGTAGGCTTGATGGGCATGAATTAAATATATAAACTTTCAGTGTTCTGCCTCACAAACAATGAAAAAAAAATATTAAATGATTAAGGCACAATTTTAAATTGCCTATGACATTATATATCATAATTCCTTTGTGATCAAATTCCTTGCACCATATTTCTAAATATGTCTATGGAGCATCTGAGTTTACAAGCTTAAAAGCAGCTAAGATTTTTAATATGTCAGTCTCCCCACACACACATACTATACATGCGTGTTGTGACTGATGCCAGTTGTGATAGCGTGGGAATAGTGCGTCTGACAATGTGCTTTTAGTGAAACTCTAGTTAAGAAAGGGTTTTGTCCCTAATGGTTTGTTGTGATGAAAAGATAATTTCAGGACAGGTCACGCCCAGCAAAACCTGTTTGACAGCACCTTAGGAGGTCGCCTGGCTGGGGAAAAGGCCCTCTCGCCCAAATGGATGACATCACCAGGAACTGGTTGAGCACGGAGAGTGAGGCTTTAAAAAGGACTGCGATTCATTTCGCGGGGGCTTTTTTCTGAGAGAGTGAGAGAGTGGATGTCGCCGGACATTAAGTGACTTATTTGATCTCGTCAGCAGGCCACGTGTATCGACAAGTGCAGGACAGTCAAAGTGTGTGCATTTTGTTTTTTCGGCTGTGGGCCGTGTGAAACTGCAAGGCAGTTTGTATTTGCGAATTGTGTGATA
The DNA here is from genome assembly GCA_907164885.2 of Dolomedes plantarius. NCBI lineage: Eukaryota > Metazoa > Arthropoda > Arachnida > Araneae > Dolomedidae > Dolomedes > Dolomedes plantarius. Next base: position 137,134,601 of record OU015499.1, on the reverse strand, counting down.
ACTTGGGTACAGTTGTATTTTTGTGTGAGCATTTCAAGAAATAAAATAAAGTGTTTATCGTAACACTAATCTCATCGTCTCAAGTTACTTCTTGGAGTTGTGGAAGTAGTCTCGGCAGGCCCAGATTTCCGCATGGGCAAGTGGGGCACTTGCCCAGGGCCCCCAAAATTATGGGGCCCCTAATTTAGTAGAAAGTTGTGCATAGTTTTGAAAATTTGCTTTTCAGTTAATATAGTAAAGGGGGCAAGTGGCGGATACAGAAAAAAATCCTGGGTGGAGCACAGTGCACCCACTATATTGAAAGCATGCTTACATCCATAAGCGTTTCTGGTTTAATTTTTTTTTTTTTTTTTTTTTTTTTTTTTTGGGGGGGGGGGGGGAGGGGGGAGTTGTAATAACTCCATTTATTTTGAATTTCAAAAGAAAATTTCCTGAATTTATTTATTAACATTAAAAAGTAAATTAATTAATTAACACTTCTTATTAATATTCATTATTTTCTTCAAATTTTTGACTTGTCGGTCGAAATTTTTTTTTGAATTTCTGGCCCCGATTTAAGGGAGGCCTGGGTGAGTGTCCCACATGTTCATGTGGAAATCTGGTCCTAAGGAGGGGGGACATGCCCCCCTCTGGATCTGTCCTTGAAGGGGGCCCCCAAAGTTTTCTTTGCCCAGGGCCCCATTGTGTCAAAGTTGGGCCCTGAGTCTCGGACAGTCAAAGCCGGGGACAGTTTGCATGTGATTGCCCAGGGCACAGCAGTGAAGCATCTTTGCCTTGGAGCCATCACACCTTTGTCTGACAGTATATAATATAAATCATGGTGTTACAAGTGAAACACACTAAGTCAAAATTATTGATTTACAGATTTTCAGCTTTTCTTGATCAGAAAAGAGAGATGTTTCTACTGGTGAAACCCACTAAATCATATCTTTATTTATTTCATTTTTTTTTTTCAAAGTTTTGTAATCACATTTAGTACTCTAGCCTAGTAGTTAATACAGGTGAAACACACTAACCATTCTGAGGATAATAATAAAAAATAAGCATATGACAGCCAAGACTGGTTCATAATTAGTAAGAAGAATGCCAGTGCTATAACTTTATTTGATTTAATGTTAGTACCAAAGAAGTTAAAAGAAAAAAAAATCTTTGATCAGCGTTTTCTCAAAATCCTGTTTTTTGACTAGGTGTTTCACCTGTAACCCCACAAAATAGAGTCTTCTAACACCTACTAAATGCAAATCTTGGAGGACAGAATTGAGCTTTCTAGTGATATTTTAGGATACCACAATGGACAAATCAGCCATAGGTTACTGAAAAACTAGAGATAATAAATGTCAAAAGGCAACTTTAAAAATAGCAAGCTAACCAAGAGTTTAAAAGAAAAGATAAAGGAAAGTATATGTCAATAAAACAATAAAAAAGACAATAATAAAACAATAACAAAAGAAATAAGCTTCACTTTCTGCACAAGTAGATAAATACAATATATTTTTTCATAAAGTGTATTTCAAAATTAATAAATTATACTATTGATTAAAAAAATTCACATTTGATTTTAAAACTCATAATGTTCTATAAAACCAATATCGTTTAACAATTGATAATTTTTCTCCTGCTGTATAGGACCTTCTTGAAGAAATTTTGAGGGGAAATAAATAAAATAAAATAAAATTTTTGCACATGCAACAACCGAGATTTATCACTATTTCAAGGGACCTATTATTAAACAAACGCATATGTCAGAGGTGGGGAACCTGTAACCTTAAGGCCGCATGCGGCCTCCGGGATCTTCTTGTGTGGCCTTCAAATTATTTTAGGAATTGTTGCTATGTCAGTTATTTATAATTTAATACTATTATTTTTCTATTGTATTTCTTTAAAATGTTAAAATTATTTTAAAATACTTCTACTTTATTATTTTTATTTGAAGTGGTACTTAAATATGTAGTTGTTTATTAAAATTTAAAAATCTTGATATATATATGTACTTACATAAATAAAAATACCAACAGTGAAATATAAAAAATTACAGTGGTATCTATGAATCTTATAATTTTATAAAAAAAAATAATAATTAATGATTAATGTTATAACAAGTTTTTACCCTTATGTGAGTAGAAAAATATTTTATGTTGTAACTTTTTAAGTCAAATAATAAATAAATAAGGACTAATTTTTTTGTTATTTTTCTATATAATGTACCAAATTGATAAAACTATACCTAACTATAATAATTTCATAAAAGTCGCATTTATAGGTACATCAACATAGGTGGCCTCCTTTATTTCTACCTAATTTACATGTGGCCTCTAATGGTAAAAAGGTTCCCCACCTCTGGCATATGTGATACAAATGTGAGTCCTGTTTGTTTAAAAGGAACACCTGCTTAGTTAATGGGTGGATGAATCACGGAGTGCAAATGTGCGTGCACCTGTGTTGCGACAATGTCTTACAGCTGCTGTATGTTTGTTTATTCAATGTTTAACACTATGTGGTTTTTTTTTTTACTAATTGTACACGAGTATAATACCAACCCTCATTTTTGCGGACTAAAATGTGAAAAAAATGGGCATATTATACTAAAAATTTTACAGTAATGAACAATTTTATGATATATTATATAGACATACTTCAATTGCTTTCCGTCCCAAATCTGTACAGTTCAAGTACCACTGATCTTTCAAGCGTGGCTCAACAATATCACCTGTTCTGCTGCAAAATGGTACACTCATAGAGTGGCTTTTGGATTCTTTAAATAAACCCATACTTGCTAGACTTTTTCGTATTAATTTCCGGGCGATCAGTCTATGTGTACCCTAAAAAAGAATACAAAAAGAATATAGCATAAGTTATAAAGAATTGCATACTTTTGATTTATCAATTTCCATTAATTTGATAACCACCTATATATATATATATATATATATATATATATATATCACAAATCAGCTCATATTAATCTCGTTTCATTTCTCACAGATAAACCTCATACTTAAAGTGAATGCAAAAATACACTGATCTTGAAATTAAAGAATTATAAAGTAAGCAATATCAAACAGTTTTAAAATAAATTAATCCCTACCTTAAAATTTTCAACATTTACACTGATCATACCATCATCTGTAAGAATGTCATTCAATTTTAGCTCATGCTTCTCCCCAAGTTCATAATCTTTGAAATCGTGTGCTGGTGTAACTTTCATTACACCTGAAACATAAAATCAAAAAATTATGCAGTTCAGTTCTCCACAACTAGCTTAAACTCAGATGAAATATTCAAATTGGAATTCTAGTTATTAAAAAGAATATCATAAAAGAGAAGGATTTTTTTAATCAGTGAATTTTATGCTTGATGTTTAAGCTTTTATGCAAAATATCAATATTTACACCTATGCATAAGCACAGAATTTTTCAATCACACATCACTACAAAAAGATAGTAATAAGTGATATAAAATATAAGATTTTCAGGTTTTCCTGAAAATATTTTTAAAGAATTTTAGTTGATATTGTAGATCTAAAAACAGTTTATTAGGACATGATTTTAAAACATTTTTTATTACACATAAAGAATTACATATTTTTCAGGTTTTTTTTTTTTTTTTAATATATATCTGAAAGTAGATTTATAAATTCAGATCACTTGTAATTTATATTTTGAAACTTTTGCTAGTATATTTTTTAAGGGGCAAATATGTCTGGCTATAACCAACTTAATTTTTTAAAAAATAAGATTAAAAAATATTATTTTGAAACACACACTTTTACATAGAAAAACTGTTATTAGGTACAAAAATCATAATTCAAAAATATGCATTACTGAGAATATATTTTGTATGACTGGGGTAAATATTAAGCTGAATTACTAAGATATAACTTTATGGATTACAGAAATCTGAAAGATAAAATTTATTGACTTCAGGTTAATATTTAAATATATTAATGTCAATAATTCAGGTATTTTTGACAATTACTATGTTCAAAAGATGGACATTTAATAGGCAAAAATTAATTTTCATTCACTGTATGTGAACATAAACATCCATTTTATGTGAATTCATAAAAATATGTTCAAGGAAAAATTTCTAAAATATAATATGCACAACTTTGTGCAAAGCTCTGAATGAATTCTGAAAAAATCTATTGCAATTTTCTGATAAGTTGTTTGATGCACAAAAATTTTAAAAATTTCACATATTCCCTTAAAAAAGATTAAAAAATTCAGTACAAGGAACAGAGTTCAGCCTATGAGACAATTTTACAAATTGAAAACCTGTTTCCACATATAACATGCAGTACATTATTATACTTGTTTGTACATATTATAGATGTGAAAAAGAGTAAATAACAACCTATTTGCAAGCCGAAAAATTTCACCTAATCAATGTTACATAATGATAGTCTATGATTCTAGAACAATTTTCAAATCCCTGATGTAAAATGCAATACATACATAAATAAATTATAGTACTTTAGATTTTTTTAAATATTAATAAAAAATGTATGATGTATGTAAAATCTTATAAATGTTTTAAAATATTTAGATACAGCTTTCTGTTCTTACACACAACTGAACTCACTGTTACCAGATACGAAACATTGAAAATGTTTTCAAATTTACTTTAGATCATGGTTACCCAAAGTGGGTGATCCCCCCCCCCCCCACTAGCGGCAGTGGAATGATCCAAAGGGGTTCAAACTCAGCTACCAACAGTTCTGGCTGCAATAACAGATACTGATATTTTATCCTGAATTATAGGCTATAGTACAAAAGTTCTTAATAGCATTTCCTTCATCCTATTGAGTGGAACATGGGTTCATTGTAGTCACAAATTTTCTTACTAAAATCAGAAACTGACTCCAAATAGCTCATCACGATGACTTAACCCTTATGTCGGCTCATCGGTCTAGGAGACCGCTGTTGTACCTATTCTGAAGGGTGGGGTGGTGGTGGGGGTGATCAGACTGTTGATGGTTTGAGAGTTCTTCAGTCGGGTCCTGACCTTCAAGTACAACACATCAGAGATTTTTGCCCGCTCATATTTTGTCAGTAAATTTAATCTTTGTAAAACATAGTCGGTCTTTTGAACTGATGAGCCTTGAACTGATTTAAATTTTTGCCGGTCTGTATGACCAATAAGCCTCGTATTAATTATCTGTCAGTCTGCATGCATTCTATTTCTAAGATCTTAGTTCTATTGTTGTAGCTAGCATGGCTGGAAGAATTCCTCCTGTTTCACAACAAACCAGACATTTTGTCTATTGCGTGCTAAATTAATGCACTAAATCACACTCTATTAACTATCACAGATTGAGGAATCAGATTCTGAAATTTCTGTTGAATAATCTATTTTTTATTTACCCTTTTCAAGACTGAGAGATGGCAGTAGTTTTGTATTAATGACTTATAACTGCGAAAAACTTAAAAAAATAGGAAAATATCCTAATTTTATCGGTCTGTGAGACCGATGAGCTGGGGAACAGTATAAAGACAGATGAACCGACGTAAGGGTTAAAAATGCTGCTGACAAAAAAAGGGCTGAAAATTCATAAATCAATAGCAGCACACCCAGTTCATCCTTATCATTAGGATTAGTTTATTGTTATCCGTAATTTTTACTTTAATATTATCCTTCGTTATCTTCATTTTCTGTGTGTAACGTGAATGCTACTGTGGTTGGTTTAAATAAATAATAATTTTATGATTTCAAGCTTCAAGGTATCTTATTTACAACTTTTCTCCCCTCGAAAACTGATAGTTGATTCATCGGAATGGGAGGTAAAACGGGTGTCTTTGACGAGTCAGTAAGTGTGTGGTAAAATGTCGAAGCAGTTGATGTTAGAATGTAATCATGTGTTCCTATAACAATGTGATAATTCTGTGTGTTCGTAAAGTATGTGATCGTCCGTTGTGTATGTGTATTTTTATGTCAATATGTCCTATGTAAGTAAGTCCATGTTCAGCTAGCCAGATGTTGTTATTGACTCAAATTAGGAGATTTGCCATAAACTTTCTTTACTATGTTGAAGGATATAAGTAGAAATATAGATACATAAAAGGACACAAATGTGTCACTGCATCTCTGTTTGTTTGCTTAAGAATGAAAATTTTCAGGAGGTGCTGAGTAATGTTTTTTCCCGAAAAGGAAGCTGTATGTCAAATAAGTTTGAGAACCCTTGCTTTAGCTAGTCTGTAATTAGAACTGTAAAACACATCTATGTAATAACCCCAAAAGAGAAATGATGAACAAATTAAACTTAAAATTCATTAAATAAACAAAGTTTTACAAACACTAAGTTATAATTACCAGTTCCAAATTCTTTACTGATATCTCTATCTGATATAATAGGCAATTCTTCACCCGTATATGGGTGTTTAACATATCTTCCTATCAAATGAGAATATCTTGTGTCATCAGGATTTACAGCTACGGCAGAATCACCTAGCATGGTTTCAAGCCGGGATGTAGCTATTAGTAACTTCTCATCTAAAATCAAATAACTTTGTTAAGTATAACTTTCCCTCATAAAATATGTTTATTTTCTAAGCTCAGGAATAAAATCACCTCTATTCCAGCATGTTAAGAATAAATCACAATATGCAACCAGTTTTATAATGTATTTATGCGATATAAAATATGAAACATTTTCTAATAAAATAACATTTTAACCTCCACTTTAATACACTAATGCTATTTTAAACCTTTTCAGGGTGGTGGTCAATTTTTGGACCTCCATTTTTCTCGTCCTTCTTTCACTTGATTCAATGTATTCCAGTTAAAGCAGGAAAATGGCTAGTGCTGCCATCTGTTATCAGTTTTAAGAAGTAAAATCCTTTTACAACCTTTAATTTGAAAATTTTTCAAGATTTTTTAGGTTAAAAAAATCGTGAAAAAATGTGCACTATGCAAACAGTGAAGGTTGATGCCCCTGAAAGTGTTAAAACATAGTGAAACAAATTTGAAACCCAAAGCTTAAACAAGCAAATTATGGTCCTCTATATACTTCTACATGATGGGAAATTAGATAAATAACTCACTCAAGAAACTAAGCTCTGAAATAATATTATTCAACAGTTATATAAAATATAAGTAAAACCAAAAATAATAAAATAAGAAACTAGTACAAACACAAACACTAAATGAATTATAATTTCTATTTTAAAAAAAGCCAAGAATAATGTTTGTTATTTTTTCAAATTAAAACAAACCAGTAACTCAAATTATTCGATAAAGGTAAAAAACACTCACAAATTTATATTTCTTTTGTCTATTTTTCACTGGTGAACCCGAATTCTAAATTTTTTTAAAAATTTTGTAGTGAGAAATAAGTATTCATATACCTTCATTTTGATGCAAATGCAAACGATAAAAAATTTATTAATTATTCGATAAATTTTATACAGGTATGATAAAGGAAATTCATAACTACTTTACATTTCTATTAACATGCTAAGTTTTATTATTAAAAGGTTTGCCCCATATTATTTATAAATAGTTAAATAAAAGTACCACCATTCTGAGATTCTAACCTGAAACCTCATTTTTTTTTTAACACTTGTTAAAATAAGAAATAAGCATTCATATATCTTTACTTTGATGCACATGCACATGGAAAAACATTTATCATTTATTCAATACATTTTATACACTAATTATACATGGAAAAACATTTATCATTTATTCAATATATTTTATACAGTAATTATAAAGAAAATAGATGACTAATTTATATATTTATGAGCATACAAGTTTTCCGGATCAAAATGCAAATTATATTTCTGGTTCTATATAAAAGTGCCATCATTCTAAAATTCAAAAGTTAATTCTAATTTTTTTAATTTTGTAGTATATAGAAATAAGTATTCCTATAATTGTACTTTAATCTATGTGATTATAAATTTATCATTTATTATCATATCTATTTCAAATTTTTCATAAATTTGATATTGATTATGATAAAGAAAATACAAAACAATTTATATTTATTAACAAAAAAAGTTTCATGACTATAATTCATGTGCTGCATTACTTATCTATAATTTTATAAGAGCGTCACCATTCTGAAATTTCACTGCATATCAAAGGTATATAGCACTGGTTTTATAAATTTTGAGTTTAATTAAGACTTTTAGTCAGTTCTCTGAAGCAATGATTCCATTAATACCTCGTTAAGCAATCCTACAGTATGATATTTCATCTTTAATCTCTCTATTCTAAAAAAAAGTAACTCCCACTACCGCTGTCAAAAGCTTGTCACACTATCTCCTCCGAAACCGCTGGGGGTATGGGGTCGAGAGCGATACAAATGGATGCAGAAAATTGGGGATACCAAAGTAAGACATGTCTCATCTTCGTCGGACTTTGTTTTTTTAATTTTATTAATTGTGGGAAAATATTGACTTTTTCATCTTCAGATTACGATAATTCACCAAAAAATGATCGTAGAATTTTGATCTTTTTACAATTTAAGACTACAGACATATCTCTTTCAAACTAGACCTCATTTGTTTAAAAATATTTTAAAACAGACTAATATTTTCATCAAAAAATGAAACACAGTTTTTCAAGAAATACTGAATTTTTCATCTCCAGATTACGATAACTCGCCAAAAAATTATCGTAGAATTTTGATCTTTTTACAATCTAAGACTACAGACATTTCTCTTTCAAACTGGACCTTATTTGTTTAAAAATATTTTAAAACAGACTAATATTTTCATCAAAAAATGAAACACAGTTTATCAAGAAATCCTGTATGTCCCCTATGTGAAGTCCCCTATGTGGATGCAATATCGTTGCTCCTTGAGTTTTTATCTTACAAAGAAAATATTTACATCACCTGGTAGTGAAAGCTTTCTTATTCATATAAACCTCATTTCAAGTCTATATCTTAAATTTTCGATTTTTAATTGAATTTTAAAGCTGATAATTCAACAGTGATGAAACGCCCTTCGCATTAAGTGTGACAACAGTAAATAGATGGAAGCTGTTACATTGCCTGAGAATCACCCCTATGTATCTCGCTATTAGCCATAACAGAGGAGCGAGCATAGTGAGCCTAGGGGCGAAGCCCCTAGTCCTGGAAAAAAATAAAATTTCAATACCTGAACCAACAACAGGATAATAGAAGTAGTCTAATATCCCTAATTCAACTGGCTCACTTAATCCAGGGACTCTAATTTTTGTCTTGCCAGGAATCTCCAAGTGATCTACCTAAAACAAGGAATAACAGTATGAGAAAAATGACAAATAAGTAAACAGTATATTGTAATATGATTCACAAAAGAAGTTCCAGATTCCTATTGTCTAGGAGGTAGTACACTATTATATGACTTTCAGTGATTTGGAATAAGTTAAAATCTACTAAAGAAGAATTCTCCATCTTTTACATTGTAGACAAGTCAAACTGAAGTGATTTCTTATGACTTTGGTATATCAAATTGAATTTTAAGTTCTTGACGTACCAAAGAGACTGAGAATCATTGATTAATTATTCGAGCGGGAGGTTAAGATAATTTTTAAATTAAGAAGATATATAGGAATAAGTTTTTGCTCATTTAATGGAATGGATATTAATAACAATAAATAATTTATATGAAGCTGCAAACTGAGAATTTTCCAAATGTCACATATTTCTCTGCTAAAAATTGCTTTGCTCCACATCAGATTACAGGTATTCCTCGACTTATGACCTCTCGCACTTACGACCGAAATTTTTTAATTTAAAAAAAAATATTTTTTCTCAAAAAACTGTTTCTTGAATATACAGTACATACCTATATGTATAACATAATTATAAAAAAAAAGATGTAATATTCTACAATACTGCAAAAATTTTTGATGCAGTAATAAAGACATATATGATGTAATAGTTTTGATATCCACACAATAAATCAAATAAACCTTCATTGGCTTCAGAAATGGCTTCAACTTTCATTATATTAATAAAGGACTACAACAATCAGAAGCAATAGATCAAAATGAAGAAGGATTCACAAGTATAAATTGTCAAGTTCAGGAAAATCTGGCTTGCTACCAGATAATATACAAGGAAAAGTAGAAAATTACATTGGATAACTTTGTTAAAAAAACTTCCAACATATCATCTGCCGCAAATTCTGAACCAATGGATTTTACTAACATAATAAGTAGTGACGACGAAGAATAATTTATGTCTTCTAAATACAATGTATTTTAAATTACGTATGAGTGTATGAAAGTAAAAAATATATGTATGTACATGTAAAAAAAAAATTGTTTGAAACTTGACTTATGACCTACTCAACTTATAACCGATGTCTCAGTCCCTATCTCAGTTGTAAGTTGAGGAATATCTGTAGTTCCAAATGGGTGATAGGTACACTAGGATTCCCAATGAGTCCGACACAATAGAAAAAATTTAACCTGCTGGAATTGTAGTTAGAGTTATAAAAATGAAGTCAGTTATTCAGATGTGAATCTGTGATAAAACATATAAAACACAAAAGCCAGTAGAAAAAGTATAGTTAACTTAAATAATAGAAATTACACATAAAAAAACTGATTTAAAAGCCTATAAATAAACCAAAATACAAGATTAGCATGTGAGGTTTTATTTTAGTCAGTACAAGTAGTGTTAACTAATACATTTTTAGAATACTTACTTCAATATCAGATATAACAGATTTAATATCACAGGACCAATTGACCAATTTTTCTTTCCTGTAGATCAGTCCTTTGTCAAAAAGCTCAATAAACACTTCTCTAACTGCCTTTGATGCATTCTGTATATAATGGGAAATTACAAAGAATAAACACACTTACAGCAACATACTTCTTTCTAAAATACAAATACTGGAATTCTACCTACATTCTACAATACATATTTTCTCCTTTTATATGCATTATTGTAAGCAATAAATTTAAAAGCTTAACAGAAATCAAATTTGATCACAAAATTATTAGCTTTCAGAAAAATTAGAGACAAAATATCGATTGGAAATCATTTAAGAGAATAATAATATCACAGAATTTTTAATTTCATTTTAGGTATCAAGATGAATAAGGAAAGAAAAAAATTAGGAAAATCATCACACCGGAATTCACCCCATATATCATGATAATGATTATACAGGCCAACATAAAATGACTTTTTGAAAACTTTTTTAAGGATAATAGCTGATTCTTATGTAATTTTTGGGGCTGAATCCGTATCTGACCTCAGTTTTTTCTATCACCTCCAGTTTCATCACCATGTGACTTTGTCGGAAACTAGAAAATTAGCCGAATTATCTGGGAAAAAATTAAGGTGACTGTTCAAAAAAAAATCTTGAGGTTCATCAAACAGACTAATTTTTTTAACTTTTCCAGCATGTTGGCTACAATAGAAATATAATGTGGGTCCTTTTGTTGTCCAAGAACTTGGTCACAATCTGCTTGAATGATACCCAAGCCTCCCTCTCTTTTAAAGTCCTTTTTGATTCAACGTTGGGATCGAACATCATTTTTCGGATGACAGGCCCAACAAACACTCCTTCTTCCAATTTTGCATCTGATAGATAAGGAATCTTCTCGCAGAGATACTTGAAATAATCTCAATCTTTGGGTAAGGCTTTCACAAACTTTTTCATTAGGCCTAATTTTATGTGTAGAGGTGGCAGCAGAATGTTTTCCGCGTCCACGAAGTTCTTCTCTCCAGAATGTTCTTCTCTCCAGGCTTTAAAGATTTTCTTGCAGGCCAGATTTTTCTGGACCAATGTTGATCCCTTGCCCTACTGTCCCATTCACATAAGAAACATGGGAATTTGTTAAAGCTACATTGCTGGCGGTTAGCTTATGGCGCTGAATTAACTAGAAATGTCCTTTCTTTCAATATTGAGTGTTGAAATGTGAAAAAATGGTGGGTGATACAGCTTTTTTACTGTCATATTTGGCTTAAGCACACTAAAAACCACAAAAATAAGGCAAATTTATTCAAAGCTTTTTCATCGTTGGCCTGTGTTATCGAATGGTATTAAAATTAACAAAAAATTAGAAGGTGATGGTTGGTCAGATGTCGTGTCAATGGACCGTGGGCACTTCACATGGCCTCAGCTATCTGGAGGCAATTCTCCACATAAAGGTCCTCTTGGGGACAAACACTAATATGATAAATTGCAGCCATTATTGCAAGGCAAGAGAAAACGTAATCAGATCCCAGTTCAGTGTTGGGGCAGTTTCTGAAATTAGTATGTCCTGGTTCCATCCTGTTGAATTCTCATCCCTCTGAAGCACCAAGTTCGCAGTCTTGTTAAGGTTTTTGTAATTTTTCTTTTGGCATTTAGTTTGCAGATCTAATATTTTAATTCGATGACCCAATTTCTGAATTTAGACTTTACAACTGAGTTAATGTCACAAAGTGTGACAGAATGAGGAGATTCCTCATTTAGTTGTGTCGCTTCTTTAGCCAAGGCGTCAGCAGCCTCGTTACCTTAAATGCCAACGTGTGCCAGTATCCATTGCATGATAGTGTTTATTATATTGATTGATTTGGTCCAGAGCATTACGTATATTATGTGTTTGCTTTGAGAGACCCTGCAGAAGGTGATAGCTATCAGATATACACTGAAAGGCCAGAAAAACTGGGTTTGTTTTGGATTGGAGCACTATGGTTAACTTTTGAGACTTCCATGAGTAACGGAATGACATTCGGACAAGCATTCACAACATATATAGCAGATTCTACTAACTTAAATATTAAAATAAAAAAAGAAAATAGGCAAACTATAAACATCTTAATGACTTAAAATGAAAAATACAGATAATTTAAAATTATACATTAGCTATATTTAAAAAACAGAACTTTTTTTGTGGTAATGGAATGACATATTTTGGGCATAACAAATTAAAACATTCAATAACAAATAAAAATTCAGCCAACTGTTGCAGTAACAAAACAAAAAAATAATGTCAGCAGCAAGACCTGATTCAGTACTAAAAGTTTCAGTCATTTTTCAACATGCAAATAATAATTAATATTATAAAATTAATTAGACTTAATGAAATCATGTGGTAATGGAATGACAAAGTTCTGTTACCTACAAATACTATCAGAAAAATTAACAATATTAAAGATACAAACTTATCATTATTTTAGACTTAAAACATGCTTTAAAAACAAACATTTAAGTTTAAATAAATAAAATTTAAATAATCACCCAAAAAAGTATTTGTTTTTTGGTAACGGAATGACACTCTTATAGCATATAATTAATTACTCCCTCAAATAAAAAAATAAATAAATAGCAAAGATTTTGATGCTGCATTTATAAGAAAAAGGGTGAGAGATCATAAACAAATAATTGTTAGGCTTTTTAAATATAAAATAACCACCACAATGAGTATGCAAAAAAATGGGTTTTTATATCAATAATTGTCAATGCAAAAAGAGTATTTTCTATTGTATTTTAAGGCATGTTTCCTGTGAAAAAGGGTATTATTCTTATCAAATTACAAAAATTCAGTTATTTCTGAAAATGATATATAACACTTGAATAAAAAAACATTTTAAATTTTTTCATCTGATGTCCACTTATTCATGGAATGTCCCTTTTGCTATATGAGGGCTCATTATACTGGAACCTACTGCTTAAAGTCAACTCTGAATGGCTACAAATGTCCATGCCAAGAGTAGGACTCGAACCCACAGACTCAGCAGACAAACTGGGATACCTGTTTAATACATCATTGGGCATCAGCTATTAAAGCTGGTATCATGCAGTGAACTTTGTACAGCCTTCATATTGATGTTAACAGAGGCCCTAGCATTTAATTGCAAAGTTATTTACACCAATGTTGCACTACTTTTGCTTGATATGATTGTCAATAGAAGATGCCAGTCACAGTCAGAGTCTTTCTATGGCTACACTATTGCATTACATTTGATGTTTTTTTGGAATTCTCCTATTTGAGGTACACCCTTAAAAAGGTTGAAGTTGAAAATCTAAACTTTGCCTGTATTTCCAAAATGTCGTGACTAGGGGTACATAAATTTCAAATAAAAACTATTGAAATTTTGCAAAAAAAATTACAATATATTCACATTTATTCGTAAAAAACAAAACCAAAAATATAAACTCGAAAATTTTGCATTTATTTTAAAAAATCGCAATTTTACTTACTTGGTTAGGTAAGTATCAATATTCTTAGTTAAAAGCTAACATTGTAGTAGTCTCCCCATTCTCTTCCTTAAGTCTTTAGCAATAAGTAATAAGCAAATTTTGAGAGTGAGATCACATATAAAGACCATGGATAAGTTAAGCAATTATGTTGATAAATTATTACAATTATTACCTAATTTCACTTAAAAAGCCGTTTATCACCGAGTTTTCACTAAAAAGTAGTAAAAAAATCATTTTTGCATTATTAACACATATTAGCAAATTTTGCATTTATTCGCATCTATTTCGTATGTATGAAAATTACGTATCCCTAGCCATGACCCATCGCACCACCACCCACTATCATATCTCATTGAAATTCACCTAAATCATGATCACCTGCCAATGGTGCACCCACGATTTAATCTTGAGGGGGGAGGTTGAATGGATAAAAATATTTATAATACAAATTCAATATTTATAATGCAATTTCTATTTCTTTGGGAGGGCGCCCAGCCCCTTGTCCCTACACCCCTGGGTGCACCACTGTCACCTGTCATGCTTACTGCACAATCAGCTTTTTAAGCATGAACAAATGTCTGTCACTCTATTCAAGAAATTTCGCCGTCCCCACCTTTCGGTGATACAGTATATCCTGTGTTAATACCATTGCTAAATCGTGCGACACAACCCTGCCAATCAACTCGCAGTGAGGTTACGCACACTAAACAAAAATCTTACCATTTAACAGCCATTTAAAACATTTGCCGGCAAATTTCGAGTGACAACGATGAAAGCCCCCAAGCTGAAATCAATTTTTACCAAGGTAAACACAGGAAAAAAAAAGTTAACGTCAAAATAATTTTTCAAAAAAGAATAAGAATTCCAAAAATACACATTTTCCTAAACCATTCCCAGCTGCACCTGGCATTTCCCCCCTTTCTTTTCCTTTATTGAGTGTTCAACCAATTGTACTACTTAAACATAACATAAAAAACCAATAGACATGGCCATTTGCCATTAATAATTAAACAGTGTCTCTACAAACATAAATCCATACTGAAACACTACACATGTAGCAGCTTAATATTAATACAATACTTTAAACATATTAATTTCGACAATATATCCACGTCTGGTGAAGACTTAAAACCATAATAAACTCTTCACATATTACAAATCATTAATATTACAGCAATTTACTTCAAAGGTATCTTTTAAACATTAACTTTAATATAATCATGGAGTAGTTTAAGTCAACAATATTTAGAATATCCTTATTTAATTTAATGTGAACTGAAACAACCCTCCACATTGCCTGTGCTCAAACTTCGGCCAACTGCATGGCAGGCAAATATGTCTGTCACTCTATATCAGTGCTCCCCAACCTTATAATCACCGCGGACCGGTCAACGTTTGATAATTTTGCTGCGGTCCACTGAGGCGGGCTATGACCGCAATTTTAATTCATAATCTTGAAATGTTTATTAAACAATAAACTAATTTAAAATAGTTACAAGATTTCTTTTGTTACAAAGGTATAAATTAGCAGAAACCCGACAAAGTCGCACTAACACGAGAGAAAAACACCACAGTAAATAAGATGGAAATAATTTTATGTACCTTGGGCGGCCCGGTACTATTTGATCCACGGACCGGTACCGGTCCGTGAACCGGGGGTTGGGGTCCACTGCTCTATATAATCTGCTTGAGCATGAAAGCATTTACGAGAAAGGGAGTATTGCTACATGTTTCAAAAGTGATTGTCTATCCCATTTATTCTGGCACTTCAGTGTATACAAGAGAAAAAGCAGTCAATGCAGCTTAACTATACCTCATCCATAGTAAATGAAGAGTTTTTGAAATCTAATGACGATCCAAGTCTTTTCAGCTGCAGTTCAATATTATTTTGAGTTCTGAAATGAAATGATGGAAAGAATTGATTTAGCATAGAAAATCATAAAACAGCTGCTAAAACACAGAAAACATGAAAAAGTATAGATGACATTAAATGTCCAGCAGACTTACAATAATTCTATTAAGTTTTCTATTTAATTTATAATTTCTATTTTAAAATCATGAAAAATAGATACTGCCATAAAAATGTGAAAGAAAATATTATGAAAATGATTCACTCTTGCAACTCATTAGTTCTATACTAAACTAATTTTATAAAAATATTAACATTTTGTAAATACTTTAAATAAATATTTGAAAAAATAAATGTTTACAATTGTAATATTTAAAATGTTAGTCAACATATGAGTCGTTTACAACACACATTAATTAACTCCATAAATAATAATTACAAGATAAAAAAAGCTTTTTATATACCAAATTTTTAAATTTTCTGTTGAATCATATAAACTTGACAATTCTCTCTTAATTGCACAAACTTTCACTAAATTATTATTTTTCACTTTCTTTTATTTAATTTTAATTACTTTTTAGTTGTTTATACTATCCACAGACTTTATAAACTTTAATTTAAAAAAATTTTTTAATTTTTCGCACAATAATTTTGTAAACCAAACTAAATTCACATGTATTCTGTTTTCAAAATCGTCAAACACCGTTACGCAAAAGTGCAAGCATTGCATTCGATTGAAGCGCCACCTTGTAGATTTTTTTCAGCCAAAAGTATTAAAAGAATGCATTGTCATCATATTCTGAGCTATTCTAAAAGTTTCAAATGTCTAGCTAGTCGGGAAGATAGTTAAAAATCGATTGCAAGATTTGTACTAAACAAACAAACAAAAAAGTGAGTTAATAAAAACATCGTAAAGAGTAAAGAAATGCAATGAAATAATGGACAGTAATATAATATTAGATAATAATATTAATAAATCCATAATTTTGTGGTTTAATGGTGTTAATCTTTATTATTTGGGAAATTTATTATAAATATAAAAAGCTGTGACTGAACCAAACAGTGGCACCTCTCCCCCCCCAAAAAAAATAGAAAGTGCATTATAAATATGTAATTTGCATTATAAATATTTTTATCTGTTCAACTCGCCCCCACCCCACCCCACCCCAAGATTAAATCCTGGGTGTGTCACTGTAACCAAGTGCTTTGACACTTAAATTTAAGATATTTCAAAAAGTGGAGTTAATCAATGTGTGCAGTGAACAGCTCATATGATAAAGCAATAAAGGTATCAAAATTTGCATAAAGTATCCTGAAAAAGCATTCCTTTTCTAAAAACTATAGACTCCCAAGGGAGAAATTAATTAAGGGCTAATATTGATGCTTTATCTGAGTGGTATAGGATCAAAACTACCAACCTAATTTTTTTTTTTTAAATTCAGTTAAGGATACTTTACAGTACTTTAATGAGTTAGAAACAAAAGGTAATTTCAAATTTATATCTCTTTAACTTTCATATCTCTTTCATTTCTAATGATTTTTATCTATATATATATAAAACAGTTCTGTAACTGACTGACTGACTGACAGATAATGCACAGACCAAACTGCTGGACCTAAAGGGCAGAAATTTTTCATCGTAATTCTTCTTATAGTGTAGGGATGCACCAAGAAAGATTTTTGAAAAATTCTTCTTAGATTTTTTTAAATTAAATTTTTAAGCTGTTTTTATAACATTTTTTAAAGTTTGCATTTAAAATAATAATCTGAGGGTTATAAAATTTATATCACGAGAAAGATTATAAAAATTCCTTTAAAATGAAATCCTTTTTGAATCTTTACCTCCCTTTTCTGATTTTTGGAGAATTTTAAAGATTCATTTTTAGAATTTAATTTATTACATGCTGATCACATGGTTTCTTTTCTTTTTGTGATAATTCAAATTCATTTTGCATCACGTGCATAACAACAAAATAAATTGACAAAAAAATATTAAAATACGGTAAAAAATAAAATTTAACCACTAGACTCATTGAGATGGAAGTTTTTAAGAATTTAATTCAAATTAGTATGTTTTATGGATATTAAACATACAAATGAATTGCATACATTGACCGTTATATTAAATTTGAATATTTTCTTCTACATTATTTTGTCTATAAAAATATCCATTACGATTTTTTTTTATAAATATATATATATTTTTTTTTGCGTTAATTGCATACATTTACCATTGTATTTAATTTGAATATTTTCTTCTACATTATTTTGTCTATAAAAATATCCGTTACGATTTTTTTATAAAAATATATATATATATATTTTGTTTTTGCATTAATTGCATATATTTACCATTGTATTTAATTTGAACGTACTCTGTAGCGAAGCATGGGTATTCAGCTAGTAAATCAATAATAATATAAATACAGAGCTACAATTAAATGAAAATTGGAAAAGTACATAAGTAATGAGCTATGAAATCCAACTTAGTCTCATGGACGGATATTACTGGTAGGGTGCGTCAGACAGATGTTACCATAAAGGGTTAAACTCTTTAGAGCATAGTGGTATGAAAAACATACCACATATTCAAGCTTTTTCTGGGTGATAGCATGTTGGTATATTTTTGCTACCAATTGTTATTGAAGTTCAAATACTTCTATTTTTCAAGTATAGTTGGCGATAGTTCTCCATTTCTTCAGAAGATTTTCAAAATTCTTTCTAGACTGTCGTATTGTCAGCCATATATACTCACATCTGAATAAATCAGTGCATTTTATTTAAATTGATTGTTACACAGGCATAGTTTTATCGATATCATATCAAGTTAAGTTGATAAAAGGTACACACATATGATTTATTAATTTAACTACAATAATAAATATATTATGTTGTTAAACATAAGGTGGTAATAAAACCATACCATCGTGCATTTATCTAAGTATGTACATTCAAGTATGCAAACTTGAAAAACATTAACATCTAAGTAGATAAACAGGCAAATTAATATAAATAATTTATTAATATGTACTGTAAAACCTCATACATTTTCTACATTTGCAGGTTTCTATATTTGTATGCAAAATGGTAAATTGCATTTCGGCAAATACTTCTACGTTATTTTCTTTGCGATTATACATAATTTTTAGAGGTCATTTTGAAAACAATTTCTTACTTTTTATTTATTTTCATTCCCGCCATTTTATTTTCATTACATTTTAATGTTATGTTAGTAATATGTTTTCTCAATTATACATTTCTTGTTCGATGTCCCTTGAACTACTTATAAATTCAGTTTTACTGCAATTAAAACATGCATAACATATTCTTCCAAAACCGTATTACTGCGTTTACTATTTTAGATGTTCTACAGTGTTGTAAAAAGAAGTTAAAGATGAAAAACAATCAATCAGTGTAAAATATATGTGTATGTTCATTTGAATCTGTATATGCATTAATAGCATGGTGGTATAATATGTATACCACCTCACCACTGTAATGATAATTACTAAAAAAATTTTAAATTACTGTTTTCAGTTTTAATGGCATTCTTTAGTTTATAGATATGAATAATTTTGTGTTTGTGCATGAAACAATATTTTGTGCATTAAAGAGTTACGTACGATGATTTCCACTTATGAATTTCATTGATGAAATCTTCCTTGCCAATATCATGCCTTGATAGTTTCTTTTCTCTGTATAATTTCTTTTCGACAACTGTTTGGGTAGCTATGCCACCGTGATCATAACCAGGAATCCAATGTACTTTTTCACCCTTCATGCGGCGCCTTAAAAAGAAAAGGTTATAAATATAAACAACATATTTTTTTTAACATATCCTAAACAATTAGAAAAATATTATTTTACAGTTTCTTCTAAACTAAATTTATTATTTCAATGGCATCATAAAATATGCCACTTAAATATAAAATGCTTTGCTATAAAATAACCTATCACATTAAATCCTACTTTTAGTTTCATGTAATTATTCATAACTTACAAGAATTATATTTACTAAATATACCTACTCATGTCATTGGCGGCTCCAGGGAGGGGGGGGCAATAGGGGCAATTCCCCCCCCCCCAAAAAAAAAAAAAAAAGCCTGGCATATTTTTTTTCCATAGCCTAAAATTATATAATCGTAGACCTAATACTAAATGAGGCGATGTTTATTTCTTATCTATATATATAAAACAGTTCCATAACTGACTGACTGACTGACTGACTGACATACAACGCACAAACCAAACCGCTGGACCTAAAGGGCTGAAATTTTGTATTGCGATTCTTCTTATAGTGTATATGTGCACTAAGAAAGATTTTTGAAAAATTCTTTAGATTTTTTTAAATTAAATTTTTAAGCTGTTTTAGTAACTTTTTTTAAGTTTGCATTTAAAATAATTATTTGAGGGTTATAAAATTTATATCACGAGAAAGATCAAAAAATTCCTTTAAAATGAAATATTTTTTTAATCTTTATCTCCATTTTCTGATTTTTGATGAATTTTTAAAGATTAATTTTTTGAATTTAATTTATTAAATGCTGATCACATGATTTCATTTCTGGTGCTTTAAATAAATTTATCGTCATGTGCATAACAACTAAATAGACAAAAAAAAAAATTTTATTTTATTGCTAATGCGGCAGACGATTGGACATTATCCAAAAAAACACTAAAATGCAGTAAAAGATATGTTCCTCAAACTGTACTATATTAACTGTACTATATTCTTTAGTATGTCCTATTAGATTTAATTTGAATATTTTATTCTACATTATTTTGTCTATAAAAACATCCGTTACGATTTTTTTATAAATATATTTTTTCATTTTTTTTTACATCAATTGCATACATTGATCGTTGCATTTATTATAAATATATTTATACATATTTTTGGCATTAATTGCATACATTGACCGTTGTATTTAATTTGAATGTACTCCGTAGCGAAGTACAGGTTTTCAGCTAGTATATATATATAACCCAAAGAGTCGACGTTGCCCTCCTCAAAACTCTGGACTGGAGCCACCCCTGACTCATGCAAGTACACTACATAACCTAGATTAATTTAGCCCAGAAATATTTCCTCTAAAAATAAAGAGAAAAACCGCATAGTTTTATGATGTCCCTATTATGTTATTTTCTTTTAAAAACCAAAATTAATATCAACTAAAATACAGTGATTTTTCTCATTTTATCTTATGAGTAGTGATACGCAATTTTTTGTATTAATGAAATAGATGTGAATAAATGCAAAATTTCCCAATATCAGCAAATAATTGCGGTATTTTTTTACTACGTTTTGGTGAAAACTTGGTGATAAATGACTTTTTAAGCGAAATTAGGTAATAATAGTAATAATTTATTAATATAGTTACATACCTAAGACCCTCCACAGTTTTGACTGAGGGATCTCACTCTCGAAATTTGCTTATTATTGCTAAAGACTTAAAGAAGAGAATGTAGAGACTAGTACAGTGCTTTTAACTAAGAATTTCAATACTTACCTAACCAAATAAGAAAAATTGTGATTTTTTTAATAAATGCAAAAGTTTTGGATTTTTTTTTAAGAATAAATGCGAAATTTTATAAATAGTAATTTTTTTGTAAAATTTTGATATTTTTTATATGAAATTTACATACACCTACTTATGAGTCATCTGATTGACCCTGCCCTTTGTATGATAAAGCTACAATATATATCTATGTTATCCAATTGTTTTCCTCACTAAGTAGAAGGCTCTAGAACAGCCATACTCAACCTTTTTTTCTCTTAGGCCACATGCATAGGTTTGCTATATTACATGGGCCACAACATAGTATGCTATAGCTCATAATATAATAATGTAAAAGATAAAACTCAAAACCTAAATGTATTCAAATGTTCATTTAAAAAATAGTGTAACTTTTGATGTTGAGACAAACTTTTGAATATTTTAGACAAATCAGGTTTATACTTGCTACTCTCAGTATGTCATAAAGGTAAGAAACAGTAAGCTGATTTCTATACACGTTCTATGCATATTTCATTTTGGAATTGGATGATTCATAAAGATATGTTGATGTTGTGACGTCATGCATGTATCGTGTGGGTTCTTGGTTCTCATGACCTGCGAAGAGCCCTTCCACAGCTGCAGGATTAAAAACACCTCCATGAGTTCCCACTGCATTCTAAAATTCTGTGGGGGTTAAAAGGCTATCACATACAGTTTCCCTGCCGAAGTCTAACATTCCTGGTTTCTGCAGGCTAATCCCTCAGGTTTCATCTTTATTGACAGATCTGGGATCAGCCACCATTTCCCTCATAAAGATGTCCCTTCAGGGTCATCAGTCAGAACATGCTGACGTTATAGAAGCGATATGTTCCCATAAAAAGGCCATCAGGGTCTAAGACTGTCAGCGTGCACAAAATTCCTCGATTCCCCTCTGAAAATCACGCAATTTCTAAGAAGACGGCTGCAACCAGCAGAGACTTCAAGCAGAGTATATATGCGAGAACCTGTTATTTTCAGAAGAGAACCCCTGTAACATCTGGGCCAGAGTGGCTGTGCAGATTTCTGCTCCCCGAAAGACTAAGTTTGCTGCTATTAAAATCTTTTGCACCAGTCTGGTGATGCTGTAACCTGCTAGAACAAACCTCTTACTTGTTACATTTTGTGTAAATAAAAATTAAGTTTTTGCCACTTCCAATTTTATCATATTATTTTCTAGTAAGTGGTTTTAATTATACATACAAATTCCTTCCTTCATAGTCTATAATATTTTTATTCATTCATTTACAGTTATAAAAAACATGACTTGAAAAAAAATTTCATATTTTGATAAACAAAAGTAGCTAAAATTGGAAACTAGTTGAAGTATAAAAACAAAAGTTTGTACAAGGATTAAAATACATGCATGGATTTTTTAGGAAAGGATAATTCTGAAAATCACTGATGATGAAATATTTATAAAAAAGAGTTTTAATTACCATAAAAGAAATTTAAAATGTTGACAATTGAAGAAAAGAAAATCCATTTATAATAACAATGCTGCTCTGAACTGATATGCCTAAGGGAGAGATGCCTCTCACAAAGGTTTTATCATAGTAGATTTGACATATTTCACTTTAAAATGCAAACAAAACTAAGCAAATTATAGTAGGCCCATTTTTCAGCAGCCACAAAGTTAAGATTCATAACAAACTCCCAGTTTGCGGATTTCTTTAATGTCAAGTGTCAAGTTTTGTATTAGTCATTTAAAATAACCTTAAGAATACACTGATAGCATTTGTAATAATAATGAATATAACTAAAAAATGTAATAAAATTACAGAGTATATTTTTATTTCTAAAAGTCCATACAAACAATATGAAATTTCAGAAATGACCTTTTATAAGCTTTAATTTTTTCCAATATGAAAATTCTATTTAACAACAACCAATAACAATAACTTCCTCCCACCCTAAAGACCTACATAAGAAAAATTACAGTTTCCCTTTAGCTCAGAACAAATCAATGCCATATATTAATACACTCTGTAAACACTATATAATCACATTCCAAAAGTTGATAGTAAAACCCTTAGTATCTGATACAACAAGTAAATTTTCTATATCTGTTACTAGCAAAATATAACCAAACTATGTATTTCATATTTATGTAAAGAAAATATACAATACAATGGCAGAAATAAAATAAATAAAGAAAAGAAAATATGAGGATTATATTACCATCTGCAAACACAATCCTGTATGGTAGCAGTAAGTGTATGACCTATATGTAGTTTTCCTGTAACATTTGGAGGAGGTAAAACTAAAGAAAATACCGGCTTTGAGTCCTGAAAAAAAAAATTTATAAGTTGTTATATTTTTGAATATTACAGGATAACTTACATAAAGCAAAACTAATATCTTAATAATATTTATACTGATATCTTAAAAGAATATATAAAACTTGTAAAGTTAATGAGTGAAGAAAGTTTTTTCAACGTGGGATATTGAAATGGTTTATAAATATTTTAATAAATCCTATCTATCTATCTATATATATAAAACAGTTCCGTAACTGACTCACTGACATACAACGCACAGACCAAACCGCTGGACCTAAAGGGCTGAAATTTTGCATGGCGATTCTTCTTATAGTGTAGGGGTGCACTGAGAGAGATTTTTGAAAAATTCTTCTTAAATTTTTTAAAATTAAATTTTTAAGCTGTTTTAGTAACTTTTTTTAAGTTTGCATATAAAATAATAATTTGAGGGTTATAAAATTTATATCACGAGAAAGATCATAAAAATTCCTTTAAAATGAAATCTTTTTCGAATCTTTATCTCTATTTTCTGATTTTTGGTGAATTTTTAAAGATTAATTTTTAGAATTTAATTTATTAAATGCTGATCACGAGATTTCTTTTTCTGGTACTTTAAATTAATTTATCGTCACGTGCATAACAACTAAATAGACAAAAAAAAATATTTCTTTTTTCTCGCTAATGACGCAGACGATTGGACATTGTCCAAAAAAAAATATTAAAATACAGTAAAAGATAAAAAGATATATTCCTCAAAGATATATTCCTTAAGTTTGCATTTAAAATAATAATCTGAGGATTATAAAATTAATATCATGAGAAAGATCCCAAAAATTCCTTTAAAATGAAATCTTTTTCGAATCTTTACCACCACTTTCTGATTTTTGGTGAATTTAAAAAAATTAATTTTTAGAATTGAATTTAATAAATGCTGATCACGTAGTTTCTTTTCTTTTTGTGATACTTTAAATTAATTTTGCATCACATGCATAACAATGAAATGAATCGACAAAATAAAATATTGAAATATGGTAAAAGATAAAATTTAACCACTAGACTAGTTAAGATAGAAGTTTTTTAAGAATTTAATTCAAATTAGTATGTTTTATGGATATTAAACAAACAAATTAATTGCATACATTGACCATTGTATTTAATTTGAATATTTTCTTCTACATTATTTTGTCTATAAAAATATCCGTTACAATTTTTTTATAAATATATATATATATATATATATATATATATTGGCATTAATTGCATAAATTGACCATTGTAATTAATTTGACTGTATTCCGCAGCGAAGCACGGGTATTCAGCTAGTTCATTTATAAGACAGTAACAAAAAAAGTTTGATAATATTAATGAGAAAAAATAAATCTAAAGCAGGATAAAATTATAATATGGAAAAATTAGAAATGTTTACTCTTAATTTTATTCTTGTGATAAATTGTATATATATTTATTTTAATACTTAATTTCTCAATTTCCATTCTAATGTAATAATTTGTATATAAATTTATCTATTTCTTTACAACTTCATAACTAAATTAGGAATAATAATTCAAAATGAAAGGGTTACTCCATTAGATTTCAATTATATCCATTTCTAACATTATCCCATTTTGAAAACAAGTTGGTAAAATTTATACACATGATGCAATTACTTATAAAATGAGAATGCAACTTAATTTCACCACAGTTTATTTTATTTTACTTATCATTATTTTTTGGAAAAGTGGGGAGGAATCTAACATTACCCCTTCAGAAGATATTAGCAATGAGATTTACCTGTCTTTGTAATTCAGAATAAGAATCAACTCCAAAAAAGCTATTTTCTTCCCAGTATTTATACCACCCTTTCTCAACATCTTTTGGTTCATAGGCAGGAGGATATGGTCCTGAAAGATCTAAAATTTTATAGTCATTAGTACAACAATATTTCAAGATCAATTCAAGAAACTTAGTATATGAAATCTGCAGGTTACTTTATTATAAAATTTATTTTCATAAACATAATTTTATACTTACAATGAATTTAATATTCTATAATGTTATTACACATACAAACACTGCCTTTAAAATTTTAAGTTACGATTTCTGTGATTTGAAACTGTTTCTTTTTGCTGAATTTTAGCATACTGAATACTTAAACATGTAAGAGCAATCCAGATATACTTTTAAGGCCAAGCTAAGTATTTAAACTTCTAAGTAAGGAAAGAAGTTAAAGCTTTTAAACAGATAAAATCAATAATTTAACCTTCTGAACATGTAGTTTAAGTACCGAAAATAAATTAAAAGGCTATAAAATAATACTATCTCTCAATAACAAAATTACATAAAACATGGAGAAACCCTTAAATTCTTAATGCATGTAATATGGAAATACAGTAACCACCGCTTATAGTGATCAGTGGTTATAAGAATCAATATCGCAAAAACAAAAGGAAATGCATTATTTCCATGTTAAAATTTTCGCTTTAAAGAATCAATCCACCGGTTTTAAGAATCAGCTTACACTCTTCGCTTTCCTTTTATTTTTTCCAAAAAAGCCACTTAAACCCTCAAAAGGCACGAAGTTCTTTCTGTATTTTTTTTTTTTTAAGAAAGACTGATAAGATGGGATGGAATACAGTCGTCAAATGCATCCCTTTCTTTGTTAGACATAATATAATAGTTTCCCCTTAAGTGCTTTAGCTAAACACCATCCTATTAGCTTGACCCAGAAGCATCTTACCCGTCCGTGTCTGATTTCACTTTTCTCCACTGACAAACAAAGACAGGGACACTTTTTCCCCATCTCCCATTTCCTGGTTGTGGCTTTCTGGACCCTGAAACACATAAATCTTCGGCGAAGTGTTCACTATCACTTAGGCAAACATGACATTAGTAGGTTCAGCACGTTATCAAACCGTGAAACGTAATCTAGAAGGTGAATCTTCGTCTGAGACTATTGATATTGAAAGAGGTATAATCAGCTTCCTGAAAACTTCATTATGTCAAACAACCATAGAAAAATTTTTCTTGCACCCTTCCTGTAGTTGAAATGTTAAAACTGTTTAGCAGGTATGTTGTAATAAATATTGGATTTTTTTCCTCTCTTACTATAATTTGTATCTACTTATAGGTCTAGAAATTAAGTTGTATTTTTAAAATTATAAAAAATAATTTTAATAAAAGATAATTAATGAAATTAAAGAGTATTTTATGGTAAATTATCTCATATATGTATATATACATGTTTGTGTATGTGCCTGTCCAAAAACCTAAATTTCGGCTATAAGAATCAACAACTAATAAGAATCAAAAACAGTAATAACAAACGTGATTCTTATAAACGGAAATCACTGCATATCATTTATCTCATGTTTATTTGTTTTTTTACTTCTTTAAACAAAACTTTTGCAGTTTAGAACTAGCAGATATTTGTTGTTAATTTAGATACAGGTTAACTTCATTGGCACTCACACCAACAAAATAATAAGTCTCCCAATAAAATATTAAACAGATTAAATACAGTATGTTTCACAACAAAAATAGATATTAAAAATTATAGAAGATAAAAAGAAAAACCTGAAAAGCAATTTTCCTCAAAATCTGAAAAATAAAATTCATTATAGGATCTCATCCCTGATTAACATGAATATAGATGATCATTTGAAATCAGTTAACTCTTCAGTATCCCCAATTCACTATGCATTATAAGCTGTATTTTTAAGTTATCAGTAATAATAGAACCAGTTGAAATTCCTAACAGTATAATGCAACACAAAATATAAGATAATACTCTAATACACATCTAAAACAATTAACATGAAATTAAAATCAACTTTATAGTTATATTATATCTTTTAAATAGCAATTTTTTTTTAATAATAGAAAGAATTATGCCCTTTAAAATGCAAAAAGAAAAATTTTAGTTTTAACAAGATCTAATAAATGTTAGAATGTGTACCATATCTAACCATTCACATACACAAATAAATAACAAATATTTCAATACATATCTAAGTTTTAAACAATTTACTTACCTGACTTTATTAATCCTGCTTTATTAATTTCACAATGCTTTGATGAATACTAGAAAATTTTATCATCATTACTAAAAATCATAAGCATTTAAAAAAGAAATGATGAGCAAATCTTTATACCTCTCATAAGATTTATAGACCTTAATGATGTACAAATTGATATTTAAAAAAAAAAAAAAAAAAAAAAATTTAGAAAAATCTAAATTACTATTTTATGTTTTATAAGTTCAAAACCTTGGTGACTTGGTTTTAGTAACATAATTATCTTTATTTAGGGAACAGCTGCTATGGTGTCATGAAATGTATAACTTCTATGCCCTGTCCCCTATTCCTCTTCTGAGTTCTCTTGCTTGAACTCTTATACTAACCATAGGATTGTAGGAATTTAACACACTTAATATATCATATTAGATTCTAGACATCAGAATCTTAGCTGTCTATTTAAATAAGTAATTTTATCACTGTCAATTTCCAGATTCTGTGTTAAATTTGAATTCAAAAAAGAAATAAAGGAATGAGTTCCTATAAAATCTATTATGCAGTCTATCAACTTCTTTAGTTCCCGTATTTCATACAGTTAAAAAACTGGTTGACATTTTGAAAAATGTTTATGAATAGAAAGAAGATATATTTTTTATCATCTAAAGCTTACAAAACAAACTCAGATATTGAAAATAGTTTTTTATTTTTTTTTTATTTTAATCATCTAGTATTAATTCTTGTAATCCCATGCTAGTCTTCTTTTTTAGACAAATATAGATATTGAGAAGAACAAGGATTTAATTAAACTCTAAGTTTATTCTCAGATAAAATTATCTCCGCATTATTATTATTTTAAAAATAAAATCATATTACTTAAAAATTTGCTGCAGTACATTCTTTCTCTCTATTCTTCCTAAATAACAAAAAAGAATACATTATACTAAGGTATTTAAACGTTTAATGATATTTCTACGCAATCTATGATTATTTACCAGGTCTCCTTTAATTTTAAAAAATTTGTAAAATTACTAACATATAACGAGACTGCGATATAAGGATCTTACACATCATTTCACCCACAATGAGAGTATGCACTTATAGATAAACGCTAAAATATATTATGACGTTGTTTGATGCATCAGCGGTAAGGTGACTAGATTTGAAAAGCTAGTTAAATATAAATACTATTAAAACATAAAGATCATAGATATTTAATATTTATGTTCCCAAAAATACTTAATCATTAACAGACTGCTTGTAACTATTGTCAGTTATCCATTAAGGGGTGCAAATCTGAAAAATGGTCGGCAAAATCTGCATATACTTTAATAAAAATAACCAAACAAGAGTATTTAAAGCTATGTAAATATAAAGAGAAACATACAAATGCGTTAAACTCCTGAACACGTGATAAGCATAAATATACTTTATTTAAAAATTTATCGTTTATTCCTGTATTTAAACATTTTGTTGCTATTAATGTATACATGATTGCAAATTTTGTCAAATAAATGAATGTCTGCTCTTCTGCGATTAATGTTTACAAATATTGGAGAACGTATGATGCCAACTCACAAAAGGTATCATAGAGTTAAAGAAAAACGAAATAAACTTCTAGTATCAAAAATGTTATTCTTGAGGTAGAACATGAAAATATTTAAACAGTACTATTAAAATGAAAAAAATATTAAAATTCTAAGCAAAGATAATGCAAATTATTGGGGAGCAATAATATTTTATAAATATAAAGAATTACTCCTTATTTTGGCAACAGTGCAATTTATAAACAAACTATTGCATTTCAGGAGAGCAGTTAAAAGTACACTGTTTAGAGATCAAAGAGTAATAATTTTTCTTCACTTTGCTGAAAAATATATCCAAAGAAAATGCGCCGAAGAGGAGCTGGAGGAGTTGGAGCTATACATAAGCATCAATTAGCTCAATCTAGATTCAAAGATAAAGGATCTGAAATTGCGGATGATCAACTTCAACAAATGACTAAACAAATGGAAACTTTTAGAACTAATCTACAAGATTTTGCCGGAAAGTATAAGAAAAATATCAGAAAAAATCCTCAGTTTCGACAACAATTTCAAGAGATGTGTGCATCAGCAGGCGTTGATCCTTTAGCATCCAGCAAAGGGTTTTGGGCCAATATGCTAGGTGTCGGAGATTTTTATTATGAACTTGGTGTGCAGATAATTGAAGTTTGCTTAGCTACTCGTCATCGAAACGGTGGCATTCTTCCTCTCGATGATTTAAGAAAACTGGTAATGAAATCCAGAAGTGTTGCGGCAAAACAAGATGATGTTGAATCCGATGATTTGTTGAGAGCCATAGACAAGCTTAAAGTTCTTGGAGAAGGATTTCGTATTATTTCTTGTGGAAAAAATTACGTTATTCAGTCTGTACCAGCAGAATTAAGCGTCGATCATACTAGTGTAATTCAAAAGGCTAGTACTACGGGTTTTGTCACTGTTTCAAATTTAACTGAAGAATTCAACTGGGAAGAGTTGCGAGCCCAGAGAGCTATTGAAGATCTTGTCAAAGAAGGTTTAGTTTGGGTAGACGAGCAGCATGAAAATGAACCTTCATATTGGTTTCCAGGTTTGCAGAAATCATAAATGTCAGTTATTTTGCTTCCAAAACTATTAAAAACACTATTCAACTTTATTAATTATTTTTTATTCTTAATTGGCTTTTTATTTTTACATATCATAAATAAATTAATATATATATTATCAAGTATTATTTAAATGTTCTGTTGTGTATTAAATATTGTTTATATTAAATGCTTTTTGTTAAATAATTTAAATTGTTGGTTTCATTCAGTTGGGGTATATATCGACATTCATTTTCAACTCTATCCCAGAGTATGGTTTGCTGTATTTTGGCCAGTTTTAGAGATTTTCCCAAGTAAGCAGTGTCACTGCCATGTATTATCATTTATCTTCAGTTATGATGAGCTCTCTCCATTTTCATAGTTCTTTTTGAAATCCTAATCCTCAAATAAGAATAATAACAGACTGTAAGTTATATAGCCATACCTCAATACTTGTCTGCTTCGGTACTCGGTGGGGGGGGATGCTTGGGTATTCGACGTTTGCTAGATAGAAGGCAATTCCAGGGCACAAGCTGATGACAGACAGGCTCCTCTGTGGTTATGTGGGAATGCTACTAGTCTTTCACAGTGAAACCCCTCGAGTTTTCAAGAGAGAAAATGTGATAAAAGGCAAATTAAGTGTATTATGGAGGGCCCATAGCAAAGCCTGGTTAACCAGATAGTTTATCATTGAATGGATGAACAAAGTGTTTGGCTGCACTTTTTAAAAATATTTGCAGGAAAAAGAGCTGTCTCTGAGGGCTTTCGTAACAATGAGCAATCCGAAAGACTGAATGATTTGAGGCTGAGCTTAGACTAATAGTACAGGATATTGTATCTCAGGAAAAGTCCATGGGCCTGGAGGTCAGTGATGAAGACATCAAAGAGTTAATGGAGGAGCACGGTGAAGAGCTCAGCTCTGACGAACAGTAGAAACTTCAGAGGAAGCAGAAACAGATAGTGGCTGAGGAACATTCTTCAGGAAAGGAGGAGGAATGGGAGGAAGCCCTTACTACGTTGATTAAAGAAATATGTTCTAAATGGGTTGGATTATAAAATTTTGTTCAAAAGTATCACCCTTACAAAGGTCTAGCAAACCAAAATGTGAGCTTGTTTAATGATCAAACAAGTTCACATTTCAGTTTACTTCCTATCTCACTTCAGAAACATTTTGATATATAGGCAGAAGCAAATGTAGATAGGTTTGTGAAATTCCCTAAATCTGAGTCTACAACAGGGATCAGTAGTGTTAAGAGACAGAATAGAGAAAGAATCCCTGTGCAAGCCCCTGATGTTTTATTGGAGGGAGATTCCTCTTTCAAGCAATAACCCCCTTTCCTCCTCTACCTCACAACTATCCATTAGGCTATCAACTCCTTTCAGTCAGGTTGGGTGAACATAAATTTTATTTTATATTGTATCATTATTGTTTAAAATTATGTCTGTCTAGTATAAAGAATTTGTATAAAAAACCCATCAATTTATAAATTGCCTAGTAAAATGTGAAATTTCTGGTATTCAGGAGCGAATTCAATTTTCATTACTCCTTATGGGAATAATTCATTCAGTACTCATGCCTGCTGGAACTAATTAACGAGTATTGAGGTACCATTACAGTCCTATGCATTTTTTTCTTTTTACAAGTGATTAATATTTGTAAATGTGTTTTTTTCCAAGATATTGCAAGTTTATTTATGGATTTTTAAAAAGTTTTCACTCATTTTAACTTTTACTTTCAACTTAATTCATAATTTTTTTTAATGAGTATTAAGCCTGTTTTTAGAGTAATTTGCCAACTCAATGAATTTCTACAATCAGAGTTTTCATCTTATTATCTATAATGTTTCAAGCCTAGTAATCTGCCATCTTGTTTACCCCTTTTTTGAATGATTAAGATGGAAAAAATTTTCACACTCTGATAATTCATCTATTGGCTACTAACCTTAATTTCCACAGAAAGATTTAATCATTTCACTTAAAAACTCCTTGAATGTACTTCAGAATGAGGAAAGGCAATCACAGACTTATAAGACTAATAGATAAATTAATAAAGTTATTTTGTAGCTGAATATATAAAATCTTAGATAGAGTTAATTAGAATTACAATCAGCTCCCCAAATTACATATTCTCAGCTCAGAAATATTTGATTTGAGGATAATCTTATCAGATTAATGTCCTCTTTGCTATTAGCTTCAGATAGTCTGAACCAGTGTTGCCAACTTGAAGGTTTTCCCCCTAAATTTGGGGATAAGTTAGATGAAAAGGGGTGTTTTTAGGGGCATTTTGTGGGGGAAACATTTTTTAATATTTTGTACAATCGAGACGCGTGTTTTTTTTATTACATTATAAGTTCCCTACATATTTCAAATGTAAATAAACGTCCATTTCATTATGTAAGTGTGTATTTTCTATTTATTTCAATTTATCTCTCAAACAGGATGCCTATTTGGAACCAGAATTTCTTTTAGGAAGGTCTAGGGGGATCTCAAGTTGGTGTTAGGGGGGAACAGGGGGATTTCGAGATGGCGCTAGGGGGAGGCACTTCGTAGAGGTTGGCAACACTGGTCTGAACCTAGTTGCCATTTATACATTCTACTGATGATTTTAAGGAGTTGTTATACATAATTTTATCCTCCTTTATACTACAATAAAAAACACAACTTCCATAAGCTGCAGGTCTGAAACAATATGTAAAAATGTGACAAAAATTTTCAGTAGGAATGACATTCAGCAGAAATGAAGATGTACTTGCAAAAAAAAAGTTTTTTCTTTCAAAACATGGATACTATATCTCTTAACCTTTAGCTTACGGGGTCCATTTTTCTAATTCCCTGTTTAGAACAGGAAATTTCATACCCCCCCCCTTTCTAAAAATGGCCATTAAGGGGGTTACATATATTTATATTCTTAGGCCCATTTTCTTGGGATACATGCTATCCCATCCTGTAAGGAAAAGGTTAATGAAATTGTTTCCTCCTTTACAGATAACATACTCATGAATCAACTAAAGTAAAATATAAAATTAGTCTTTTACTGTTAGTAGATGAATTCATTCATTTTACGCTCTCTACTTTAAACTCATCTCCCGTCAACTTTTATAATTTTACTATTAAAGAATTTCTTTTAATTCAATATTAAGTTATATCCTTTTTTCCTTTCCAACACAAGATATCTAAGTGAACAATGATATTGACAATATATATTTCTTTAGAAAAATTTAGTTTTTTTGTGAACATAATTATAAATAGATTCTTCCCATCTACAGTACTGAATTCAATGTTTTAATTCTTATTTATACATTTTATAATTATCTTTTCATTTGCATCACAGAATCAAATTTACATTAATTTTTCAAAAAAATATTTAGCCATTCTTCTTAATAATGCACTATTATGAAGATTTTAACTTTCTGATTTTCAGCCTTATACTCAGTTAATTTTATGATTAAACTCTTTTTAAAACTTAAAATGTGTACTGAAATTCATTTTCAATATTTTTGATTTCTCATTGAGAATAAAGGAATTCAAGTAATTCATTAAATGCGACTGGGCAAAAGTTCCTCAGTTATTTTTTATTTACAAAATTTCATAAAATGTTAGAAAATTACTGTTTGATTGAATTTGCATGGTAATGTATTTCAATTGTTTATATATTTATACCAATATTTTCTTTAAAATGTTTAGGTAATGTTAGCCAAAAAACTTCCATAATCAATTTTTTTATACTCTTACCTCCTCCTATTTCTTTCTTCCTTTGCTACCTAAAATATTTAAGAAACAACAGG
This sequence comes from Dolomedes plantarius, assembly GCA_907164885.2. Taxonomy (NCBI): domain Eukaryota; kingdom Metazoa; phylum Arthropoda; class Arachnida; order Araneae; family Dolomedidae; genus Dolomedes; species Dolomedes plantarius. The sequence continues at coordinate 137,100,416 of OU015499.1, read as the reverse complement.
TCCAGCTTCATGAGAAATTTTTCAAAATATTAATTTTTGTTTTTTTTCCAAGATTCAGAAGGAATTTTAAGAAACAAAAATTTCAAACAGGACAATGTTTGTCATAATGTCCTTATGTGTAATGAAGCCCTCATTTTAAATGCAAATATGCAGTTACTTTCAGCACAAATTGAATATTTCATGTGACATCATAAAATTCAGACTAGGTGTACTAAAAGGGCATAGAAAACCTTTTAAAAAATACACAATAAATAACCGTAAATTAAGATAATTTCAAAAGCAAATTCAGCTTTCTCCTCCAGGAGCAGAGTAGGCCAAGACAGACAAAATTGCATACAATTTTCTCCCCTATTATATTATTTATAGTACCAAAAATGTATTTTAAGCTGTAACTTTTTTTAATAGCCTAAGATACTATAATAATCTATGGATTGTATTTTTTAATCTAGTGATAGCATTTTTTTATAATACAGGCATCTGAAATGCCCATTATATTCCATTTGTAATTCATTTCTGATTACTTAGAAGAGTTCTGTTTATAAATGCTAAAGTTGCTTTCAATTCTAGTTTTATTTTTCAAAATCAAAGTTAATGTACCATGTTAAAAATTATGATCTATACATGAATCATCTCTCTCTGTAATGGGATGTTGTGATTCCCATTGTAATGTTTCAACTTGCTGGAAACTTGAATCTTTAGAAAAATTTCAACAATCAAATGTTTTCTCCAGATACAAATACTATAACATGGGGTCAGAATTATTTTTTTCTGATATTCTAAAGTATCTTTAGTTATTTTTCTTAATGTTTTACTTGAGACTCAACACATACTACTACCACTTTGAAAATATATATATTGCATTAAACTTACAGGAAACATGAACTAATTTTTTTTTTCTTTGTACTCAATATTTTTCCCACATAAATTTCATTAGTTATTTCTAACCCCCCCCCCCTATACATACAATACTTTATGCTGTCAAATTCTTTAATAAAATATCACTTTTTAAAAATTAAAGTTCTATATCTCTTCAGATATATTAGTCACTTATCCCTGTCTCATATGACATTGCAAGTACTTCATGTATTTTGTGAAACAAAGTAGAAAGACATGCAATAGATGTCTTATTAGTCATGGTTCACCATTATGTTTATCTCAACCATTAGAGCAATTTCTTAAACTTAAATACCATTACTTTAGCATAAATATCTGTTTCCCTGGAAAAAAATGTTTATTTTCATAGCCAGAAAATTAAATATTTAATTTATAAATTTTAGACATAACATTTATGGATTCTTCAAATGCAACTCATGAAATTGAAAATTTTAATCTATAATTAGAATTAACACTTGTCAAAAACTTAATTTTGGTAATGATTCATTCTAAAAACCTGTCACTTATTTATGAATGCTGGAAAATGTGTTCTAATGCTCAATTATCTCATACTAATTTTCTTTCATAGTCCTAAATTTAAAAAATATAACACGAATACATAATTTTGGAAACAAACGTGCCTTTCAGACTGATTATACATAGAAATTACGTACTTCTCTCTTCTTTGAGAACAGGTACAAGATCCTTTCTAGTCTAAAAACGTAAAATTTTAAAAGTACAGTACAACCTCCCAAATCTGGATGTCTCAAATCCAGAATGTTTTGATAAATGGCCTATTTTACTTTTCCATTTTACCGATAGATGTCGCTACCAAATGTTCAGTAAAAAAATACGCTTCCTTTCAAGGAAGTGACAGCAGCGATTTTAAAGGCTTTCAAGTCTCTGGGAAAGAAGCTGAAATAGCAGAATTAGTAATGTGCAAATAAAAGCAACATTAACTTGGATAAATCGGACATACAGGAAGTTTTAGACATTGATGAAAATGTGCCGATCATCGGTTCTCTGGGCGATTCTGAAATTATTGATAGTGTGGTAAATAACAATGGTTATGATGACAGCGATCGTGAAAGTGATTCAGAATGCCCCGAAAATGAAAGAATGTCAACGGAAGACCAGATAATCATTAGATAAAACATTAGGCTTAGAACACCAGAATTTTATCTCTGAACATGAAATTATGGCACTGTATAGGATTAGAGAAAAAATAATTTCCAATAAGCTAAAACTAAAGCAACAGACTGACTGAAATGTTTAAATTATAATATAATTTTATGTTCTGTATTTAGTTTTATTTAATAATTAAACCATTTTACATCTTTTTTTTAAGTGTTTATTTTTTCTCCCAAAATTTTGTGTTATTTAAATACCTCTCAAATCAAGAAAATTCCCAAATCCAGAATTGCCATGTCCTGAACGATTCCGGCTTTCGGAGGTTGTACTGTATTAGTTTTTAAGAATTATAGCATGAAATCTTTAATTCTCAGTCAAAAATTTTTTAAACATTAAGGAGTTTTAAGGGGATTTATACTAACTAAAAATGTTTTAAGTACCCTTAATTAAATTAAAATTTAAAAGAGTTTCCACACACAGTAAGAAGTCTTAATATAAAATTTGTTATACACTGTGTATATAGGAATTCATTCATTTTCAGATTTCATTTGTGCGACTGCAACTATGTTAGTTACTAACTTATACAAAAAAATAACTTTCATTTAATATTCCATAAGTAAAGATTGAAAGTAGTAATATGATGAATAAAAATTATTTAAGACAGTAATTACATAGTTCATATATATATGCTACCTTTCTAGCATTTTCATGATTTACTTAGAAAGGAAAAAACCTTACAAACCTATTTAAATGTCTTAATTTATACTATTCTTGCTAAAATTTTCCAAGTGCTTTTTAACCTTATAAACCAACTGGAAAACCATTTTTAGACTAAATTTTTAAATTTTATGTTCTATAAATATTTCATAAGATCAACATACTCTTAACATTTATTATAAATTAGATCATTGACATCTCTATTTTATTCCTTACACTAGCATTAACTTTTTGTGTGAATTTCAGCAGTAGTATCTTGCTAATTGGCATGGTAGTAATAATTTTATCAAAATGGTTTTATGAAGTCTTCAAAAATTAACTGAAAGTAAGTAGCTTTAAGATTAGCCCAAACACATGTACATACCCTGTCTAATCTTGCTTTTGAGTGCAATTGTTTTTAAAATACAACCTGAGTTAGGATATAAATATTACTAAAGTGTTTATATTTAAGGGATTTTCTTTGTGCCTTTAATAAGAATTTTTTTTTTAATTGTTATTTCTGAATAGTTTAGACTAGGCATATACAACTCGTAATTTGGAGTCATTACTTAATGGAAAGCTGCAAGAAAATAGGATAGATGGGAAAGCAAAAAATATTTTATCTAACAAAAAATAAATTTCTGGTTATTTTAAAAATTAAGTAAATATTTATATTCATTGCTTATACATTCCTTTTGAAAGATTATAAATCTAAAAATAATATTCAATATTTTTTAGATTTATAATATGCATCTCAACAAAATGCTCACAGGCACACAGTGAGTGATGGGAGGCCACATGTGTCCTGCAGGCCTGGTTTAGATCAAGCACAGGTCAAGACATTAGTCAAAATATTTTGTTACTGATTTAAGAAAACTACTGTTCAAACAAGACATTTCCTTTAAAAACTCCTTGTGATGACAAGCTTCACTTGGTTCTGCAGTCAAAAGGATTACAAAGGCATATTTAAAATGTCAACAAATTTAATTTTTCTTTAAGAAATTATTCATTACAAAAATTTATAACATTTGATATAAACCAAATTATTCCAGGTAACTAAATCAGTACAGTAACATTCATAAATAAAGATATTACTGACAGAACTAAAAGATGAGAATTTTAATTGCTTATAAAATGTCACTTTTAGCAAAGATTTTGGAAATACTTGTAGATTATTCACTAAAATTTAAGCTTTTAATAAGATGTAGCCCCTAAAGGGAAACACAAATATAAAATTATAAGAATAAATACAAGTCTCACCGGGAATAATTCATAATAATATATAAAGTATATATGCCTCATATCATAGTTCTATCAAAGTTATTTTCAAAACACTTTCTCTGACTACGAATCATTTATAAATAATTTTTTAGTTTCTATAAAATAGTTGAAAATACTTCATAAATTCAAAACATTAAGTTTATAAATTTTTATCATCAAATACAGAAACATGGTATTTTTATTACAATTAAATTTATTTCATACATAAAATACATTTTAAAATCTTAATACAAACAGGCATTACAAAAGTCAATAACTGTATTGGTATAATCCAAACTATATTTCAAATTATATTTCTTAAAATTATACAACTTTGTGCTTCATAGTATACTAACATTTACACCAATAATATTAAACATTAATTACAATAAACATTGCAGAAATATATAAAATCCTAACAAAATATAAACTATGGAACCTAATTATGAGAAACAAATCAACTTTAATCAGTCTTCCAAACTTTGTTGAACAAATCCATGAAGGAATCGTAAATCATAAACGTAATTGCAACATCTAAACAAACTCTGCCAAGTCTGGGAACAGTACCTTTGTAGAACCTGTAAATTTAGATTTGCCAGTAAATAAATATATAAATCAATCATTCATATGAAATATAACATTTAAATTAACAAAATCAACCTAGACTAAGTATAAATAAAGACAAATTTCTCAAGGATTTTTCAGTCCTCCCGTCTAATTTATTACTACAAAAGAATATCACTGAAGTATGTAAACAAAGGGTTTAAGAGTTTCTAGATATACAGTGGAACCTCAAGCTGTCATTTTTAAAGGGACTCAGGGCCCTGATTTTCCATTAGGCCTGGACCTAGGGGCCCCCCAAAATTTTTATTTTAAAAAGAAAAAATTCCCAATTCAATTTTTTTTTAATTTTACCTTTTCTAATAGCAATTTTTTTATATATCCTTTCAAATTTGATTGTTTGGTTCATCATATGTATGTTATACTGTATATAAGGGATTAAGTTTTTCTGGTTGCATTGTATTGGTGTTATAATGATGAAGTTAATGTTTTATTGCTTTTTGATATTTGATAATGTTCTGGGCTTCTACTCTTCAAATAGCCAATTCTTTGTAAAATGGTACTTTCACAATGATTCATAATTATTTTTTTTTATTTTTATTGTGTCAATTTTGGAAATTTTATGCCCACATCAGTGTTAGGGGGGACCCATCCTGAATTGTGTCTATAGTCAAGAATTTTCTAAATCGGGCCCTGAAGGGACTTATTGCACTGAACGATACATGCAGGAACATAAAGAAATATTATCAGGACTAAATGAAGTAAATGATACGTACAGGAAAATGATGATTCAGGGAATGATCGATCAAGGTTCCACTGTATACAATTCCCCACCCGCTACAAGTGAAAGTCTGCTTTAAGCTCTGATTAAAACACCAACAGAAAAATGGCATGTGCTATTTTAAACTGTTCTCTTTCTTGAAAAATGCAAATGTTGCATCCTTATATTAATACTTTAAATATTAAATACATAATTTATAAAATACAAAAAAAATTTTTAAACTCTTGAAATTTATATGAAAATATCAAAGACAAATCACAACCTGGAATTCTATCAATAAACTCACTTTAATTTCTAGGGGGGTACTTAACATTTATTACAAAGTTCAAGACAAAGAAAATTGCAATTAATTTATCCAAAGTCTAATCATACCAGCAGAATTATATTAAAACAGTTTTTCTTTGACATGTTTACAATGATTCACCAAAGTGTTTTAAGAAATTACTAAATGTGAGTTTCATTATTAAGAGATGTCAGCCATAGTGAAAAGCTGGCTTAAAAGTAGTGATAAAGTATATATTTTTAAATATGCCATCCAAAATAGTACAATTAACCTGACTAATTTCTATACACAAATGTTTTTCAGCAAAATTTATGCTGTTATAAACATGACACTCTTTAAACTTTAAATTATAAGCACAGTGAAAGTGTTTAACAATTTTTGAGCAGAGTATTAGAAGCAGTGTCTTAGGCCTTTGATTCTTTGGTGTGGCATCAAAGAATATGCACATGACAAGAGTTCAACTTGATCCATAAATGTTTATTCATACAGCTTGAATGTTAAACTCAACTAAAAAGCATTTGCATGTACATCCAGCTTTTTGCTGGGAACTTCAATAACCTCACATACTAAAAGCTTACAACTTAAACGAATGTTCATTGTTTCCCCAACAGGCAAGAAGAACCAGAATTCCAGGAGCTCCATTATATATATACATACACTTAAGCAATATAGAAAAGTTACAGAAAATTTGCATTTAGTAAACAGTGAAAAGAAGAATGCATTCCCAACCGAATCAGAAAATGTAAGACTGTATTGGAACGATTATACATTCCATGGTATTTTTTGGGTGACAACTAAAGTTATAACCAAATTTTCAACAGAAAATTATTCTCATCTCATCCCTTCCCACAAACACTTTCACGGAACAAAAATAAAATATTTTTTATCAAAATATTCATAGGACATTTAAAAGGATGAAACCCCTCTACATGCCATTGAATAAATACCATTACATCCATAAAATTGCAGCACTTACTTGCCCTCGGGAAGTACAGCAACAAATCAATTTACATTTTTTATCCCTGCTATTCATTTGCTTATCATATAAAAAAATTTTTAATGACCTAATGAATTTTCTGCATACAAACTTATCCATATAAATGAAAGAGTACCTTTTAGTAAGCAGAATTATATTATGAAATAGAGACTCAATACTTACGCCAAAAATCCTTCTTTCGTTGCTATTTCATAAATGCAGTGAAAAGTGTTTTTGTATTTCTGTGCATCTAAACCCTGTTTTAAAAAAAGAAATAAGAAAACACTTATAGTAACAGAACAAAGTGTAATAACTACATTATTTCATATTTATTAATTTAGAATGACCAAACATCCTAATTTATAAACATTAGTAAAACTATTTTACACATTTCTCTCAAGGAAAAAATATATATGAAGATATTTATACATGCAGGCTTTTCAGTTGGACAAATTTTACATCTAAATGTATTATGTTAAATGTTTAATTTGCTATTAATATAGAACAGTGAATAAGTTAAAAACCAGAAAAGTTCTAATTTTATCTGCAATACTATTCCATCCATAACTTTCTCATATAATTGAAAATTCCTTACACTTAAGTTTGATAATCTAAAATGCACCTCTAAATAAATTATCTTGTTGTTTTTATCTATTAAAAATAGTCCTTTAGTCAGTGAAAGATCTATAGTAAAATAACAAGAAATTTTTTTCTATAGATAACAAGTCTTCAACTGGTTATCAAAAAATACCTCTTTTTAGAGTAAAGTAGTAACAGCAGGAACTGCCTATTTCAGAATTAAGATGACACTTCAAACAAGTTAAATTACTTATTAAAGTTAGCTTAGAATAACTAAAAACATGAAAATTTTTAACATACACAGAAAGTGAAAAAAAATGTCTATAACAAAAGGGAGCAATTAAACTTCACTTTATAATAGTGAATATACCTGTAATATATTTACATTAGAGAAGTAGAATATTTAAACTATTTTCATTAAAGAACTTCAATGAATAAAGCTACTTTTCCATTTCCTTTTATATAATTTTTCCTAGAAATTTAAACTGAAGCTATAAATGTTGATTAAGTACACTAGCCACTAATATCATTATATGATAAAATTACATAATTACTTTTATTATAAAATAAATATTGAATTAGTAAGATTTAAACAAGCTTAAAGTTGCATTTTGTTAACAGAATAGGTCAAAAACAACTGCTAAGCTACATTCTTTTACACAAGCAAATCACTAATACATTAATCGATTCATATCAGGCAATATTAAAGTAACCCTACTTACAGGTCTAATTGCAGCTCAAACAACTAAGAGGAATGACATTAAAACTTGTATATATATATATACTGATAGAGATGGAAGATGGGTTGAGGGGGGAAAAATTAGTCTAAAGAGACCATTTGAAAAAAAAAGGTGATGCACTATACCAGAGGTGGGGAACCTTTTTACCATTAGAGGCCACATGTAAATTAGGTAGTAATAAAGGAGGCCGCAAAAGTTGATGTACCTATAAATGCGACTTTTATGAAATTATTATAGTTAGGTATAGTTTTAATCTGGTGCATTATATAGAAAAAGAACAAAAAAAATTAAGTCCTTATTTATTTATTATTTGACTTAAAAAGTTACAATATAAAATAATTTTGTATTCAAATAAGGGTAAAAACTTGCTATAACATTAATCAATTATTTTTTTATAAAATTATTAGATTCATAGATACCACTGTAATTTTTTATATTTCACTGTTGGTATTTTTATTTATGTAAGCGCGCACACACACACACATATATATATACACATCCAGATTTTAAAATTTTAATAAACTACATATTTAAATACCACTTCAAATAAAAATAATAAAGTAGAAGTATTTTTAAATAATTTTAACATTATAAAGAAGTACAATAGAAAAATAATAGTATTAAATTATAAATAACTGACATAGCAACAATTCCTAAAATAATTTTAAAATCCGATGGAAAATTTAAGCTAGTGGGATATTAGCATTTGTTTCTTGCTTGAAAGTAATTGAATATTTGGATCAAGCTTCGTAACGCGAAGCCTGCGTACATACATTCATGCCGTTCTTTAATTCCATTGATTTGCAAATTGTAGTAATCTATAAAATTAAATATTAATTAATACAAGTGCTAGCTTTTATTAAGGCCACACAAGATCATGGAGGCTGTGCATTCCCCACCTCTGCACTATACTATAGGGAGGATTTTTTTATTTTTTTTTTAAAGCTAAAAACAGGAATAGGTGTTCATTGTTCCACCAAAGTGATAATGCCCCTTGCCACTTCCATGAATACAGCATAGAGTTCCATTTTGATTAGAAAAAGAAAGCCAAGCTTCCTTGGCAGTAGAAAGTTCTCAGTACTCTCAGCAGTGTGCTGAAGGATATATCTACCTGCCACAGCTGAGTACATGCACTACCAGGATCTGCAATATTATTCACTGGCATTTCAAAAAGAAATATGGTAACATCTTAGCTATTTTAAAAGCTTGTGCAATCTTACAGAGTAAGCTCCCAGACATCTTGTTCCTTAGAAACAAACAATCATTTCAGACATCTGGAGTAAATGAACTTAATATACCTTAATACCTCAAAATTCCAGAGGTATAGCCACAGCACTACAGTTGCTTTCACAAAAACATTTCAAAAATAAGGTGCATTCCAGCAATAGGCCATCATAACTAATAAAAGAGATTCTAATGTTATGGCCATTTTTACACTTAGAACTTTGTTGCAAATGTGAGCCAATGTAAATAACATAGCTTGATCGTAGCTAGCACCAAAAGCTCCCTTCCTTCCTTATTTAAGATTCTTCCTGCATTTTTGCTAAAGATAATAGTAAAAAAAACCAATTTCCTTTCAGATCAGTCTCATGTCTTGTTTTATGCTTTTTCCATGTATTTCCTACTATATACCACTGCATTTTTCTTACCCCTACCTATAGTTTTTAGAATTTGTTTTCCCTTTTTTACTCAAAATCCTTCTCTCCACTTCATGATTAAATTTTTTGATTTATACACCTTTTTGCAGACTAGCTAGAGCTAGAGAGATAACCGAATAGGAGTACCTTAATTACAAACACCCAGTATATTTTAAGAATAAATACACCAGGCTGATAACTTACAGACAAGTAACCTAATATTAGGATGATAAATTCCATTTTAAATATACCACATGAAAAATATTACTATAATTAAAATAAAATTCTATCAGTATATACTGATATAATAATTCAACAAATTATACATACCTGCATTCTGGTTTTCACAACATCTATAGGTGTATTCCCAAACACAGATGCTGCTCCAGCAAGTGCACCAAAACATCCAACCAACAGCTTGTTGACACTTTTGTTTGGATCACCTCCCCGATACCAATCTTTCAGAGATTCCATAACAAAAAATCGAATAGCCTGATTACTGCCTTGTTTCATAATTGTAGCAGTAACACCTTTATACACCCCTCCAATACCTAAATAAAAGAAATATTTTATAGTCAAGCAGGTTTTGCAAACATTAAGAAAATAGAAATTTAAGTATCAATCAATTCAAATACATAACAAAAACTTTTTTCTTATTCCCTAAATTAAGCACATACACTTGATATAACAAAACATTGAATTAAATAAAGTTTATTCCGAAATATAACTGATGACAATTATACAAATTCTGTTTTTATACTTACTATTTAAAACTATAATTCCTGTAAAAATTGAATTACTTTTTTTCTATGCCCTCTGCTGCACTTTCAAGCATGTGGTGCCTTGCATTTCAGTGAAGGAGAGAGCTGAAAACTCAACGCCAAGTTTGTGGCAAACTACAAGGTGGTCACTGGCCATATCCATGTCAACAAAGCAGACAAGTCAAGGTGCTAGACAGTCCAACAAAATGTAAATGGGATTGGAGGTAATCATGTCCCATTATGGTTCTAAAACAGGCAGTGCAAATAGTTCTTAGGAGATCACAAGGAATTCTTTCATGATTTTCTACCAGACAATAACACAACTTTTCTGCAGAGGAATTGATGAGATTTTCTCTTAGCTAAAATCTCTTTATTAGTCGTTTGGCATTACGAAGAGGAATGGGGACAACTGGCTGATTTGACCAAATCCTCTGCCATCTCTTAGCCAAAAATCCAACAGTGACTAGGATCACAAAGGACTGCATAGAAGAAATGGCAAAAGCTGTAGTAGATTTAGCGTAATCCAGGGTGCACCACGAGGAGGCCTACTACACTACACCCCTGACTTAAAATAATAAAGCTATACACTTTCAGATCGTATATTATCATTAATTATATTTCAGATCATGTACAGATACAAATTATCAAAAGATAATGTATATTTTATTAAAACCTTAGCAGCAAAAGTATTCTGTTTACCTCGGACAAAGTATGTATCTTCATTAACCAGCTCACAAAGGAAGGAACTATCATCTTTCACAAATTGTGGTGCAAAATTTAATGCTTAAAAGATTAATAAAATGTATGGCATACACTCTTAAAAGAAGCGTCTCTTGTCAGGTACGTTTCATCATTAGAAGATATATTTAATGATAGAGAGTTTGAAATATAAGTACAACCTAAGCAAACATTTTGCAAGTTTTTTCCTATTCCTGCAGAATAATTTTCATGGCGAGTCCCTTTTTTTTTACACAGATAATTTTCATCGAGTTTTCAAAATTTCCTTGGACATTTAATATAAAATTTTCTGGTTATTTCATTAAATACAAGAACTTAAGTAGAAGTTTAAATACTAGGTGCTAGAAAGTTAAATTTTTAGAACTATTTAAATTTATGCCATTACAGATCCTCTCTGGAAATGGAAACACTACTCTAACTGCATAAACAGTTTCTAAAGGCTGAAGAACAAATTAGAGAAATTGGGTAACAGCATTATGCAAACAATATCTTCTTAACTTTTTAAGAATTTAAGTTTTTGAGATGTTTCAAATTTCTCCAACTTTTTAAAAATCTCAAACTTTTAAATTTCCTTGATAGAAATGGGTTTTCTAGCTGTTTCCCGACCTTAATGAACCATCTAATTTATTTATATTTTTCTAAGTTTATTTTATGGCCTTAATATTTAAAGCGAGAAATAGCCCTAATCTTTTTATAACAAAACAAATAAACTACATTCTAGTGATCTTGAAAATGTACTTTATCAACGAGAAATAATTTAGATAAGTTATTTAAAATTACTTGTAAATAAAGCAATAGCCCAAATTTTTAATACCAAGGAAAAACTACATTCTAACGATCTAGAAATTACATTTTTTCGATGAGATCAAGTTATTTCTGTCCAGATTAAACCACCTCCATAATACATCTAGATTGTAAGTTGGCAATCCTTACAATAAGTGAACATTTTAAAAACCTTATAAAGAAAGAAAAATTTGATTAGATTTTCATTGCATAACAGTTCACGAACCTTATAAATTTGAACTTGTTCAGCAATATGCGATTTTCCATGTCACTAACATTAAACATTTTGACATATTAGAATCTAATTAACTTAAGTCGTCCTAAAATGATACAACATAATTGTAAAGAAACATTTTGTTCCTATCAACATAGTGAAATTTAAAAATAAAAATTGCAAAATATTGCTTACCATCTTGTTTGACTATCTGACCTACACCATGAAAAAAGCCTTTAAATTTAGGATTTGCAGATTGCTGATCATTTATGAACTTCACTTTTACAGTTTCCATTGGTGTCACGGCGAAAATTGCCTCCGCAACACCAGCTCCTAGACCACACAGTAAACGTTTTGATGGAGGAAGATTACCTCTCTCATCAAGACTCTTCTTTTTCAGAGATTCAAAAGTGCCAAATCTGTAAAGATACAAAAGTAGCTTTATAGCTGATAGAAACACACTGCTAAATTACCAAACATTTAGTTTTAAAAATGTTATTAATGTTAATACCCAGATGTAATATTCTAAAAATATTAATAAAAATATTATGCACAAGCATGTAAGTTTATTAAAACAAATA
>OU015499.1:137060322-137082822 GCA_907164885.2 Dolomedes plantarius | reverse complement strand
GGGTCTCAATAGTAAGAAAATTAACCAATAATCATAGATTACTTCTTTCTTTATATGTCCAATTAGAGCAGTAAAATAATTTCTGGCACTGTAATTTTCATACACTGTTTTTATCTTTGAAGATCTTTCATATTTATTTCCATAATGATATCCATTTGATTCTCAAATCATATGCTCAAAAAAAAAAAAATTCCAATAAATCAAATTAATAGGCTTTAATCAATAAGCACTGAAAAATAACACTTTACTCATTTGAAGCCTATTATTAAGTTATTTTGCACACACATACATACACGCATGCACAAATGCCCACCATAGATTTTCCTCCTCATTTACGCTGTTTCAATATTTCGCAAAAGCATGTAATGCTATTTTGTGTATTTATTAGTTTGTATTGGAAATGAGAAAGAATTGATTCTAACAACCCCAACTTAATCAAACTGGGAATAATTGAAGATTAAACCTTAAATTCAGACTCGCATTCATATGATTGCATTATTATTAGCAAGAGCCAAAAAAGGGTACTAAATAAGTACCAATACACTGTGAAAGAGAAACAACTTTTTCATTATACCACTATAATATGTAATGTTACAAACACTTCTTTCGATCACTTTAACTGTGGGAGATTATTTTTTTATGTCCATTGTCCCTTCTAACAACTATTATTCCATGCCTGAATTTTTCTAGGACTGACTCAATAATGTGCTCAAAATCCCTTTTTCATTGATTCCCACTCAAAGACATAATCATCTCACATTAAACACCCAATACAGTGTAAAATCATTTCTGATGATACCTTTGCAGATATAAAGGATTTGAAAGATTGATCTTAAGGCATGAAGTCATAATCATGCAGTTAAAACCATTCTTTAACAGTACCTATAGTAGATATCACTGAGGTATTTAAAAGATAATTCTTCCTTGGAATACATCATGACAGAGTACGCAAAGTTTAGCATAATTTAAATATCCAAGAAATTTCATAAGTCCATATGCAAGTAACAGGAGGTCGTTCCATACTAGCAGGCCAGTGTACACCATTATTTCCCAATACTAATTCCAAACCAAGATGGCAGTTTGATACTAGTTGGTAGCAAATTCAGATTATGTATTACATAAACACCTATATTCACATCTAATCATATAGTCTTTTTCCATTCCAGCCATCTAATTGCTCCAAATGCATTCTCTGATAACTGTAAACATAGAAGTTTGTTCAAATCACAGACTTCTAGTGCCTACACCAAGGAGCTCATAATATGCATCCTTGCACAAAGTTCTTAGTACTTGTGTTATTCTCATCACTTTGCTACATATATTCTTTTGACAATAAGATAAGCAACATTTGTATGAAAGTCAATATAAAATTAACTTAATATAAAATATAACTGACTGTGCCAGACCCAAGAATGAAACAATCTAGCCATTAAAATATTGTTAAAAATCAAAAGTACTATTAAGTTATAACAGTTGTAAAAGATTTTATACCTTGAAAAAAAAATTTACAATAAAGTATATAATTCATTTATTTAAAAAGAGAAAGAATTGTTTGGGTGAAAATTTTCAAATTAAAAGAAACTCGAAAAGCATGCAGTCTATGGTATAGCAATACTATTGAAAGCATAAAAATGCATCTAACATTCAGTGTATCTTCTTTAAAATTTACACAATTGGAAAGCAGGAAACTTTAAATTTATATTAAAAATACAGAATAAATTTGATCACGACCTCTAGAATTCGAAATATTTATGTATAAATATAGTAAAAGATTAGAAATTTTAAAAAATCAAATTCAGTTCAGAGATATTAACACATATGAATTAAGAGCATACAAATGAATTGTCAGAATCAAATTTAGATATTATATAAAATCATAAATATATTAGAATTATACTTTAAACACATCTAAAGTTGATTATATTCAAATATTTATTCTTTTTAAAATTAGAATAAGCTAAAAGAAAAATTTGATTTGTAAATTCTTTTAGAGTACAAGAAACTTGAAAGCTTAAAATATCCATTGCAATTTGTATAAGGAAGTAAAATTTTGAATTTTGAGTAATTGAAATTTTTTCTTTTCATTGCTGCTTAAAAGTGTTATTTACTGCATTATTTCATGGAAACGCCCAATGTCAACATCACACTTTCTCCTCTACAATGTTTTGAGAAAAATAAACCGAACTTGTTCAGTCTGCAAAATGTTAATTTCAACACAAAATATCTGTATGGCTCATACTCAGTTTTTAATCCTACCATTTCATTAATACAGAGTTCAAAATATTTCTTTCTTTTAATCTCACATTATAACTGCTATACCAGCCAGGTATGAGGATTGACATTGTGCCACAAAACACTGAGGTTGATTATTCTACCAACTGAGCTTTCCCAAACACATTCTGTACAGTGTGTCCAGAAATACTCCGTTCAATTTGATTCACTACACTTGTGTATGCCTGACAGATATGCATCTGAATTTCATTTCAGGATAATTGAGACAATGTTTTAAAAATCAATTTAAACATGTGTTGTGGAGCAAATTGATATGAATTTTTTTCACCACAATACTTTAGAGAAGGAACTTTTCTCTCATTATATATGATGCCTTTCATACTGAACAGGAAAAATTTTAATTTATAGAAAAATAGCAAACTTATAAAATTAAAAGTATGAATGCAACAAGTATTATAACAGTGATATTTAAGAAAAAAGTAGCATTTAAACTGATGTCAATCTTCACTGTTTTTTACCATGTTTTTATTAACTTGCTTTCTTGTTTGTCTCTTTGTGTGTGTGTTTGTCTGGTACAAATCTTACAATTGATTTTTAACTAACTTCCCGACTAGCTAAACATTTGAAACTTTTAGAATAGCTCAGAACACGATGACAATGCATTATTTTAATACTTTTAGCCATCTATATTCCATATTTTAAAATCCATTACGTAAAAATACAAGTAGCGTCTGCAGCCAAAAGTAACTGCGCTACAGGTGCCATCTATTAACGTAATAGTGAACCAAGCATATTACATTTTCATAGCAATGGGATAATTTTTAATTTATGCCCACATGCTATTTGCGATATTTTCTCTGCGAAATTCATTGATTTTTTTTCCTTCAAATTATAGATTATAATTTATAATTTTGAAATCCATAATTAACTATGGAAGATGCCAATTCGTTTGCAGCTCGTGAAGAAGCTGCATGTAAATTACATTTTTTTAAAATAGAAAATTTAAAAACATGGTATATAAAGTCTTCTTATCTTGTAATTATTTACGTATCAGTTAGAAACTGCTACCCGACAGATGCACTAAGACAAGCTGAAGGAACTGTATCCAACATGCTTAATAACAATATTTAGTCAATGTGAAATTTTAGGAAAAAAACTTCTTGAAATACACATACGATTCATTTAGTATACTTGATCAAATGTGAAAACATTAAAATTTAATAGGTATACAGCAAGCAGAAGATACAGGAGTAAATATCCATTTTTCTTTTCAGAAAATTACAGCAATTTTTGACACTACGATAAATTTGCATTATTATTCACTGATTAGTAAATAATAGCATGTACTGACTCTTCTTAAGTTACCTATATAGAGCATGATTTCATTAAGAGAAACGACATTTCATGCTAATATACTGCATAAAAATGAAATTCTATAATATCTGTAAGAATTCCATTGCAGCCTTACTTTTGAATCGCTCAGCAATATAAATAAAATATAACATTGATCAAAAATTCCTCAAATGAGTGGTCATAAAATTCCTGTGACCATATCCAAAATGATTAAATACATAAAGCAACCAAACTACGCTCAATCCAATTTGTCAGATGTCCCTGGCATTGTAATAAGACGTTCCAGGTGAGGTCCCTATATTCTCCCTATAACTATGCACACTCAATTTTTTTTTTTTTTTTTTTTTTTTTTTTGGGGGGGGGGAATAAGATAAGTTATAGTGCTACAACTGAAGAAAAAAGTAGCAGGAAAAGACAAGCAGTAAGCATGATTGAAGATCTGAAAAAGGGAATATTCAAAACTCATCCTCTGCAGAAAAACACCACCTGGTTTAAGAGATGCTTACAGTATTTCACGGTCATGATGATGATAAAAAGGTGCAGAAATGCTAATGTTACCCTTGGTGTACACTTAATTGAAACAATGCTTAGTTTTCATTTTACTTTTTTTCTTTAAATGATTAGAAATTAGATGTTTAAATTATGATTTTCTGGTTACACTTCAATGATGTCATTTTGCCATAGAGACAGCTCTGAAAATAAAAAGCAAAAACAAAAGCCCCAAACTAATGAACTTCAAAAACAAATACAGTATAGAGAATTTTTCCAGATTTTTGTAGTAAAAGGGTAGTCATTCCAAAATTTGAAAACTGAAAGGGTTTTAAAGCAACAATATTCTACTGTGAAAAGCCACACAACATTGCAAAAAGAATAATGCTACTTCTCCAAACCAAAAAAAATGAGGATAGGGAAATAATTAAAGATGAAATTCCCCCCACCCTAAAAAAAAAACCCATCAGGAAATAAAGAGAAATAATACAAAACAAAATACATATAAACAAAACTATTATAAAAGAAAAATAAATATTATCTGGTTAAAAAGTGCACACTTTAAAAATAGAAAATCAAACTATAAAATTTATACATTTTCTATATCTCTTGATTCCTTTTTTACCCTTTCTCTCCCCCCCCCCTCATCTATGGTTCTGCTGTTAAATTTTGGTTAAGTTTCCCCATTCTACATTTTTTTTCCAGGTCAGGGGAAATGACATTTACTCTGCAAATACAGCATAGCTTTCTACAAAACTTAGTGGCTTCCTAGTTCCTTAAGAATGAGGCTATTTTAATTTATAGTACCTTATTCATAAAATGAATTTTTAAAGTTATAAGTCTTCATAAGTGCTTTGACTCATTCCTTTTACAGATGTGTTTATGAACAGCAACTACCTTATAGTTAGCAATAGTCTTGGCAACGTTGTAAAACAGTTTTGTCTGTATTTGAAGTAACTTCCCTGTTGTATTGGACTGAAAGGCATCAGATGCTCAAAGGAGAAGCTATGCGCTTAGAATTTTTTGAAAAAAATTCCTAGTCTTCATCCAAAAGTGGTCTGAACTAACTTGAACTAAGATGGAGACAGTTTAATTAAAGTTTAATTTTTCACCTGGTTTGTACTGTTTAATGATTGTTATAAATGAAACCATGAAATTAGAACCAAGGTATTCTACACAACTTTGCCCATCCTAAATTACGACAGTGTTAGAAACTGACCACTGCCTTTTACAACACAATATGCTTTAGTCATATAATAGAGTGCACAAGATAGGTTCATCAAAGAGAATAAGGTTAAAATGTTATATTTGTCTCAAACTCCAGATCTAACCAAAAACCCTGGAATAAAGTGGAAAAACAACAACAATTTTGATCACAGCTATATTCTACATCTCTCACAGTTGCTCAGCAGTGAGTATATATGACCATTTCCATCAAAACTAATTTCATAGAAAGCATGAAAAGTTACAGCTGTCAAAGCCCTCAGTAGTTCTAGTCATGAAGTGCTAAATAAACTCAAAATAAAGTGATTATTTAAAAATGGATATAGTTATACAATCTTGAATAAAATAATTTACACAAAAAATGTCAGGCACCCTAGGATTCAATTTATTTTAAATTTCAATAAATGTTCTCTCAAAGATATTCTAAATTATCTATAATTTTATGCAAAAAAGGCTCATCCAGAAAAGTCTTCAAAATTATTAGCCCAAAACGGAGAGAAATGAAATATTCAAAATATTACAGCATTTTTCATACAATAAATTAAAAATTATGCAACAATAAC
Organism: Dolomedes plantarius; assembly: GCA_907164885.2. Classification (NCBI taxonomy): domain Eukaryota; kingdom Metazoa; phylum Arthropoda; class Arachnida; order Araneae; family Dolomedidae; genus Dolomedes; species Dolomedes plantarius. The sequence continues at coordinate 137,076,961 of OU015499.1, read as the reverse complement.
TAATTTTAAGGACATCATGTTATGGCCAAGATATGAATATGAAATTTCTGAAAAATTTCTAGTAGAAATCCTGCAGCAGTTCAGTCACTACAGCCATTCATACAAGTAAAATATGTAACATAAAATCAAAATTCCTCAGGTGAGATGTCAAAATTCATGCATGTGCTTATTTACTTAATGCTTAGAATTTTATAAGTTTTTTCTAGAAATATATTTTGTGAAAAGGAACATAATGGGTACATATTTGCATGAAATTTGATTTCACACCATACACTATTTTGGTTTCAGACAAACAAATTATTATATAAAGTATATTTAGATATGAATATTGAGATGCTGATAAACTCATCTGAGTGATTGCAACGGATACTTAAACATACCAACATGAAATGTGCATAAGTGAAACTGCCTTTTAACTTGAGTAAGATTTGAATGAAACTCAAAAACATTGATCCTGTCGATTCATCCAAGCTATCTTTTCAAAGTAATCTGGCCTGGGTTTAAAAATCCTTTTACCAGTAATTGTTCTTTTGTGAGTTGAAATGTCGTTTGAAGGGGGTGATTGGTTAAACCTGTAGTAATTCTTCATATTGTCATTAATGATGATGTATATAAACATCTCATGTACACCCATAATACACTAACAATCACCCTATGAGGTCAGAGAGTGGGAGGAGGTACAGGCCACCCATTTGTCGTCCCTGGAGATACTCAGTCTAAATTGTGGTGGCACCATGCTAAGTCTGATTCTGCCCTTGTGGTACTGTTAAAAACTGGAGCCACCTTCCTGTGCCCACTACCATATATCGACCTGATCTAGAGTTGTTTCAGGCAGGGGGCAAACTTAAAACTCTTAAATTTACAAAAATTAGAATTTCAACAAAAATTTAAATGACTGCCTACATTTCAGCTCAATTTGTCCTTGAAACCTATCTGTAAAAAATCCTATATAAACATTACAGTAGCTTTTTCGGAAGTAAAAAATATTTAATTTTTCAGGCTAATAAGATATGTACAATTAACATGTATCAATAAATATGTACAAAAATTTATTGGTAAGTTGGTATGTTAACTTTAACATTAGTACATATTATATGGTTCTGGATCCCTCAAAGACAAGAAAAATTGAAGATAGTTTACCCAAACCATATCTCAGTACAGAGGAGGAATAACTGTATACAGATGATAGATAAGAGCAGTGAAATAGATGAAACAGATCCCCTTACCTGTTAGTAAGCAAAGCTCAGGAGAAATGCATCGCTTGTACTTTTAATGTCGAAGACAAACTTAATTCATGGCTGAATTGTTAGATGGCCAAAATGCTATCAATGATCAGGAGAAAAAGCTTGATCAAACGATACAGCTGTCAACATAAGAGCCTCTTAGTCAGTAAATAGGTAAAAAAAAATACTATAAATTGCACAAAATAAGATACTTGGAAGAACTTTTCAAAAAAATCTTAAATAGTTAGTAGAGTTAATGGATTTGTCAATAAAAAGCAAGAAAAGAAAATTTGAGAAATAGGGAAGTGTTAATTTGTTGCAGTTATGAGATAGGACAGAAAATAAGAATTTAATAGTAACCACAATGCATTCAGATAACATACTCACTTTGATTTGGACGAGAAAGGAAATGAATGACACTTTGGACAAAAAAGCAAGATCAAAACTTAATGTGAAGTACCTTCGTGCAAACTCTGAAACTCAAAACAAATAACAGAAAAACTGTACACAAAATTTCAATACTCAAGAATGTAATGCAAGAAAATTATAATCTCCCTATGGTAAATAAAGCAAAACTATGGAAAACTGAAAAATCCCAAAAATGCCAGCTTTCTTGAGAATATTAAAATGAAACTTAAGGCTTAAAGCAATATTTTAAAAAATTATTCTAAATATCAATATTAAAAATGAAAAATTTATTTACAGAATGATGGAACACCTATAAGGAATTTTTATTTCAATCCTACGAGCTAAATCTCATGGAACTTGAGAACTTCCTTAATAGAATTTAGGAATACTTTAAACTTCCAGATGTTAAAGATTTGAAGAAAAACAAATGAAAGATTAGGGTTAAATAGCAAGATATCATGCAGAATAATGACTTAAGAGATGCATAAAAACAGTAATAGTTATGATTTCTAATGTATTTATAAATGGCCATGACATAAAGAGTAACATGAGGAAAGCAATATGCCTAATTTCATATAAGTGAACAGAGAAATATGTCAACAAAAATAACCATTTTACTAGAAGAAACAATAGTCAGTTCCTTGAGCAATTTTATGATTCAAAGTTGTATAAGTTTCAAAAATATTTTAAATCCTGCAGTTTTCAAACTCTAAATATATAATATGAATTGGTATTTATAAAGTGCCTTTAGATGTGATGCAATTGCATTGATCATACACATGCTTATTGAAATCGCCAAGGTAATTATTACATGCTTGATTAATATCCAGTCAAACTTAAATACAGGTTTTTTTTTTATGACTATGAAGGCAGATTTGCAATTCAAAAGGAACATTTACAAAGAAAAATAATTTCAGTAGTTCAAAGTTTAGTAAGAAAAAAAAATCAAATGTTCTAACACCATGTTTTGTGATATGGTTGACAGTGCAATAACATACTATTATCTTAGAAAATAGCACTGAATTACACTTTATGCACATTACAATATTTTTTAATGAACTTCAATAAAGCCCCCAAAAATTAAACAATAGCCATTGAAGTGAAATAATTTTGTTATCAAAAGAAATTTCAATACAATTTAGTTCATAATTATCTTTCATTTTTAGGTTGGATATACTATGATTCAATTTCATTCACTGATATTTTCAGTTTCAAATAAGGAATTCAATAAAATACGTAATTAAATCTATAACTGGTTGGTTACCAGTCATAGATGTGGTGTGTTAAGTCATGAATATTTTTAAATAGCTATTTAAACAATATGAAAGATAACTTTTAATCATTGAACCCCTGAGCTAGGATTATATTCAAATGCAGCTACATTACTCTTAAGTATTGCTGCAGTAGAATATAACTATGGTTTATACATACACACCTATTATACGTATATACATTCATCCAATAGTTTTCTTCATAAAATAAAAAATTTTAAAATGTATGTAACATGCTAACAAAACTCATGGGGAAATTCCCTATACACACCATCATTAGCTGTAGAAATTAGCATGATTCAAACCCCAAAATTCCTAGTAAATGTCCCATGTACAGATAATGACCAAACTATAGATCTAGTTTTAAAAAAGCTTTGAAAAATCTTAAGGAATATATATAATGACCAACACTCTTCCCTATTTCTGTAGATGAAATACCTCAGTATTAATCAAGATAATTAGTTACCATCAAATGCATAAAGACAGGTTAAAATACATACCAGGAAGAAATGAGGGAAACATGCTGAAAATCAAATACAAATCAAACAAGTCTGGTCATCCCAAATATTTTCAATACATGAAAATAAAATTAACAACATACCTTACAGCTGACTTTGGAACAGATCCATAAATTAGAACACTCAGCCCTCTATATAGCCCTTTGACTCCATGATGTTTCACTGTTTGCCTGACAACATCCATTATCCCTGTGTATCGAGGCTTGGAAGATCTCTCATCAAGCTGTAGCTGTGTTTTGACGTATTCAGTTGGGAATGTTATGCATATTTCAATACCACCAGTTATGCCACCTAAAAAGGAATTTTCAAAAATTAACTGAAGCAAAAAATACACCCAAAGCAAGGTATTTAAATTCTAGTACAAAATTCATAATGATCTATAATACATAATTTAGTTTCTTTAATAGTTTAATGAGGGTGCGAACAACCATACGAGTTTATGGGTTTTTTTTTTCAAAAATATGTCAAACCTAGGATTTTCCCTTGTCCATTGAAAAAAAAATGGTAAAAATAATTAATAAGATAAAATATAAATTTTAAGTTTTTCAATAGAAAAAATTAAAATATTTTACATTTTAACATAAGCACATGAATGAGTGGTATTCATTGTAGTCAAAACTGAACTGAATAATTTAAAACCTAGAGACCTAAAAATTATTTTTTAAACTTAAATCAATCCTCGATTCCATTCAAAGCTCATTTAGTTTTTCAAGAAATTAATTTTTAGGAGTTTCAAATCAATGGTTTTGTTGGTTTCATACTTTGATATGCTTCATTAAGAAAATTTTGCTTTAAGGAGAGAAAAAAATTAGCTTGAAATTTTTACTCTTAAAAGTGCTAGGAAAAATTGATTTGGAGATTTAAAACTAAACACTTTAGTTAAAGAGGTGAAAAAGGGAAATAAAAACATGGGCCTATGTGAGAATTTTTTTGACTGTAGGTAAAATTTTCAAATTTCAAAATGATATAAAGTTTCAGGGAAAAATTGTCAGAAAAAGAAGTACAATATTTTGTCTTTAAGAGCAGCTTTTCATTAACTTATACTAGTAGCTCTAATAATTGCAAGTACATGAATGAAGCTATTGCTCACATGATTTAGTAAGAGAAAACCAAGATTAATGTGTTTATAATTGTCATGTACAAAATATCAAACTAAACACATAGGATTATAAGAAAATCATAAGATTATAAGATAATGATCATAAGATAGAAATGTCAGTTTTAACAGAGGCACCTTAACTGCAATAAATAATTCATTAAGTCTAAGCAATCCTTAATAACAAGATCTTAAATTTTTCTAGGGAACATCTTAAGTAAATAAAATTGAGTATGTTTTATTGAAATATTTACGTTATTTTCAATACACAGATGATTTCAGCCCGTTGTACATTTTAGCCAGAATGACGATATACAGAAGGTCATTCGCACTTTATGGAAACGATTTTGTAATTGGGTTTTGGCGTTTGCATTTTTAGAAAAATATTTGGCAACTTCAGAATAATCGTCTGCTATTGTTTTGCTTTGATTGGAATGTAAAATAAACGATTTATTTTGAAAATGGCTCCTAAAATTGATAGATGGCTCGAAAGTTACGTAACAACTTTCCGGGGAGAAATATTCGTATCAACAAATTATAAAGCGATGTAAAAATTTCGGTTATGGCATATCAAAAATGTGTATTTATAATATTAAATTTGAAAGGGAAAAAACGTCTAACTGAAATTAAAAATGAAAACATGACCCCCTAAACCTCATCCTACGACTGTTAGAACGCAGGTAAATATCAAGAAAGTGAAGTCTCTGATCCTAAAAGAAAATACGCCGACTCAAAGATCCATTGCATCGAAACTAGGAATGTCTTCTGGCACTGTAAGTAAAATCATTCATAAAGATTTGAAGTTAAAAAAGATGTTTAAACTAAAGTTCATCTGCTTTTGCCAAAGCATATTGCTGAAAAAAAAGAAATTGTAAAAAATTATGAAAAACACCTAGCTGCTGAAAAATGAAAATTTGTGGTAACACTCAATGGGGCATGTGAGTATTTAACTGACTGTAGTAAAAAAAAAGATCAATTTTCTATTGCTCAACTGACGGGAATGACCGTACGAAATGGCTACGTCAGTGTACAGAAAAGTTCTCAAAGGAGTTCATGACAGTAGCAGGATTTTGTTACGACAAATTAAAAATAAAAGTCTCAAGTACAGCCAAAATTAATTCACTCTACTGTCAGCAGAATATTTTAGAACCAATTTTTGAAGAAATTCCAGCCTTATATGGAAAGGACATTGATAAAGTTAAGCTTCTTATGGACAAAGCCTCTAGTCGCACGTCTAAATCAACTGTCGCTAATTTAGCAAATAAAGAATCAGAAACAGGAATAAAATTTATCCCATTTAACGAAATACCTGTAAAATTACCAGACTCTTCTCTCCAATGGACTTCTGCGATTTCGGTTTTTTAATAAGAGCCTTAGGAAAACGGCATCTAAGAACACTGAATGGACTTTGGAAAACGGTCCAAGAGGAATGAGGTAAAACTGACACGATAGTATTAAGCAAAAATTTACTGTCATAGAAAATTCGAGCTATTGTCAAGAACCATGGCTATCAGGTAGAAGCAAATCACCGCATAAAATACGGCATTTATACATAACTATCAAAATCGTTTCGATAAAGTGCGAACGACCTTCTGTAGTACAGTGAGTTAAACAGTTGAGAGAAGAGTAAAGTCAAATCTGGGGCATAAAGGGTAAATGAGCCTAATGATTGTCTAATTTTTCAAAGAGTCACAGCTACACTACCCAAACTATTATCCATCAAACAAGCAGAGATACTTGACAGTCTCATCACACAACCCCTCACTCCATAAACCATTTCCTTGCTTAGGGTAGGTGGGGGCAAAGGTTCGCACATACATTTTAAAATGACCGGGAAGAGTTTTAGGAAGAATAGGGTAGGCAATGCATTCCTCTACTTCCAGTCAGTTGCCTCGTAAAAAATGTTGGAGTTAAGACCCCCTTTTGCAGAGAAAATGAGGTAAGTTTATTTTCGTCTCTTTTAATGTAATTTTTTGCAAATTTTGAGTAATTTTGAGCATCACTCAAACTCACGAACTGTTTTGGGCTTATTTTCGCATATTAGGGTGGTAAATAACCTTTCAAATCCTACCTTAAGTTTTGGGTTAACTCAAATTGGCTTTCATTCTGCAGAAACAGAACCAGCACGAAATGGGGCAAAGGTTTGCAGTAGTTATGGGGTAAAGGTTCGCAGTGCAAACCTTTGCCGCTCGAACTATTAACATTTGTTTCATGTCCTCTTTTCATTAGGAATCCTTATTAACAACGTCTTTTATTATTAATGGGAATTCACATTTTTGTAATTTGAAAAAAAAATTATGGTTTTCGATAAAAACTGCCTGTTTTTAAATCAGAAAATTTTTTGTAAAATGCTTGAAAATCCATAAATTAAAAATAAAATAAATGAGTACAACACAAAAATAAAATAGCTCTGAACCTATTTTACAAGATAAAGGAATTAAATGTTGTTACAAGACATTATAAGCTTCGAAGGTCTGGTTAGGGAAAAAACTCTAAATGAGTAATTTCCAGATTTGCAAGTCTTTGAAATGCTCCTTGTGTCACAATTTTTGACGAAATTTTATAAAATTTATTACAAAGACTCCTCTTATACATTAAAATAAAGTTATGTATCCATTTCAGGTTTAGACATCATTCAGGTTATCAAAGTTTAACTTAAGCGTGGAAAAGTACAAAAATTTCACGAGAATTCAGAGTACAAGCATAAAAATATTTCCTAAAAATTAATTATTCAACGAAAGCACAAATCAAAACATAACCCTGATCAAAATGTATAAGCAATCTAAATGCAAAATTAAGGATAAGGTTAAAAATTGGATCGCAAGGAGCATTTTAAAAAACATAATAAAAATTTCAATTTTTTAAATATAAAAAATAAAATTTTAAATATTTATAAGATTTTATACGGTGTTTGAAATAGTTTTACTTTAATGAATATTTATGCCCAATTTCATATCTCTGAGGTAAAAATTTCAAAAATTGCTTTGTAATGTCCCCCATCTCCTTAATTTGCTTAATTTTTACGGGTTTTAAAAGAATGAGTAAAGCCTAAGATATAATATAACGATAGTGTTAATAGTTGATATTTTAATTGGAAGTTCTTTAGTTTAAGAAAAAAATTATTGAGATTAACCCCTTTTCATTTTGTGAATTTCTTTGTTAGATTCAACTTTCTGTGTTAATAGTTGATATTTCATTTTGAAGTTTTTAGTTTAAGAAAAAATTTATTGAGATTAACCTGTTCAATTTGTGATTTTCTATATATGTAACACCTTTAAAAAGATTACAAGATGTGAAATAAAATTATTTAGACAACTCTATTTGTGATTTTCGATGCCTATCCAGTAAGAAACCAACGAGTGGGGTAAAGGTTTGCAGTGCGAACCTTTGCCCCACCGATTGGGGCAAAGGTTCGCAAACAGGTCTTTTGGTAAAATTAAAAATTCGGTGACTAAATATTTCGGGAAAAAATTCATTATTTTATAGAAGGTAGAGGGGATACCCAACTACAATACAAGTGACTTTTTGGGGCGATAGGATCTAACGGAGGCCCGTAAGAAACCCAAAACTCAAAACTGCAAACCTTTGCCCCCACCTACCCTATACAAGTTTGTTTGCATATTGGACAATGTGCTGTATACCACAATCTCAAACCACTATCAACTGTGTTGGATAGGTGTCACTCCTAGGTGACCTGTGATGCAGGATAATATGAAGTTATCTCGATGAATCACAGTTTTGCTCAGACCTGATGAAGGTGGGCTATGCATAAAAACGGATGTTGTAGAACAGGCTAATTTAGCCAACAGTGTCAAAAGGCATGGCAGAGTCTAAAAGATTTCAAACCATACACCATTTATAATTTTCGACCTAAGCCATGAAAATTTTAACTAAATCGCTTTCTAGTAAATTACTAAATCAAAATACTATTATAAATGATCAGATTCATCCACTTAATCTCAATTTGCAATCCCTCCCTCGTAAAATTTTCCCTCCGCTGAACATTTTTAGCAAACGATTTTGCATTATCTATTTTGAAGATGTGCTGATTATGCAAGGCTCTTCCGCGACTGTAACATTTCGTGAATACGTTCTCTCTCCACCCGATATAAGTGGTAGAGGTAAAAAGTTCACTTATAGTGTATTTAAACTGAAGACCTATATTTTGTAGTAAAGAGCTAACTATATTATAAAACTCTCCCTATTTCTAAGCGGCATGTGTGTTTGAAGGAATGCGGGAGGGGGAACTGATAAGCAAGAGTTCCAAAACACACATATGACGTTGCATTCAACACAATAACAGGAGCGCCTCTCGTTCTCTCATTTAGTTCAAACGTCGGAAATCTAGGATACCCATGCATAGCAGAGGCAGATTAAGAAGTTTTGCGAACCTAGGCCAAATTTCTTGAGGGGGGGGGGGGCATCTGAATCATTTGAAGGCAATAAGAAAAGCATAAATTTTTACCATCTATGTGATAATGAGTAATGGACCATTAATCATGGTCCGAGCTTCGCTTTATGTTGTAAATAAGGTTCATTATAAATATTACCATTATTATTTATTAAAACAATTTTCAAATTTTATTTTAAAGCGAAGTCGATCCTTTTTTTAAAAAAATATAAGTTTAGAAAATCACATGACAAAATATTTTTATTCAGGGGCCTGTGGGCCCTAGGTCGTAGCTTAATTGGCCAAATCCTAAATCCGCCACTGATGCGCAGTATTTACGCAAAAAGTATTTTACTCTTTTAGGTCTGGTTTATCCTTGTTTTACATTCTATATATCACAGTCAGACGGATGACGACTCGGACCATGATTAATAGACCATTAATCATGGTCCGAACTTCGCCTTGTTATGTTGTAAATAAGGTTAATTATAAATAACGGGGGAAATTTTCAGTAAGGAACTGAAAAATTTTCACATACCATGGGATAGAATAAATGATGGAAACATGCACAGCTACTTAAAGTCAAAAATAACATACGTAATAGCTAGATTGATTCGAAGTTATCTGGGAGAACTGTTCTCAAATCAAATGTTCAACTGTAAAGACTGCTAAAAATAGCTCGTACTTGCTAAGAATACATAACACTGTTCAGTTTAAAAAAAAATCGTGTAATAATTTTTGAAAATATCATGAATTGAAAAAAATTCTATATTTCTAATGACAAGAAAACGACGAGCAAATGACATTGGTTAAGACCGGTACTTAAGATTTAAATACAGTTTTACATGATAATTCAGCATTACATTTATCAAAATAGTTTGAAGTTTTTATTTTATAATTAAACGCTTACAAAGAAAAAAAATTATTTTCAGGATATAAAAATTCAGAATGCTTTGGAAAAACATGAATATATGTCTAGCGTTCAATGCAATTGGAAGGTTAACTAGTTGCGCAAAAAAACTAGTTTTAGAAAGGACTTCGACTAACGCGAGGCCACCTTTAAAAGTGGAGAATAGCTAAACGAGATCCGAGCTACAGGGCGAAAAGAAACAAGGAAAAAAATTGTGTCATAATTGTCAAACGCAACATTCCGTGATGGGTGAAATAAATGTTGAATAGCATCTTAACTCCCTGCAATCGCAGAAGTATGGCCTTGAGTTTTCATTCTGCATTTTCTATTATTACGATCAATTGTATTGAATTATGAAACCTAAGGTCATCACTCATACAGACAAGGAAAGGGAGAACTCTCTGGGACTGTTTTACAAATGAATATTCACTGCAAATACTGACATACAGAATCCGTCAGCGTTACTCGCATTGCCATATTTTAAATCACAGGCCTTAACAATTTCGTTGCTAATCGTTTGGAGGTTTGTAATTGGTTAAATATATGTCAATACGAATAACGCTGGCGGATTCTATGTGAACAGGCCCTAACAGTTAAACTGTAGAAAAACACAGCAAAATATAAAACGCATTTCTATGACATGAAATTAAAAGCTGTTCAGTAATTAATTTAACTTTATTTTTTTTTTTAAGAAAATACTACTTTTCATTTTCAGACAAATCATCTGAACCAGTGGTTTTCAACCTTTTTATGTCTAAGCGTCGCCTCTGGATGATCTTCCTATCTTACGCAACACCTCACCCTACCCCCATATTTATTAAATGCTGATCACGCACACACACACTCTCTCTCTCTCTCTCTCTCTCTCTCTCTCACACACACACACACACACACACACATATATATATCGTAAGTAACACTAGTAGAATTTCACCTATATTTTGCAAAACCTCAGCGTCTACCAGGTCAAGAATCACTGATCTAAACCTTCCCAATAGCTTTGGAGAACATTTTTTGAAATTTAATTTTTTTTCATTGACACTTTATGACAACACTAGCTGAATACCCGTGGTTCGCTACGTAGTACATTCAAATTAAATACAACGGTCAGTGAAGGCAATTAAGGCCCAAAAAATATATATTTATAAAAAAATCGTAACGGATATTTTTATAGACAAAATAATGTAGAAGAAAATATTCAAATTAAATCTAATAGAACGTACTAAAGAATATAGTAAGTTAATATAGTACAGTTTGAGGAACATATCTTTAACTGTAATAATTTTAATATTTTTTTGGATAATGTCCAATCGTCTGCGTGCCCCCCCCCCCCCAAAAAAAAAAAGTATTTCGTTGTTATGCACGTGACGCAAAATTAGTTTAAAGTATCACAAAAAGAAAAGAAACCACGTGATCAGCATTTAATAAATTAAATTCTAAAAATGAATCTTTAAAAATTCCCGAAAAATCAGAAAATGGGGGTAAAGATTCGAAAAGATTTCATTTTAAAGGAATTTTTATGATCTTTCTCGTGATAAATTTTATAACCCTCATATTATTTTAAATGCAAACTTTAAAGAATGTTACAAAAACAGCTTAAGAATTTTTCAAAAATCTTTCTTAGTGCACCCCTACACTATGAGAAGAATCACTATGCAAAATTTCAGCCCTTTAGGTCCAGCAGTTTGGTATGTGCGTTATATGTCAGTCAGTCACGGAACTGTTTTATATAGAGAGAGAACACCGATAAACAAAAGTAAAGCAGGCCGTAATATTAAAATATTATAATTAATAATAATAAAAGCAAATTGAAATAATTAGGAGGGATTCGATACACACTTAATTGTAACTCAATAACTTTATCAATTCTGATAATCTAACAACTTATGATTATCGGAATTAGATAATATCTCATCTCCTTAAGGCAAAGACCATTCTAAAATTAGTTCCGAAATTGAGAAGCTGTGGCAGCTGGAAAATCTCGAGAGCGCACACCAAGTTTCCAGAGCTTTGGTAGATCGAAATAATTTTTCTAAAAAGAAAAATTTGAGCGGATTACTGTTTTCACTGCAGCTTGGTTTCGGTCCGTACATATATAATACCTACAATTAGCTGAAATCTAACTTTTTCTACAATATTTTTATATGACGCTTAATTTTCTCCCTATCATTTCAGTATTTCCCTCCAATGAACAAAACAAGAATAGATATAGAGGAGTTATCCACTAACAGGGGTTGGACTTCCGTAAGCGGCAGGGGGGCATCCCCTTAGCAAACTGACATAACTTTTTAGCTTAAAAAATTTTTTTGCATTCATTCATAAACCTTAATACAGCAATATCTCGTAGTACCACAACCATAGGAGTAGCGTGCTTCTACCTTTTGAGGGAGCACGAATTGAATTCAGCTAGGGCCCTCCGCAGCACATTGACTACCGGACGGTCCTTAAAATATGAAATATGATTTTTTGAAATTGAATAACAACAGAATTGATGTTCGAGTAGTATTCAAAAGTTATACAATGAGAAAAATAAATATAATATAAACAAAATGAAAAAAATATAGCATCGAATTTTTGTTATGGATTCTATGATTGTTAAAAACTATGTTAAGGCTAAAGGCATAATAGGAATCTTCAGTTTCACAGTTTGAAAAAGCGGGGGGAAAAAACCAACTTTCTTAAAAGTTTTCTACAATTTTCTGATTTTAACTGAACTTCTATTAACTTTAAATAAATTAAAACTAGCGCTACGCCTATGACCACAACCTGTTTTAAAGTTGAATATGTAGTCATAGCTATTTTCGATAGTTATGAAATTGGGGCTGTGTCAGTAGCACAAGATAAAGTAATGTAAGGTTCAATACTTCAGTACTTTACATCCTGGTTGTCATGCACTAGATTCGATCCGCAATTAGTCGTGAGGCTCGAGGTAGCCCTGTGGTAGCGCGCTGGCTTTTGGTGCTGAGGGTGCTCTTATCAAATCCCGACACGCACCATTAAATACCTCCGTGTCTAGGCCGGATATGGGCACGTTAAATCCGTAGACCGGAAAGTCTATGAGGTCAGAGAGGATGGGAGAGGGTACGATCGCCTCAGATGTCACCCCTGGGGATGCTTCGAAATCCTTGTACTTCAACTCAAAAATAACTACTTTTAAGGACCGGGAAGTAAATGAAAAAAATTAAGGATGTTGAACACAAAAATAAATGCTTTTTAAAAGTTATTAAGGACTCGAGGGAAAAAAAACCCTCAAAATAAGTCATTCTTAAGGACCTTTACCTAACCCCTGTTCAAATAACCCGGCTCGTAGACACTCCAAAAAGGTTTTTCTAAACTATATATTTATCTTTGATAACCATAATTTATGTACGACCCCTGTTCTATTAATTTTATTTTTCTCTTCCCCCCCCCCTCCTCCTTTTTTCTCCGCGCTAGGGCGATTCATGATTGTCTTGTCGTCGCTGGGAAGATAAGCTGCGGCTAATGTAACTTCAGAAACAAAATTTTATCGTTTGTCTATAAAATTTTATAGTATATACCGATGCGGACCCAATGCACACAATTCTCTATATACTACTTGAGCGTTATAATCTCAGGTTATTTTTAATCGCTTTAAAACAAAGCTACTTAAAAGGTGCAGAAATAAACTAGATAATTTGCGGAAAATTCAGTATAGCAGCTATGGAATTCTATTTCTGATATGAGGCGTTTTAATATAATTTAAATATTTCAGTCTGTTTTCATCGTTACGGTGTTAACGCAGGTGAGGATTGTCTTCCCTGAAATTATATTTTTTCTTTATGGTGAAAAATAATATTTTCCTTAGGATTTTTTTTTCACCATTTAGGATTATATTTTTTTTTTTATCAATTTTATTAAAATCGTACAAGTTTTAGAATTAAAAAAAAATTAAAATAGGCTATATATGTATTAAAAAAATTATCAACTTCATATAGACAACTATTTGAATGAAAGAAGCAAACACAGAAATATGCTGAAGGTTGTTTCTTTATCGTGGTATAATTTTACACGTTATGAAAACGCCAGCATAACGTGACAAAAAATACTTCAACTTATTTTATCCTACTCCGATGTTTTCGCGTTCAGGTGGAATCTTCCAGAGAAGACGCTGTCTAACCAAGAATGAAGCATTGTATAACTTGAAAGAACTAAAAAATTAAGAATCATCAGAATTATCAGAAAATGACTCTCACTAACTTGAACTTGTTGCTATCCCCCTGATCAAGATGTCGGGATCCGGTTGGATGAACAAATAGTTTCCTTAAATGTTAGCACTTTAGTAGAATGTTCCTGATTGGGACACATTTCGAAATGGATCATACATACGCCGTTAATTTTGGTCACTGGCTGTATTTACTATAATGATATTGAAGAGAAAACTTATAAGAAAAATTTGCTCATCTCCGACTGAGGGACACGTTGCGACAAGGCTTTTAGAAGTTAAGGGATTATCTTAACACATTATCTTCTCATTGAAGTTTTACGTTATATATACTGTAGTGTAACATTCCAAGCTATTCTGACTCTGAAATATATAGTCACACTCCATGCTATACTGACTCCATGGTAAAGAAAAACTTTTCTTCCGGGATTCAGTGCGTGGCAACGAGACGCCACAGACGATTTTTTTTGCGTTGAATCGAGAAGATGGTTTTTAAAATGGTTGAAAATATCACCTTGTATTTTATTTTCCCGTACCTATTGTAAAATTATGTTGATATAAACGTTGTGTCGTGAAGAGAAAGCCTCGTATCTCCATTTACGTCACAATACGGTTAAAGCTTACTTAATTGGGATGTCATGCCCCTAGAACCCTTCAAGAAAACAGGCTAGGAAAATTGATTTTATCCGTGAAAGAAGTTTAAAAAATCTTCCAGGGAATGTGATTCAATATCTGGTGAGAAACAAGGTTAGGTAGAATGCCAGTTCAGCTGCAACAATTAGTTCTAACAGGAGTACAGTTAGATGAGTCCACAAATTTAGTAAACCAATACTCGAAAAAAATTCTATAAATACGTAACATAATTTACTGCAGCCTCAATCAATGTAGAAAAGATGAGATATCCCGGAAAATAAAAATGAAGGGGAAAAACTGTTGTGGCCTATTTTTACAAATTTTATAGGTGACCTAAGAGGAAAAGTTAGAAATGATATCAATAAGCTGTTGTTCGACAAATATGTGTTGTATTTTCGATTACACACCGCTTTTCCCTCATTGGAAACTTCCGGGAAAGTTGATGATAGCAAAGAAACGTCATTTAAAATAAAAATATTTTCATAAAAAGGTATTACATGCAACAAATATGATAAGGGAACATGCATCAAATTAAGAGAAATAAGGAGATAATCCCTAAAATAAGAACATGCAAATACTGCATTGGTCATACTATCAGTAGCAAATGTTATGTTCCAATATAAACTAAATAATATAAAAAAGTTTTCATAAAAGCAGATCCTTGAGCTTGCGAAAATTTTGGTCTCACTATAAGAAAATATTTTTTAAGTCACTTTCACAGTTTTCCTTACTCTATAATGGGTAAAAACCGAGTTTAAAACCTTCTCGCTGGACAGACATGTAACCCGATGCCCACAAACCTGTTTCTTGGTTGGTGTTATTCTACATGATGCATCAGTCAGTGGATTACTTTCTCTTATTTAACTCATTAAAACTTAAAGTGAAAAGATTCTACTAATAGACAGCATAGCTTTTTTTAACTAAATTTCACTCAAACAATAGAACGATAAAAATGCGGGATTGATAGTCACAATGAGTATCCAATAACAAGACCCATTCTGAGTAAATTAAAAAATATGCATAAATATTTTTAAAAAAGAGAGACCATTTGGGGAAAAAAAAGAGCTGATTAAATTATTGAATGTTTGACTCAAGACTTCTTTCAAAGTAAGAAAGTCACAGAAATATTTTATTAAACAAACAAAAAAAAACAAAAAATGCAGAATTAAACCCTTTTTTACAAAACAAAATAGCCAAGATAAATATGTACGCATGACTTTTTTTTTGGAAATTTGTTAAGAGTTTTGCGTTTAGTTTTTCCGAGACAAGTATTAAAAAATGTCAAGTATTTCGATTTCATTTTCTCTCCGCCGACCACAAAAGTATTTCGAGGTCATGAAAGTGGATCGGACAAAAAAAGAAACTGATCACCTTCGCAATAATCTAAGGTTAATGAATAGAAAATAGATATTTTAAGCTTTGCTAAGAAAACAATTTTCAAATAGAATTTCATACATACTTCAAATTCCCTTTAATATTCCTTAAATTAATTGTTTAAAGTGGGAGATTTTAAATTTCCATCTATAATTATTTTTAAAAAAAAAATTACCATTTTTATTACGGGTGCAAAGAAAATGTATCCCGTTTTCTTGCAAACGAAATGTTGGGGGGGGGGGGGGGGGATGCTTGAAAATTAGAGCAAAACCTAGAACCTTGGTTGCTAGGTATGTTAAAGATGTTTAGACCTGTTCATATTGCATCCGGGGCGTTGCGTTACTACGTTAGCTCCGAGATTGTTGACATGATCTGTGATTGGTTTGATATATCACGTGGTCAGTGAATTCTCAGTGATTGTTTAAAATTTTTCTTAACGCTCTGGCTTCAGTGTGAACAGCCCATAAATCTTTGAAAGACAAGAAATTCTGGCTCTCAAGAGGAAGGAATGGACCTAAAAATTGAGCTGCACTTTACCCCAGCTAATAAAGGGGAAAAGCAATATCTTCCCTTAATTAGGATACAGTGAAATAATTTATATACCAGTGCTGCTTTCTAAACAGTACGTCAGCA
>OU015499.1:136997822-137055322 GCA_907164885.2 Dolomedes plantarius | reverse complement strand
TACAAATCCAGCAATTTTGAACGGCAAATTTATGTTGTGGTACCGTTTGCAATAGCTCCAATGCAAAAATGAAACTGGCGTAGTTTTGAAGTGTGACAAAATGATATATACTAGTATCTATAACTTATTCAGTTTTTCTAACGCTTCCGATAGCAACATACGTAAGTTAAGGGTCATTTCGTACCTTACGCCAGGGATTTCCAACCTTTTTACGTTTGCAACATCCTCGGGAATAAGGCACCCTCATTAGAATTTGTTTTCTTTCTTTTTTTTAAAATATTAAATCAAAGTGGAATATATATCACGAACATGCTAAATTTAAGTTCAAATAAATACTTGCTGATTTTATTCATTTATTGAAAGATAACAAACACTAGAATAGGAGATATTAATAGTCTCAAAAACAGCCATGGATTTCAGTACAGTATTATAATAGAGGACTACAACAGAAATCGTTCAAAAGAGTTGTTTTATGAATGTGAGATTTGCGATGGATGCTTAGGCCCGTTGCACACACAGCGTTTTTATCTCTAGCGGAAATTTTCTATCGGACGTCGTTCCAACAGTAGACCACAGAAGTCAATTGGAGCTTGCACACACAGCGGAAAATGAAATTTTTCTTCGACGGTAGCCTGTGCAGCTGTCGAGTGCCACTGTGTGCCGGCGGATTCGTTGACGCCAGATTGAAGTAGTTATCCATGTGACCCTATGCACGCTTACACACACAGCGGACTCTACCGTCGTAGGGTCTTTTGCGAGGGTGTGGTTGGGGGTTTGCTGGGGGGGGAGGCGCGCTGGTTTTCTTGGAATCGTAAAGGGGATTCGAAAAGGAGGGCTCCTCCGATCCCGGCTGGGGGAAGGGGGGCGTTGATGCGACCCCTCTGGTTTCTTGGACACGTGCAGGATTCGAAACGGAGGGGTGGGCCTTTTCCCCGGCGACGGAGGTTTTCGCCGTGTGTGTAAGCTCTACTTTTAGGCCCGTTGCACACACAGCGGTTTTATCTCTAGCGGAAATTTTCTATCGGACGTCGTTCCAACAGTAGACCACAGAAGTCAATTGGAGCTTGCACACACAGCGGAAAATGAAATTTTTCTTCGACGGTAGCCTGTGCAGCTGTCGAGTGCCACTGTGTGTCGGCGGATTCGATGACGCCAGATTGAAGTAGTTATCCATGTGACCCTATGCACGCTTACACACACAGCGGACTCTACCGTCGTAGGGTCTTTTACGAGGGTGTGGTTGGGGGTTTGCTGGGGGGGAGGCGCGCTGGTTTTCTTGGAATCGTAAAGGGGATTCGAAAAGGAGGGCTCCTCCGATCCCGGCTGGGGGGAGGGGGGCGTTGATGCGACCCCTCTGGTTTCTTGGACACGTGCAGGATTCCAAAAGGAGGGGTGGGCCTTTTCCCCGGCGACGGAGGTTTTCGCCGTGTGTGTAAGCTCTACTTTTAGAACGACGTCCGATGGAAAATCTCCGCCTACGCCGTGTGTGCAACGGGCTTCAGAACGACGTCCGATGGAAAATCTCCGCCTACGCCGTGTGTGCAACGGGCCTTAGAGCACGAATGTTTGATATCGAGCCTTAGGGCCTGTTCACATAGGAGTCCGTTGCGTTGCGTTAAGGAAAAGATGACGTTGAGACGAAAATAAACCAATCATAGGCGTTAAAACTTTCGTTGCTAATCGTTTGGAGGCCTATGATTGGTTTATTTTCGTCTCAACGTCATCTTTCCCTTAACGCAACGCAACGGACTCCTATGTGAACAGGTCCCAACAGTTGTGGGCGTGAGGGTAATTATTCCTCCTCAGGAAAGAGTTCATCGATTTGTGTCACAATCTGTCGCCCATGAGTCATTCATTAAACTTAATATTGGTTTTAAGTGGAGGCTACTAATATTCTTTTGTTTAGCTAAAAACAAAAAAACTCACGGAACTTTAAAGTGCCAACACACCGGTTGGTAATCATTGCCTTACGCATTTTAAAACCTATGCAAGATCTACCATGACGATCACGATTGAACGGACTGGCTTTGCTAAATATACAGAAAATGATCAATGTAACCACGGCTAAAGAAATTCAAAAGCTTTGAAAACAATTGGATTTTATTTTTTAAATAAACTTTTATAATCACCTGATGAATTTTATTGAATTAGCGTTAAAAATACTTTTATCCGTTCGACTTGGCGCCCCACAAGATTTAGGACCTGTTCACATAGGACTCCGGTAGCGGAAGCGTTAATGTATTGGAATACAGTGGCTCACAAGTGTTCGTACACTTACGATTTTCAATGAAAAAGGGGTCTATCCATTAATTAAAATGAATATTTCAGAATGGGTATTTAATAATATCTATAATCTATTCTTAACAAAACTACATGAAATATTTTGAAAACATAGTAAAACTTTATTTTTAAGAAACCAGTAATCAAAATGTAACAAAAAAATTCTCTCAAAAGTCATCGTACACTTGCAAAAAATCTACATATTAGTTAAATATTCTAATTTTTCGTTAAATTAATATTTAGTAGGATATCCTTTAGCATCCACAACAGCTTTTTAAACGTCTGGGAATAGATTGCACTAGTTCTTTTGTAATTTCTGCATCTATGTTCATCCATTCTTCCATCATAATTCATTTTAGTTCACTTTTCGTGTGAATGTCGTACTCAAACTTCCAGTTATCTCCAAATATGTTCTATTGGGTTTAAATCTGGCGATTGAGGTGGCGTTTTCAAAACTTGGACTATTATAGAGACACCAGAGGCGAACGTTGAGAGCCGCGTGCTTAGGATCTTTATCTTGATTTAAAAAAAAAAAAAGTTGTTTTCAATACCCAAATTTTGGGCTGATAATTTTAAATTGTCTCTTAAAATATTTATATAAACAGCATGATTCATTATGCCATCAATAAATACCAAATTACCTAGTCCTGATGCTCACATACAAGGACACCTCCACCGTCATGCTTAACTGTTCCTACTAAGTTCTTGGGATTAAGTTCCTCATTTTTTCTTCTCCATACAATTATCAGCCCATCGGAACCCAAAATGTTAAACTTGCTTTCATCGGCAAATAAGACATTATTCCAATACGTTTGGGGCTTATTTATCATTGATAGTGCGAAGGAAAGCCTAAGCTTTCTGTTTGTCTCGCTCACAAAAAAATTTCTACGGGCAGAACGCCCATGTAATCCAGCTGCTCTGAGAACTCGTCGAACAATTTCAGGTGAAATTGAAGTAGAAAATGTTTCATTAAATTCTGCAGAATCTTTTACAGCACTCAAACGTGGATTTTTCATAAATTTTCTAATTATAAATCTCTGATCACGTTTTGTTAACTTTGCCGGACGACCTTTTCTTACCTTGTTTTAGATCCGATTTTCTTCTTTAAAGCGTTTTATCACATATTGCACAGTAGAATAGGATAAATTAAGTAATTTAGCAATATTCCGAACTGATTTACCACTACTATGATGAAAAATAATCAATTTTCGAATGCTGTTTGTTGTTTCTTTACGACTACGCGCCATTTTAAAATAATAAATAGAATATTACGGATTAGGCAAGAAAAAATTAAAGCGAAACGATATTTTAAATGCCACTACAATTCAAAAATAAAAATAAAGAACCAGATGATGATTTTAATTATGAATTTATCCGAAAATATTTCAGTGTTCGATGAATTTTGTGTGATAAAAGTTTGTTACTTTTTGACTACTGGTTTCTAAAAAATAAATTTTTACTATGTTTCCAAAATATTTCATGTAGTTTTGTTAAGAATAAATTTTAGATATTAAATACCCATTCTGAAATATTCATTTTAATTAATGGATAGACCCCTATTTCATTGAAAATAGTAAGTGTACGAACACTTTTGGGAATCACTGTATATTTAACCAATGACAAACCTCCAAACGATTAGGAACGAAATTATTACGCCTATGATTGGTTTATTTCCGTCTCAGCGCTATCTTTCCTTTTACGCTTCCGCTACCGGACTCGTACGTGAACAGGCCCTAAATTTCGAGTGCTCCGCTGGTATATTGGACCTAGAAGCAATACTTAAAAAAAAAAATCAAATGATAAAAAATCAACATGAATTCCATTTGTTATACGAAATTACTAGTTACAGAATTATACTACTATAACGCCAGTACCATTAATAGTTGTAACTATAAATTCTTAATGTACATATTCGCTAACCATATAAAGTTATACTTTTATTATCAGCTGGCGGCGGTCGAAAGCACTTAGTGACCTTGCTACTACAACTACACAGAACGCGAACGAAACATTATAACACTAATGTTTGCATGCGTGCACGCATTCAGTAGATTTACAGGAAAGAGTAGTCTGTTATGAACTCCGAAGGCGTTTCTTTAAAAAAGAATGAGATTCTGAAAGCACTTTCTCCGGGTATCACACCACTTTCCTTATCTGAAACCAAACTTCTTTATCTGAAGTCTTTACCAAAGGGAATTTCATTTGGTAGCCAACGAGCGAGAAGATGTACCCAAGAGTAACGTCATAAAGCGACGATTGTCCAAATAAACCCTTTAACTGTTTACCCTGCTTCAATACCAAATGTCGTTTTATGCCTCTTTATGTTTATATCATCCAAATAAAAATGGATGTTTTGTTTTTATAGCGCATGTGATGTATTTCCTTCTCATTTCTACTAATCAGTTTTGTAGTCTAATAAATATCGTAATTCATATCTCAAATATTTACAACGCGTGTAGCGGCCTGAGTGGTAAAAGTCACGAGAAGATGAAAACGGCACTCTGCGTGTTAATACAGTTTATTAACAGTACAGTATTCTCTTTTATCGTAGGATTACGTTCCATAATAACAGTCCTTCGGAGAAGAAAAAAATCGTCCTGCGTCACGAGTTATAATTTTGGCATCGCGCCAAACCCAGTGGCAGTAAACAGTTAAACATAAAAGTACCAAAAAGCGTAATAAATAAATAAAAAAAAAAAAGAGGTAAGTAACGATAAGTAATCCTACGTTAATAACCCGCAAGAAACTACCTGATTAAAAAAAATAATAATTTTAGGACGGTTTTGAAATAATACGGGCCAAGAAAAAGAACCGATGATTAAAAAAAATAAATAAAAAATAAAATAAACACGGTTTAAAAATCTCAAAAGAATAAAAACATACTGCGTTGCACTGTTGCTTATATTGCGTGCAATGTTATCAGAGTATTTCAAAGAATGTAGATGATTCCACGTTAGTTTATAGTAGTGATGATGGAGTGGTTCCACTATCTGCAAGTACAATTCTAGAAGGCCTCCGACTAGCCAATAAACTTTGAAACCATTTTCTTACAAATAATGACAGTGTGAAAAGAGCCGTGCCATTCCAACGTGATTTAAAAACGATTATGGCACATTATGAAGAATTCTATAAAGAACTAACAAAATCACGGCGTCTGATAACCGAATTCGCACTCAAAACCGGTGAAAAAAACCCAAAGATGTTCATTTTTATTCATGATATACTTGTAGGCATGTCGACATTCAAAATTTCCAGTGACGAGAGCAATTTTTCGACAACGCAAAGCAACAGTAAACGGGCACGTTTGTTGTCTAGTAGTGACACTGAATGACTGAATGATTAAGTTATATCTATAAAGGAAGAAGTCCTGACTTATATATATACATACACGTATCAACGCCCAGCAAAAACTATTGGAGATACAGATATCAAATTTTAGGAGCTTATTACTTTTGTGCTGAAGGCGTCATTTAAGAAGCGATTTTTCAAAATTTGCCCCCCCCCAAGGGGGGCAAAACGTGTTTTTTACATATTCCTTCATATCTCAAAGAAGGATATTGATATCCATAACATTCTTGCTTTAAAATGTAAGTAACATGAATACCTAAAAACCAATTTCAGGATTTTTAAAAATTCGTCTCCGAAGGGGGAGAGGGGGGCTAAACGTGTTCTTACGTGTTTTATCTATATATATAAAGAAATCAACACCCAGCTAAAACTATTGGAGATACAGATATCCAATTTTAAGAGCTTATTACTTTTGGGCTGAAGGCGTCATTTAAGAAGCGAATTTTCAAAAATCGCCCCCCAAGGGGGGGAGGGGGGCAAAACGTGTTTTTTACATATTATTTCGTATCTCAAAGAAGGAAATTGATGTCCATAAGATTCTTACTTTAAAATGTAAGGAACACGAATACCTTAAATCCAATTTCAGGATTTTTTAAAATTTGGCCCCAGGGGACGGGGAGGGGGGTTAACGTGTTTTTCACGTATTCCTTCATATCTCAGAGAAAGAAACATATCCATAAGATTCTTGCTTTAAAATGTAAGGAACACGAATACATTAAAACCAATTTCAGGATTTTCAAAATTCGGTCCCCCCATGGGGGGGGGAGGGGGCAAAACGTATTTTTTACATATTACCTCATACCTCAAAGAAAGAAACAGATATCCATAAGATTCTTGCTTTAAAATCTAAGGAATATGAATACCTAAAAACCAATTTAAGGATTTTTCAAAATTTGGCCCCCACGGGGTTAGGGGGGGGGGGGGCTAAACGTGTTTTTTACATATTCCGTCATATCTCAAAGAAGGAAACAGATATCCATAAGATTCTTGATTTAAAATGTAAGAAACACGATTAAATGTAACAAACACGATCAATGTCACGATTTTTCGACATTCGCTTTAGATTTTGAAAAAATTGCTAGAAACAATCGAATAATTTATATTTCCTATATATCACCATTTTGAACACCAAATTCGTGGTAGGAGAAAAGAGAGATATCAATCTTAATTAAATGAAGTGTGGAAAAGTGTGTGTGTGTGTGTGAATTGTATATATTTCGGTTGTTAGTACGTATACATCTAGAGCTCAGGTTAACTCCATTCATTTTTATTATCCTGGGCAACGTCAGGTAATTCTTTGTTTATGAAACCGGCGATTTTCACAAGGGTTTACAGGGAAGCCCTCAAACTCCTCGAAGGGCCGGGATCCAGTGGGTTATCAAAATTGAAAGAAACATTTTAATGCTGACATTAGCATGGGGAGGGGGGGGGGCGGGGTTATTATAATATGCTGATGGGATGATGACCAGTGGAGAGGGGTATAGATTGCCATAAAATACAAATATACATATCATACAAGTAAGCTTTATTAAGGGTTCACCCGTGCAACGCCGGGTATATAAAGCTAGTAAATGTATATAAAAATAAAAAACAAAACCAAGAAATCTATAGACCCAAATGGCCTATGTTATAGTCCTAGAACCCGTAGTTTTGCTAACAATAGTGATGGTGGGGTGGAGAGGTGAGCACACAATGTTAGCAATAGATAGAGTACGTTCGGCACAATTAATGTTTTGGACCCTAGAAACTAAAATCAGGAAAAACGAAATTTGGGGCTCAATTAGTTTTTTTTTTTATTAATTTTTTTAATGATTTTTGTGCCCCTAAGCGCACCTCTTAAATGTGGATACAGCCCCTTTACCACAACCCTTCAAATTCGATACGCGGGGAAAAGCGGTTTATTCTGAGGGGTGATCTGGGGTGGTTTGAGAGTTGGTCTGGGGGTAACGGGGGGGGGGGGGGGGGGGGGGGGAGGACGAGGTGTTTATTTTTCTTACGTTTAGTGGAATCGTGAGTCTAAAAAGGTTGAGAACCGCTGCTTTAGACAATGGCGTTCAAACTAATAGAACTTAATAAAATTTGGGGAAAAAAGGAAGAAAAAAAAAGAAAAATTAAGTTTGTCCCATGGCCAGTTTTTGGAAGCCTTCTGTTGATCTAAATATATTAATAGTTTGAGGATCATAAAATGGGAAGAAGTTTAAGAGTTCTACAGGTTTTTTCCCCTAAGTTCGCAAAACAGAGTTAACATACGATATGTATTTGAATTACTTATTCCGTAAAATCATATAAGATAAATCTTTCAGAGTTTTGGGGCTTTTTAAGCAGTGGGAGGAAAAGCTCTTTAAACAGAGAAATATAACGACACATAACTTTCCTTCCGAACTATTAGTCCATTAGCTATATTAAGGCATAAGAAAATTAATGAAATTATTTTTAAAGAATGATTGCCCGGGTAGATATATATAGATATAAAATTTTTCATGCTTTCCATCAAAAGAATACTGGGTATATCATTTCAGTAGAAACGCGCTAAGCGCATTCTGTCTGGCCAGATGAACATGAAGAGCGGGGGGTGCAGCCCAGTATTTTTTTGGTGGAATGCATGAAAAATTTTATATCTATATATCTACCCGGGCAACAATGCTAGTATATATATCTACAATAGAAAATGCACTAAAAATATAGGACTTCATGTTACGGGATTATAACTGATATTGTAACGACTCCCGTACAATAGCGAATATTTTGTGTGTGGAAATTCCGGGAAGACCAACCAACGAGCGGTTTGTGCACATAATTGGTTTAGACGGCTGGAGACACAGTCCTGGCGACATAAAGACCGGAAGTGCTACCGACAGTTCGCAGAACAGTTCGTCAGCTACAAAAGGGAAGTTGCCGACCGGAGGCGCCTAGTTGTCTGGGAACGTAACTAAATAAAGAAAAAAGCGTTTTCCAGATCTTTCGAGAACGTTCAGCGAAGGTATAAAAAGTCGCCGAACGCGAGTTAAAAAAAGACGTCAGTGATTCAGAGATTAAGTTAATCAGACTGACGCTGGAGCCGGAGATACTGTCGGGTCTAGATAGACTTGAATGAGCGCAGCGACAACTCAATTCTGACCTTCCTCTTCGATGCCGTGAACCCACGAATTTAAATTTTTTTTATATACATTGTAAATAGCCTGTATTTAGTAGAGAAATGCAATTAACGCATTAAATGCTTTAAATAAGACTGCCAGCCTTTTTGTAAAGTCCTTACAATATCTAATTAAAGAATACAAAGAACTAGTAGTAAAAGTACTTTGCGGGATGGCCGTAAATGATTTCAAAGAAATACTTGATCCAACAGCTCATTTCTGCTCATCGTAGTTCCATTGCGTTTAATACCCAATGGTATTTAATATCCTGGAAATTATGAAGGATAGACATAGGTACAATCTCTTATTAGGTACATGCAGGCGACGTTATAGCTAAATTTGAAAAAGGGTAACAAAATGCAGCAGTACCATGAGGTGATTTTTTTTAACCTTTCCGTACAATCTTAATGCGCTAATTACAATAGTAAATCTCTAATTTACATAGAGAAAATGAGTAAAACGATGACCAACTCTCCACTTTAGCACAGTACTCCTGCTACACGTATGCTATAATATATGCACTTTAAAATTACTAATTGTAATCGCTAAATTTCATTGAAAAAAAATGAACGATCACACTATTCGGGAAATGTTCCCAAATTAAAAAGTAAAATATAATAGCAAAAGAAAACCCTTAATCAGAGGTTCTAGGAATTTTGGATACTCAACACACACACACCAAAAAAAAAAAAAATTATAATCCTAAATTCACCCCAAAGAACTTCTTTATCATATCTGCTCAACAAAATTATAAACACCTTTATCTCGATGAGTAAATAAAATATCATGACAGGCGATGTTTCCATTACGCAACGCGATAATTTCCGTCTTAATCTGAGAAAACTACTCGAGAAAATAAACATATTCAAATTTTGATTACTGTGCACAATTATTCAGAAAACGATCTGCAACCTGTAAAACTTGATACCTTTTAAAGATAATTATGAGCCCGGTATAGTTATTCAGATAAAGCTTTACTCTATCTGAGGCATTTAAATATTTTTTCTTAGAGACACGGACCTTTGCACCCACTTTCACCGTTACTTGAACTCTGCCACTTGCACGGAAAGATTTAGTTACGGCGATATTTTCTCATAGCTTGCATTTACCGAAATTAGGGAAATAGATGCATAAAAGTTTGATATCTTCATAACATTACAGCACTGACATCACCAATATTTTAACACCAAAATTTTACAAAAAGGAGAACGATTATCGACAACACAGTAAAACCTCGTTTATGCAGTCCCCGTTCATCCGGATAAGATTTGTAGACATTTTTATTTAAAGTTCACATTAGATAATTTTTAACTATGTTAGCAAGACCGTAACTACAAGTATGCCAAATATTCGCTTTTTAGTTTGATTCGACATATAGTTCCTGCATAGATAGTAAAATAAATTATGGTAATAAAATGCTTTTTGTTGAGTTTAAGAAAGCTTTACTAACTTACCAATTCTTTGTTAAGAAATGATGTGAAAAGTATTTATAATTTTTAATGTCTTGTAAACAATACTGTCAAAGAAATGATGTGAAAAGTATTTATAATTTTTAATGTCTTGTAAACAATACTATGTCATTTTGTTACAAAACAGTTTTTTATCGTAATAAACGGTTAAGTCTGCTTAGCTGAGGATTTTGCTTTGCTTATTACCCATATTACTGAGATTTTCGATTGTCCGAATTGCCTACGGTCCCAGTTAGTCCTGATAAACTAGGTTTTTCTGTACTTTCAAAACTAACATGCATACAGTATCTGCTGAACTCGCCAGATATAGCCTCCGGCACGTTTAAGCATATCTCAAAAAGTATGCGAAAAAGAAAAGGGGTTGGTTTTCAGTTTGATTCAATCTCTAAACACTTTAAACAATTGTCACACGATTCATAAAGGTAGAACACAATTGAAAATGAATGGTTAGTTTGGCGAGTTAATCTTTTACTTCACTTCGGCTAAACAGACTCATTTTAGAAACAATCCTGGATGTCTCCAATGCTCAGTATTAATTCCAAGATTTTAGCCTACAGACTAGCATCCTAGCATTCTGCCTACTGTCTAGCCAATCTCAAATAAAAAATTTAAATTAACTATCAAAATGTTTTCTGAGCAGTTTTACTAGTTTTCTTGCATAAAGATATTGAATCAGTAGAAAGTTAACTAAATACTGTAAAATAATTTTCATTCATTCTCTATCTTTAAACTGAATTTAAGATTCCATTCAAATTACATGTCATATGAATATTTTTTTTTTTTTTCAAATTCCTGTCAGCTTTGCGGTGCTCCAGTGCTATAATCCTCTGTTCATTCTGATTATGTTATTTCTGATCTTAATATGACTATTAACATATAAATATTTTTTCTGCATGTTAAAATTTTATAAAAACAATACACTTTGAAGCTTCCATGTCAATTAAAAACTTTATATTTAAGAAAATTAAAATAAATTGTTTTAGCCAATAAAATGTTTCATTAAAATATGACTATATATCATAAACTCAAGAAATGGATATTGCAATTTCTGTTACTGTATTCTGAAATCATTGACCATAATGTTGCCTTCGTCTTAAAGGTAGCAAATATTACAATGCTGCTGTCCCTTCCCCAAAGCAAAAGCTATGGTAAATAGAAGTTAACACAAGATATCCAATACTTAAAATTGTTAAGATACTGAATAACTGTGGTTTGAGTATTAAACTAGCAGTAATTTCATCTCTGAATATGTATACAGTTTATAAAATTATAATGCTAATGGCACAATATTATTGAATAAGACAAACTGAGCTTAAACATTTTTATCCCAAAACAAAATGAAAAAAATATCTACCACTTTGTTACTCCATTACTGTATGAGCTTTTGCTATTTAGCTTGTCACTGTGTCACTGACCTATATCAAAGCTCAAGGCTATTACATGATCCTATATAGTAATATTTGTTATCAATGTAATGAAAAACTTGAGCATCCATAACTAAAATCATATCATCCAAATAATGAATTTGTTGAAAATTTTAAAAGCTAACTTTCAGATTCAGTTTGTCAGGATTCCTGGTTATACGTGAATTTCTGAAAAATAAAACTGCTCATACAGCTTCCAAGAATGCTTCTTCTAGAGTTTTCAAATCAAGATTATTCCTGAAAATAACATTAAAAAGCTTTGCTCTATGAAAACTTCCCCTACCAATTTTAAAATACTCAACTCTTGTCTTGTTTCTGACCCAAGCACATTCAATACTCTTGGATAAGTGGATAATTGCTTGTAATACTCTTTAACACACAAATGCTGGATAATAATTTTACTTCCATTACATTTCGTCACTTTCAAGTGTTCCTGTCTTCTCTGAAATTAAAAATTATGGCTTTCACTTTGGTTCTCAAAGCTATTTAACTGCTTTAATCCCTTATTTTTCTGTCTCTTTACTCTCTTGTATATCGATTTGATTTTCTTTTTTGTTTCTAGTGTTTGGACTATATCTGCCAGATGCACTTTTTTTTGCTTACAGCAGAATGATAGTTTTTCCCATTTAAATCACTAAATATATTTTTTAAAACTTTAAATCTATTAGTAAATCTTAATTTACATCTTGTTAAACTTAATACATAATTTTTTAGTAGTCCCCGGTTCACAGACTTAAATCAATCTATTTTCCATTTCACAAAATTTTTAAAAAAACTTTAATAAGCAACAAATTTAGATAAATATTAAGGAAAATTATGATTTAGCTATAAAATTATAGTCAAAGCAACTACATAATTAACTTCAAAGCTCTTGAAGTAAAAACTTATCTTGGAAACATTCCCAAGTGAGAATACAGAAGAAAATCAAATGGGTACACATTGACAACAAATAAGTTTTTCACATTATCAAAACAGTTACTACTGACAGCTAATGTCAAATTTTACTATTCATCATTCCCGAAGAAACATTTGTTACACTATTATATTCAGTCCTGAAGTGCTCAATAAAGCATACATGACCAATGTGAAAACATTTGCAGATTTAAGCAAACATTAGAGTTTACAAGATATGAATAAAGTGGATGAACTGTACAAAATAGTACTCGGCTACTACAGAGAACTTTACCTCCATCACCAGATGAAATTTCCTCTCAAACAAATAATTTATCTGAATTCCCAGTTTTAATTATTTTTTTTATGTCTGCAATATTTCATAGGATACATTGATCAAGAAGTTCTCTAAAATTACCCATCAAAATAAAAAAACATAAATTCTTTGTTTTCCTTGTCAAAGTTATAGAACAAATGGTACCTCTTAACGAGCTAAAATGTTTCGGGAAGCTGTCAAGGACCGACCGTGACTTGTTTGTATATCACTTACATACTTGAAAACTTTAACACTTACCAGCTAAAACTCCCTTTAAAGTCTTTTGAGATGGCAGAAAACTTGAACTAGACATTGCAGCACCGGATACTATCATAGTGGAACGACCAAACGGGTTTTTGAAATTACTTCTGCTATCCATTTTGAATGTCAAATATATCTATATGTATATCACAGATTCAATGTATATATTATGCTACTTTCAGCGAATTTCATAAAATCATAGCTCAAGAGATTCTTTACGATAAATTGGTTCCAGATAATAGCCAAATCCCGACCACAGACTAAGCTAATAACTGAAGTACTAACGCGGAAAACAAATATTGAATCTGAACATAAGGTGTACCAGCTTCACCTTCCAACACTTATGTTTATGTACGGCTGTGTTGCCATACAAAATTGAAAAATTTCCTTTTTCGCAATTTCCCTTTTCCCCTCCGTTCTAGCCCTAAGGTGCTACATTAATGCGCAGATGTTAGCGCATCTACGGAGGAAATTTTCGCTTGCTTTTTGCATACTTCAGGAGAATTAGATAATTACTCAGATACGTACGGGAGTATTCAATTGTAACACAGCGAGTAACAAGAGCCTTGCGATATAGCGAGAGAATTCTGGTTCATGTGTTATATTTCAGTAACGAAAATAATGATCGGATTAACGAGCACTTTAAATCAGTCGCTAAGTAAGCAACGATTCATTTGCTTGGACAACTTGCACATGGACATGGACATGGACAAAATATTTCATGAGGTGCCTAATAGGATCTGAAAGGCCCTCTATCCTCGGTATGAGTATGTGGAAACTGCTACTTTTTACACGTGGTCCAAGAAAGTATGAATTAAATGGACAACTTGCATGAACGTGCTAACGTGTTGATGAATTGTTACTTTTTCCCCTGTTATTTGAGCGAATAAATTAAGGAAGAAAGGTACAATTTTTATTCTACTGCAAATATAGAATTATTATTTTTTTTTTCATTTCAAATGAACAGAGAACAAAAGCAGCGCTTAAACCATGCATATAATGATAAAATATTGGTTTGGTTTCGTTTGGAGCGCTACGGTTATTTTAACGTAGGATTACATTCCTCAATAACGGTCCTTCGGAGAGAAAAACATTGTCCAGCGTCGCGAGTTATAATTTTTTTTCCTAATTAGAAGGGCAGCTTTTAAAGTTTCTTAAAATTGTGTAAATGTATAAAGTGTAGTCGTAATTTTTTCGCATACTACACGCGAAACACTTGCATGTACGTATAAATCGACAGTTTCCGTATGCATAAAAAAAAGTAGTCATAATTTAAAATTTTTAACACATTATACCAGTATAAATAGTATAACTTAGGATAAACGGTATCTACTGATCTGTAAGAATTCTGAAAATTAATTTGCTACAATGAGGGGACAAAAGTAGACGAGTTATAATAGACAAAAACTACTGTCGATAATGTCGATAATTTAATCAGCTGTAAAGATGTAGGCGTTGAGACTGAACATTAAATTATTTTGCATATCATACAGCAGAAATTCTTTGTGAACAATTTTTGGGGATGCCTTTTTATTCTATTTCCAAAGTTTCGTACAATTGTGTTCTCTCTAAACTGCGAATTAAAATTTTGAAGTATTCTTGAATAAGGATTTCTTTGTACGGCATTACCTTCGTAACTTAGGCAATGGTCATAAAGTTATAATCTGCAACACATCGCATAAAATCGTGTATAATTAATTTATGCGTTGTATGTTTCATACAATATCTAAATTTTAGAAAGATACAAGTTGCTTTCAATACTATAAGGCTGCCACTAATTAGATACTGAGTTAATTTATGTTTCTGTAAAATTATACGTATTTAAAGCTGCCCCCTTTTTAAGTTTGCTGATCAGAAATACCCTGGATATTTTGGGAAATGTCTGGTTTAATTAATGATGTTGTATGCAGGACATTTATTCCCATACTTTCATTTATTCGAAAGACGCTTATATTAAATGTTTCCTAGTTGATCATCCTGTTTTGAAATTCACTTCTGTTTTTAACGTAGGATTACGTTCCTCCATAATGGTCCTTCGGAAAGCAAAATTTCAGACACTAAAACCGTCCGTCCGGCCGTCACTCGCGAGTTATAAATTTGGCAGCGCGCCAAACCCAGTCTGTATCACTTGGGTAAGTAATCCTACGTTAATAACCCGCGGTAGCTTCGTTAGAAGAGATTACCTGAAATATTTTTGGAACGAAGTTCTTTTACGCGACTTACAGTAGAGTGAACTGGCAGGAATCGTCACGTAACGAAAAAGCGTTATGCCCCCTTCATAAGAGCTTTTTCTCAAGGACTCTGTGGCTGAATGGTTATCGCATCGGACTACGGAGTATCGGACTCTCGCACTACGGAGCGAGAGATCCCTGGTTCAAATCCCCGCACAAACGCTGGCCGTTTCTATTCCCACTCATTCTTGGAATAGCGCAGTATATATGTATATATATATAATCAATATATACCATATATATATATATATATATATATATATATATAATCAATAGAATATATATATAACCAATAGAAATCTACATACTAAATCACGTTTAGAGTTGAAAAAATAACGTAAGGAACTTCGTTCCAGACGGGGGTCCCCCGACCGCACAATTTTTTTAAATTTTATTTGTGTGAATAAATTAAGTTGGAGAATTTAGAAAACCTTCTCTCCGGTAGTATAAGCTAATCGATGTATATGTCGTAGGACAGTGATTGCTCTATTATAAGCTGCGTATGATTAAAGGACATTAATTGCGTTTCTCTGCTCGTAGATTTGTGTTTAACTAAATTATTTAATTTCTTTTTGCTATTGAATGCTCGTCATGCCATTAACAATACTCTGTGCAGTACCATTTATTACATACTCCCCGATCCTTGTCTATTGGGAAATATGGCTATGGTTACATGGCAAGATTAAGAGCTGAAAACTTTTTAGCTTAGCTCCACTAAGAATCCTTGAAATAGCAGTTTATCTGGACTTATCAGAACAGAAAAATTTCTACAGGTTCCAACTCAGTTCTAAGAGATTTACAAGCAACTCTTATTTTGGCACAGATCCGATTAAAAGGGCGGTTTTTGCAAGTTTCTAATATAAAATAGGATTTCTTAATAGAGGAAAAAATGGAAAAAGATATTGCATTAGCTTGTTTGTATTAAACTAAGGTCTCCCTCCCCTGCGCTCTCAGGAAAGAGAAAAACTTACACATTTTTTAAAAGCAGATTTTATTTAGTAAAAATAGATGACGCCACTGCACTGAAAACCCAAAATCGTTGCATAAAAACGTTAAATATTTTAGCTTATCTTCTCATACATATAGAGTATATATCAAAGGAATAAATATGTGCAAAATGTTTGAAGTGGTATAAAATTTTATCTTACGTTGCACGTGACCTCAGATACACTTCATACGCAGTTGTATGATTTTAATAAGTACAAATATTTATAAACATTCATTTCTTTGGTTAAAAAATATCCAGTATACATAAAAAGATCAACTATCACTCTATCATATTCTCCTTTTTTTTAAATTTCTTTGAGGTATTAATTTATAAATTTAAGGCAAAAAAAATCTGTAGATATAGGAAATATTACACAAGTGATTTTTTTAAAATAATGGGAAAAAAGCCGGAGAATGTAATTCAACAATATATTTGCCAATAGAGGCAATCAGAGTACCAGTTTCCTTTTTTTTCCAACCAGTTTTGAAATTTTGCTAACATATACTTCTAAAAGTGATATAAAAGTAATCTGGAACTTTTAACTGAAACTCAGTGATTGTAATATATGGATTCAGAGCATATGAATTCAGATAATCGGATATGCAAACCGTGCATTAGTCCAGGGCATCGTAAATTTTCCGAGACCAAAAACTTGGTATCTGTAACCAAAATAATCTTCCAAAACAAAATATGCACCCCGCCTTTCGTAATCGAACCCTGGATAGATCCTAAGCCATTGAAATTTTGACGTTCATTTAAGCAACAGTAACTTTGGCTCTATTAAAAAGGTTTCTATGACTTGATACCCTGTTTCTTTGTCATAAGCAGTTATTGTTAAACCATTTTTGTATGTCTCTTTAAAGTGTATGCAACTTGTATTCAGGGCAATCGCTGTTCGTTCCGTAATACACGATTTGATGTTAGAAACCTGCGAAAGTGATGTTGCTGACAAGTGTTTTGTGGATTGTGTTGATGTTGATAGTCAGAAAAAAAAAATAAAAACAGCCAGACAATTTCTTTCTTTCTGTTCTTTCCTCTCTATGTCTGCACGTGTACACCACATCATCGTCGCTTCATCGTCTTGCACGTCACGTGTCTTCTCCCGACCAAAGGTAGGCGGTGTTTGCTAGCTGCATTCCGGAGATCATTGATCTGATTGGTTCCCGGCTAAAATACGGGGGGACCTTGAAGTCCAAACGAGGTCGAAGGTAAACATAATAGTTCATACAACTTATAGTTTCAACCATGAAGCTACAGAAGGAGGAACAGCTCAGTGTTAAAAATGTGTCTCCCTTTTTGTCGCCGCCACTAGAGGGCGCTCGCGTGCACTGGTGGGCGGCTTAGACACGGACAACCATACGCTTTAATATGGATTTTTCGTATTTTTCCTAGCGAAAACAAGTTGTTTTATTTTAGTGCGTATTTAATATGAATTTATTTATTCAATTTAACAATTTTTTATTTTCATTCAAAATCTTTATTTCAAGTGTTTATTTTGCTACAATTCAATAAAATTCTTAAAGGAAATGAGTAAATAAACTTTTTCAGAATAATTGTGTATTGGTTTCAGAATAAATTAGTTCAGAATTTTGTAATAATTTAATAATTAAGGAAATGAAATTACAGAAAAGAATTGTGAAGAAAGTTTTTTATCATTGTTCATAATCTCTTATGGAAAAAAATGTGAGAAAAAATACTGATTAACCAAAACACACACACACACATAGTAGAAAAGCAACATTTTCTATCAATCACAAATAAATTCTTATCAGGACTAATAAAATAGGAAGTCAATTCAGTATTTAATCAGACAATACTTTAAAATATCTTCCTTTGGAAAAAAAATCAGTCAAAGCATCTCAGATTACACTTTTTAAAACCGGAGGTATAATCGTCAAGTTGGTAAATTACTGAATACAAATTTTTTCAGCGAATTAAAAAGAAAAAAACAAATAACTTTGACAAGGACAAATCAGCTATATTTTTGAATTTTCACAAAGTACGCATTTTATTGCATAAGCAGATTTTGTACGCAGATTTTGCATAAGCATTTATAGTAACAAAATTGCTTATCATACAATGAAAACTTATTTACTTAAGGGGTGTGGTCACTTTTACGTACCTTTAAAAGTATCATTTTTAGACCTATGTTCGATTGTATGTACTACTCATGATTTAAGCTTGATTTATATGAAATTTTTTGAGTAACTGCCTATAATATTGTTTATTATAGATACAATTTTTCAAGGTAATTAATAAAAATGACTTTTTATGCATAAAAAGTGAATTTTTTTTTAAATCGAGCATTTTGCAGTCAACTACTGTGCGCATTCTGTCAAAATAAATTAAAAATGTCAAAAAATTTCTTGCAAATCAAGCAAAAATCATGAGTAGTACATACAATCCAGCATAGGTCCAAAAATGATACTTTTAAAGGTACTTAAAAGTGACCACTCCCCTTAAGGAGAGTGGTCACTTTTAGGTACTTTAACTAACTTACGTAATTTAACTAACTTAATAGTGATTAAATTCAATATTATGGTTCCAGCATTGTCAGGAATTACCTTCAAGTTGGTAAATTATCGATTACAAATATTTTCAGCAAATTAAAAAGAAAAAACCCCAAATAACATTGATATGGACAAATCAGCTATATTTTCGCATTTTTACAAAGTATGGGTTTCATTGTAATCACAGTAAAAAGATAGGAAAATATTAATTTTTTTTAAATTATACTCAACAGATTTTGCATAAGCATTTATAGTAACAACATTCTGTATCATACAATGAAAACTTATTTACTCATCAACTAACTTAATAGTGATAAAATTCAATATTAAGAAAAGTTAACTGGAAATATTTTATTTCTGTGCACAATTTAAAAAAAAAATGATTGCTTTAGTTAAGACGTGTAGCTCAATTTGCCATAACCACAAAATATATTGAATAGAAGAAAAGTATTTCATAATTATAAAGAACTGAAATTAACAACATACACTATTAATACATTATTATAAAATAAAAATTAAATGTGTGATATACAATTTACTATAGATAAATTATATACGTAAGTATCGTACATCTTTTATTGATGAGCGATTTCCTTTAGAGCAATAGTATGAGTAATTATTTACATCTCTTTACATACAATAGAGCTTTGTGAACACGTGATGATTATTTTTGATGGGATATAGGGATGATTGAAAAATAAAACACGCTTATTTCCAGCAGAACTTAAGATGTCTTAACTTTGCGTTCACTTAAAACACAGAAGCTGTAATTTTCTCTCATTATTATACATCTTATATTAACACAAAACAATAATAATGTTCTTACCTTAGGAGCAGCAAATATACTAGGATTTCTCTGTCAAGTTTCTTTATTTCTTTTTAAGGCTGATCTATAGCCAGTAGAACAACCCGGAGCAAAACACGTGTTTGGCATATTTCTGCACACAGAATAAATTTTAAAATTTATAAAACAACTTTCACCACCACGCCGTATAACTCAATGTAAAATAGTCACTTCGCTTGCATGTCGCGCCCTCTACCGGTGAGCGACAACAATCGGTTCATTTTTCGAAAAGTTCCCCATTGAAGCTTATGCTCCTTCTGTAGCTTCATGGTTTCAACCTAAAGTAGTTCTCATTTTATTCAACTTAACCCCTTTCAATGTTAGATCTCCAATTCATATTTTATCTCATTTCAGCTTTTCTTTTTAAATAATTTTTTACATACCTATTGAAAGATAGAACCTCAGATTCGTTATACAAAGCAAATATATTGAGCTCGTTGATAAAATAGCAATTTCTTGTAATATTGCCCCCATGATGAAAGTTGCAAGTAAATATATGCCATAGAATCTACAATACATAGAATCTACAATACTTTTACAAATTAGTGTGCTCATTTAATGAGCTCTTACACTTTCTTTCTTTATAAGATATATTAGTTAACTCTAAAGCCATCTGTTTAATTTACGTGACATAAAGTTTATGTCTTGACTGTGCTGCACATAAAAGCATTAAAAAGCTGTAAATCCCGTGTCTAAAGATTTACTAAAGAAAAATTAACTAGTATCACTTAATGTTTAAATAAATAGCATAACATACATTATCTTTACACGAGCTTCCGAACTTTTTTTTTCCTAAATGCATTTCTAACTAATAATATCCAGATTATTCAATGTTTAATTATATAAATGACTATAAGTGAAATCTTGTAAAATCTCGTAACTTTGAATTTCAAATCACAAAAGCACTTGCCCCTGTTGTGTGTGTTGTCCACTGAGGACACCGGGGAAAATTTTTAATCATTATACATCCATTAATATCTTTTATCATCCATTAATAACTTTTATATCATCCATTAATAACTTTTTTTAAATGCGGTTGGTTTTCCGTTGTTTTGGCTTGAAAATCTATCTATATATATAAAACGCGTAGGTATGCGGCACAAATATCGACGATATTTCTACACTCCGAATGGCAACGGCTGCCACTACCAGATGTAAACATTAGCGGCCGTCCGCAATTTGCAACCGCGTGTCAACATGGATTTACGCACTGAAATCAGGAATGCTCGAAAGCGGGCTGCACGATCAAGTGAAAATTGGGAACAGTCTCAAGAAAGAAAGCGAAGAAGAAATAATTCATTAAGAGAGAGGCGTGAAACAGAGAACATAAATGATCGCGAGGTTAGGCTTAACCGTTGCTGGAATGCAACCGACAGCCAGTAATAGCTAATTTTCTAACTTTTTTCAGTACTTGCTGAATTTTTACTCCATTTTATAAGTGAAGAAATTTTCCCAACAATTTATTATTTGATATGATTAAGTGTAGATATCTGAATTGTGAACAATAGCACATACAGAGAGTGATGTAATACACACTATAATTTAGTACTTGCTGAATTTTAACTCCACTTTTTATGTGAAAAAATTTTTCCCCAACAATTTCTTATTGGATGTAATGATAAAGTGTATATATGTTAATTTTGAAAAATAGTACATACAGAGAGGAATGTAGTTTTTAAAATTATTCTTGTTGGGTTTCTCTGTTCTGAAGTAATGGAAATTCATATTTTTTAATCACGATGCTTTAGAATCAGCCTTATGGAGAATACCCCTTAACATCGTATATTTATGATGATAGGTAATGGTAACATTCCTTACATATGTTACTTTCAGTTGAGTTGTTTTGCAAAAGAAAATATAAAACTAAAAGCGACCATGCTGGTCGTGCAGCCGCTAGTATGTTTATAACGCACGCTATAATACTTCCAAGTCTCAAATGTAGATGTCGCTACCATACGGATATACTTTGCGTGCAAGCTTCCATCGTACTGTCATTTATTTAACAGAGAGAGTTTGAATTTTGTCGAGGGTGGAGACCTACCGGTCTAATGCCCAATTTTGGTTGTTAGGTCAACTTACTTGTTTTTCTCAAAATGTTTTTCACTTGTTTTGTGCTGTGTAATGTAATCCGTCCCTTGTAACTGTGATTTCTAGAGTAATTAAACGTGTTCTAAACTTTACACCGAGTTTGTCTTAATTACTTTTGGTTTAACACCAGTAATTACATTAATGACAGTTACATGTTTAATTTATATTTATACAAGCCGTTAGTTTTCCTTCATAATTTTCTAAATTGGTATTTGGTTCAATTTTTAAGTCTTTCCTCAATTAAAGAAACTTTACCTCATATTTATCAAAAGTCTTAAGCTTTAAAAGCGAATTCTTTTTCATATTAGGATGTTGTCTCCTTACTTAACCATGGGAGTGTGTAATGCAGGGGTGTCAAACTCAAAGGCTACCTTGGGCCAAACAAACAAGATTTAACTATAGGTGGGCCGCAAAAAAAATCAATATTAATAGAAACTTGGGTTTATTTACCTAATTACAGTATATTCAACATAAACATATGCATTTTGTTTAATAATGGCAAAAAAGAGTATCATTAAAAAAACATTTAGCGAATTCTTCCTATCTTATTATAATTCTGCGTCGGTTATTTTATTATACATTATTGTGTGCCAATATATTGGCCGGGCCGCAAAAATGTTCGTCGCGGGCCGCGAGTTTGACACCCCTGCTGTAATGTGTGTAAATAACACATAAGAATAACTGATTTTGATACTCCCTCCCAAAAAAATGTTTAATTGAATACCATTTTATTTATTTTATGATACTTAATTTTGGGTTTCTTTACTGGAAATAGTTTAATCAAAGTACAAAACGATAGAAAGTCCAGATCAGCTAAATAAATTAAATTATGGCCTATCGAGTTGTGTGGTTTCTGAAGTTTTATCTTCGGTTGTACATCATTTTGATTTGCACTATATTTCATTTCATATACTCTTCAACTTCTCACTTTTTTATATCTATATATATAAAACAGTTCCGTGACTGACTGACTGACTGACAGACAACGCACAGACAAAACCTAAAGGGCTGAAATTTTGTATGGCGATTCTTCTTATAGTGTAGGGGTGCACTAAGAGAGATTTAAAAAAATTGCTCTTAGATTTTTTTA
Source organism: Dolomedes plantarius (assembly GCA_907164885.2). Classification (NCBI taxonomy): domain Eukaryota; kingdom Metazoa; phylum Arthropoda; class Arachnida; order Araneae; family Dolomedidae; genus Dolomedes; species Dolomedes plantarius. The sequence goes on along the minus strand of OU015499.1, from coordinate 137,032,448 downwards.
AAATTAAATTTTTAAGCTGTTTTGAACCATTCTTTGAAGTTTGCATTTAAAATAATAATTGGAGGGTTATAAAATTTATATCACGAGAAAGATATAAATGTCCCTTTAATTTTAATTCCCCCTAAAGATTCCTTTAAAATGAAATTTTTTTCGAATCTTTACCTCTATTTTCTGATTTTTGGTGAATTTTTAAAGATTAATTTTTAGAATTTAATTTATTAAATGCTGATCACGGGGTTTCTTTTCTTTTTGTGATGCTTTAAATTAATTTATCGTCACGTGCATAAAAACGAAATAAATTGACAAAAAAAATATTTTTTTTCCTTTTTAATGCGGCAGACGATTGGACATTATCCAAAAAAATATTAAAATACAGTAAAAGAAATGTTCCTCAAACTGTAGTATATTAACTGTACTATTTTCTTTAGTATGTTCTATTTTATTTTAATTTCAATATTTTCTTCTACATTATTTTGTCTATAAAAATATCTGTTACGATTTTTTTATAAATATGTTTTCTTTTGGGCATTAATTGTATGCATTGACCGTTGTATTTAATGTGAATGTACTCCGTAGCAAAGTACGGGTTTTCAGCTATAGTTTCATATAATTACCGTCACATATAGTATCTTGTTTGCACTCAAATCATGTAGCTCCTTCGTTCATTTTACAAGTAGAAATCTGATATCGAAGCTAAATAATTGTTATTGAATATATTACACCTTTTTTTTACTATTTTGATTTTCGGACCAACCCCAGAGAATTTATTTTAATGCGATTTAACGTTTAAAAGATAACAACTAACAATATTACTTTTTAATTTACGCTAAAATCTTAAATTTAATTGATTAGTTGTTTGATTAAAATCCAGTAACCCGTTATTTCAACTTCTATTTTCACATTGATTTTAGTTAGTTTTAGGTAATATTATCTTTGAAAGAAACTACAATTTCTGTTAGTTTCAGAAATTTCTAAACACAATCCGTAAATTTCAAAATATTCTAATTCAAACAGTCGCTGAATTTGTTACTAAAAGCTTTTCTTAACCTTGTTCCTGGAAATGAAATCCCCCCGCCCCTATGCTTTTATTTATATGTTTTTTAGCGTTTCAATTCCAATTTATAAAGAAAAATTAACATCCAAAGATGAGATTTTACTAAGACCATTATACATAAGACTAAGGGCCTGTTCACATAGGAGTCCGTTGCGTAGCGTTAAGGAAAAGAAGACGTTGAGACGAAAATAATCTAAAGCACCACAGCCCCCTCCGCTTTCGCGTATCGGCAAAAATTGATGACCAACCGCGCAATAGAAGTCCCTCCGGCCCACCGGGTCCGCAGGATGCGCGAAGACAAACCCCCTTTAAGTCGGAATAAACTAGCAAATTTAGAAACTACTTAGAGTAGTTGACAACGGGTAGTACATATTTTTTTTTTTAACCAAACTTACTAAATTTACTTGAATTAATTTAATTTCATTTTAGGTCCTAGAATAAACTCAATCCATTTAATTCCTAAATTCCAAATCCCAGTATCATTTAGCTTAATGTCACAAGCGGGATCGAACCCGCTTGTGACATTAACTTGAGACGAAAATAAACCAATCATAGGCGTTAAAAATTTCATTGCTAATCGTTTGGAGGTTTGTCATTGGTTAAATATATTTCAATACTTTAACGCTCCGCAACGGTCTCCTATGTGAATTAGACATAACCTCAAACGTGTCTAAACTATGACCGTTTGAGGGCCACATTGCCAAAAAAAAAAAAAAAAAAAAAAAAAAAAAAAAAAAAAAAAAAAAAAAAAAAATTGCTGGGCCACACATACAATGTTTTTTTCAACAAATTGAAATAAAAATTAACTCTATGTAGTTTTATTAAAATAAATTAACTTCTTTTTACTATAATTTTTTTAAAATTTGAATTAGATATGTATAGGTACATATTTATTTATTTTAAATCTGTAAAGGTTTCGTTTCATTTAGTTTGGATTTCATAAAGATGGAAAAAATTCAAATTAATGAGATGGATGAATTTGTTTTTGTTGAACAAGCAAATCGATATCGGGTTCAATAGACGAGGTTGCCATTATTAATGCATTTTGAAGATGTTTGTCAGTGATCTTTGTCCTATTTTTGTTTTTTGTATGCTTCATTCTTGAAAATAATTGTTCACAAATATAGGTACAGTCTTTTTTAAAAAAAAAATTGTTCAGACGATAGCTTTCTTTTTAGTTCTGTGATTTTATCTTTACGGCAAATGCCGAGATATACATCGTATTTTGTGGCATGCTTTTGACTATAATGTCGTTTCAAATTGTAGTCTTTAAAAACTGGCACAAAGTCCCTACAAATTAAGCAAAGTGCTTTATAATTCTCCTCAATAAAAAAGTATTTCTCCGTCCAGTTCTCATTAAAAACTCTTTTTTCATCTTCAATTTTTCTTTTTTTAGGCTCTGCTTGATTTTTTAATGACAATGAAACTGAGACACAAGGCACCTACCGGTACAGTAGCGTAACAGAATTCGCAGTAGAGGAGATTCGATTCAATCTCAAGTAGAGAGATCCTGAACTGTCAACTCTGAAACTCTTTCAGAAATGGTTACTGATCGTAGACCGGTCAGGGATCCCTTTTATAGACTCGGAGAGCATGGAGAATTTTCTGGAACACACTTAGCTGTAGCAGACGCGCGATTGGGGCAAGTCTACGGTGGTGCGGTGCGTGACGTAGGAACTGGGCACGTGGCCATGCGCCAAGATCACGCGCAGAAAGGGATTCAGCGAGAGGAAAGCCAACGGGTCGGATCGATTTGGCGAACTTTCGCGAACGTTCGATGGCCCCTTTTTCTGTGAAGGGCTCCCTTGGCCAAAAGGATTAGGAAATCAAAATACAATGCAATATACTGCATACAAATATTGTAATTCTTCAAAAAATTCGCCGTCGAGTGGATACACACATAATTCGAAACGTAAATTCTCATGGCATACTAAGATGTTTTTATTTAAATTTTTATTTCAAAATAAATGTCAACGAATCGATTATATATGAAAAATACTGCAAACATTTATTTTTTTAATAAAAATGTGTAAATTTAAATATTTTCATAATTTGCGTTTGGGCCGCATGCGACCCGTGGGCCGCACTTTAGACAAGCATGCCCTAAGACAAACTAAAACTTACCTAAGACGAACTAGGACTATAATGTCGTTTCAAATTGTAGTCTTTAAAAACTGGCACAAAGTCCCTACAAATTAAGCAAAGTGCTTTATAATTCTCCTCAATAAAAAAGTATTCCTCCGTCCAGTTTTCATTAAAAACTCTTTTTTCATCTTCAATTTTTCTTTTTTTAGGTTCTGGTTGATTTTTTAATGACGAGATTTTTTAATGACAATGAAACTGAGACACAAGGCACCTACCGGTACAATAGCGTAACAGAATTCGACCGTTATAGATGAGACTAAGGGTCTGTTCATATAGGAGTCCGTTGCGTTGCGTTAAGGAAAAGATGACGTTGAGACGAAAATAAACCAATCATAGGCGTTAAAAATTTCATTGCTAATCGTTTGGAGGCATATGATTGGTTTATTTTCGTCTCAACGTCATCTTTTCCTTAACGCAACGCAACGGACTCCTATGTGAACAGGCCCTTAGACCTAAGACGCGCATACTAAAAGAAACATTTATGGAACACTGACGCCAGCTAGACTGGAGAATCGACTTTTCGCAATCGATGCGACTGTCTTTACTTAAGCAAATGATTCGATGAATGTGTAGACGACACAACAAGTATAATGAGATATAAGTATATTCGTTTTTAATCATAATTTATGGAAGTAGCTAACTAAAAGATTGAAGTTACATCTGAACAAGCTCCCTGCATATCTTAATGTCGTAAACAATCACTACACGTTTTCATCACTAGCTTAGACCCGGTGCACACTTGCTACAAAAGTTATCGGGACGCTGCGTCATTTTCAATCGCATAAGAAGAAATACAGAGCAACTGCTGCTGGGATTCACACGTGACGCCGACATCATTCCTGATAGTTATTGAGGCTGCCGCAGGTTTCTGTAAGACGCGCGTCACATTCCTATACTTCGATAGCTGTCGGTACTCATTTGTCTAGGAGATTGCACACTGCCGCAGCGTCGTATCTCCTATGGAGCTTGCGAAGTCTCTCTACACCAGGGGTGGGCATTAAGTCGATCGCGATCGACCGGTGGACCCCCAAAACATTTTGCGGTGACCGCCTTTACTAAGACCCAAGACGCGCATACTAAAAGAAACATTTATGGAACAACGACGCCAGCAGAATAGGCTTTTCACAATCGATGCGACTGTTTTTACTTAAGCAAATGATTCGATGAATGTGCAGACGACACATGTACCTTCATTGGAAGCGCACGATGACGCTTAAGTACATACGTCGGTTACAGATTCATCGGTTCACGTATGTTATCTACTCGCTGGATTGAATACGCCCACGCTCCAAAGTCTAGCAGTCGCTCATAGTTGTTCAAACATTCAACTTGACAATTTTGTGCTACTTGTGTTTTTGTAGAAAAAATAGCAAAATGTCATATTTTAAAACAGGGGTACAATGTCGAAAACAAGTGTTAAGAAAAGAAAAACATACAGTTTTAATACAGAATGAGAAGGACAGTTTTTCTTTACAATGGTGAATGCAAAATGTGTGTGCTATATACACTGAATTAGGGATACCTACCTAGTAACGAGTTGGGCCTCCTCTGGCCTTGATAACGGCTGCCACACGACGAGGCATAGATTCAACAAGTTTCTGGAAACGTTCCACGGGAATGGCTTGCCAAATATTGGCTAAAGCTGTCCATAATTCAGTAAGGTTCTTTGGTGCTGTGTGATGGCCTTTCACGCCTTGTTCCAAAACATCCCAAAGATGCTCAATAGGATTTAAGTCTGGGCTTCTAGGTGGCCAATTCATGACAGAGAAGTCAGAGGAATGCTCATCCAACCAGCCAGTAGCCAACCGAGACTTTTGAGAGGTACAGTTGTCTTGCTGGAAAACTCCATTACCGTGCGGATAACAGAACAGCATAAACGGATGGAGGTGATCACCCAGCAACTCTACGTACCGAATTGCATTGAGGGAGGTTGGTACACGCACCAAAGATCCCAAACTGTGCCAAGAAAAAACACCCCAGACCATGATTGAGACACCATGCCCTTGTACAGTTCCAGCCAGGCATGCAGGATCCATGGCTTCATGAGCCTGACGCCGTATTCTCAGCTTCCCGTCGGCGTTAAGTAGTCGGAATCCAGACTCATCACTCCATGCTACTCGTTTCCAGTCCTCTACACTCCAGTCTCTGTGCTCTCTTGCCCAGGCAAGACGTGCAGCCCGATGGCGAGTATAGAGCAATGGTACTCTCGTAGGTCGAGGGCTCCCGAAATCCATACGGTGAAGCGAGCGTTGCACAGTCCGTTTACTGAATGTACGACTGGCACCGTCATCAAACTGGGTGGTAATTTGAGATAATGTTTGGCTTCGCTGGCTACGTACAATACGCCTGAGCCGTCTCTCACCACGCACTGTCAAGGCTAATTGTCCTTTGCAGTTTGCCCGATCGCTAGTTTTTTTTCCACCATCCATGTATTCTTGGTATACTCTTGACACTGTCGACCTTGAAAATCCTAGCTGTCTGACGATTTCGGAAATTGAATGGCCCATGCGTCGCGCACCTACGATTTGTCCGCGATCGAAGGCGTCTAAATCAGGCAGTTTACCCTCACTGGCAATTCCAACAACTAATTCAGAACAACCACAGTACGCGCTATATATGCAGTTACCACAGCGCCCTCACTTGCGCATAAATGATGCGCAGCGCTACACAATTTGCATAGGCTTTGCTATCCCTAATTCAGTGGCACTTCAGTGTATGTCATGCAAGTGTGGCACTTCCAAAAAAAGGAAACGTTGAAAGGCATTTCAAAAGCATGCATGGAAGTTTTGATACAGATTTTCCGTTAGAAAGCAAATTGCGTAAACAAAAGTTAAAAGAATTTAAATCGCAATTAATCGGAGAACAAACATATTTTATTAAACCCAATACTATATCTAAGGCTGCAACAGTTGCATCTTTTCAGGTGTTAGCAAAACATAAGAAATCTTTCGCAGATGGATAAATGATAAAAAAAGCGTTTCTGGAAGCCAGCGATTCATTATTTGATTCAATCAAGAACAAAAATGAAATTATTTCCGCAATTAAAGACGTACAACTTTCGCGTAGAACTGTCACGCGCCGTATAGAAATGATGAATTCTGATCTGGCTGATCAACTGACCGAAGATATTACTAACTGCATTTGCTTTTCCTTGCAGTTTGACGAATCTACGGACATGCAGGGCCGTATTTCTAAGTAGGCTAAGTAGGCTGCAGCCTAGAGCGGCAAATTTTCAGGGGCGGCAGCTTGGCAAATTATTCAAAAAATAAAATGAAGTATTTCAGACGTTAATAATATTTTCCGTACGAATTTAAGAATACATGTTACTTAAAAACATGTTTTAGTCCTTCTACATAGCCTACTTTCTAAAACTATAACACAATACAAATTCACATCACGTAATCTTGTATTATAACTTTCTTGTAGTGCAATCTAATTTGGTTTGACATCACTGGCACGATTCCATCTGACAATACTGTAGCCGATCTGGCAACACTGTTGGTGGAAGGCCCGATCGGAAAGGATAAGAACAGTGGTTCCACTGTCAGTAGTGTAGTGTAGTGTCAGTCTAGTCTGTCTGAGTCTGACGCTGTCATTCATATCTATTGATGTGCACAACGGGATCGTTGATGATTGTGTTGAGCGAGGCGTGTTCGTGTTGTTTGTTACGATTTTGCCTTATAGTTTAGAATATAGTATAGTTTGTCTTATAGTGTAGAATTTCAAATGACACAACAGAAAAAGCAACGACTAGATGTGAATCCCGAGGAATACTTCGAAGATTAGAACGTTTTGAGACTGCATTTATGGTGTGTTTCTGGAGCACCGTACTTCACAGAATCCATAAAGCTAGCAAAGCCATGCAAAGTGGAACTGTGGATGTTTTGTTGGTCAGAGATTTGTATGGCTCTCTTGAAAAATATTTTACGGAACAGAGAAACAGCTTTGATTACTTTGAGGAACTGGCCATGGATATAACCAAAACTACATCTTATGAAAAAGACAGTAAAAGACAGCCAAAAAGAAAAATTTGGTCTGACGAAGACCGAAGTGGAGAAATTAACTTTACTGGCAGGGATGACCTTAAAACAAACGCACACGTTTTTACCAATTATAGACTCTTTTGTTTGTGAATTCAAGAAAAGAAAAATGGCCTATGACGAATTTCAAGACCGATTCTACTTCTTAACTCAGTTGTGTGATAACAATGCAGATATGGAAGAGGAACTGAGGAAAAAGGCCACCAACATTTACCACGTCTACACAAATGATTTGGATTCGGATTTCACTGAAGAGTGCATCCACTTTCAAAAGCACTGTGCTGTGGGTATTGATCACCCATCTGATAAATCGTTGGAAGGAATTTCGAAATTACTGAAGTGTAATTCCTTACAAGATGTTTGCACCAATTTGGACATTGCTGTAAGGATAAGTTTGTGCATACCTACTACAAATTGCGCGGGAGAACGCAGTTATTCCTGCCTTAGAAGAGTTAAGAACTATCTGCGAACTAGTATTTCTGAAATACGGTTAAACTCACTTTCATTATTTTGTATTGAGGCAAATACAACAAAAACACTTTCATATGAGGACATTATTAACGAGTTTGCCATTAAGAAATCTCGTAAGAAAGCTATGTAAATTGGAACATTAAGATTACGCGGGGTGAGTTATTTTAGAGAAGTTTGTATATTTTTCAACAAATAAACCAGTAATTAACTACATTTTGTGTACTTTGATTTCACCGTGTAGGACAACTTAATTGAAATTGAACAGTTCTTCAATTACGCAAAAGATAGTCATTAGCATTAAAATATAAAAATAATGTTTAAAATAGTGATCACTGATCTCCAAGAACAAATTAATTAATTAAGTTCGAAACCCATTTCATTTCTTAACGAATCTTAAGAAAAGTAAATAAAAAAAAGTAGATATCTAATTTGATTATATAATTTATTATGTAAACCATTAAAATTGTAGTTTTTATCTAAACTAAATTATCTTTATGTTTAAAAAAGATGAAAACACCAATGAACTCTATCCTTTTGTTGTATAAAACAAATGTATTAAGCAAATATGAACTATAGAGGGAGCGACAAATGGACTTTAGCTTATAGGCGGCATACTCTTAAATCGGACCCTGCGGACATGGTAGATATTTCTCAACTTTACATATTTATAAGAATGGTTCTTAAGGATAAGAGTGTAAACGAATTATTAACACCTTTCGACCTCGTGCCACAAGTGCGACACTGGAGTGAACCCTTAATATAACTGGTTGTACTTGGTCAGCGAAAATATTTAAATCCTTTCGGCATGTTCTTTCTACATGAATCAAAACAATGGCCGAAAAAATTTTCCCCAGACCATTACATTGCATCCACCAACTTCAAGTGCTGTGGCAATGCATTTAAGGTAAACGCTTTTTTTGTGCTGATTTTTCCATTTTCGCACCCTGCCATCTGCATGGTGTAGTAGGGAACGTGATTTATCGAACCACATTCTCACTTTCCATTCACTTAATGTCCAGTCCTTGCGATCCTATGTGAACTGGAGGCGTTTAATCTTGCGCTATCATGTACTCTACTCGAGCGAAGCAGTTTCCTTGATACTCGCCCCACTTCTTCTAGGACCCACAACCGTTCCACGTTCAAAGTCCATTTAAAAACGCGTTTTCTACTCATTCCTTCCCAGGCGACTTCACCCGTCTTTACAGTCCCCTAAGAATCCCTTTTTATACCAGCCTTAACAAGCGGCAATGGCGTGACGTCATGGCTGATTTGCATAAAACTGTCAGTTGGTCATAAAAATTGGCCACTCAGTGTAAACTATGTCTTTGTCCTAGGGAAACCTATGTTACAGTTTTGCCCCGCTGTAATGTTACTGAATGCGAAAAAAATACAAATTTTAAAGTTTGTTTAAGTGTCTGTAGTCAGATGCAAATACATTCATAAGAATATTTCGTAGAATACTCATGTTAGCGAAAAGAACCCCCGATGTGCCCAAGAAGAAATCGTAATTATTCAAAAATTTGAAGAAAACTTCCATGCTGTTTGTTAACATAGGCTTTTACTTTAAGCCGATAATTGCCAGCAGATATCCGAGAGCTCTTTTTAATACTATTGTGGCGACCAGATTACGTCAGTGTTTGCGTACTCCCTCAGAGTTGAATTGGACTTTGAGACGTATGCGATGTGCGATTTGCGTTTGGCCCGCTTGCATTCCGAAGAGGAGAAATTGCTGATGAATTGCAGTCTACTAGTGGCTCCCCTTGTAACACCAAGTTTCACGTGTATTTTTATTATATTTTATTTTTCGTACTGTGGGTTCATCTGTTAAATTCTTTACACAATCGCTGTCATGGATGACTGTGTTCTTTTTCTGATAACTCAGCCTAATAAATAAGTTCGTAATTTTTAAAATGTAGTGTGTGGTATTTTCACGCAAAAACTGTTATTTACGCACAAGTCTTACTACTCACCCTACACTAAAAAATATATCCTCTAAGAAATATATTTTCCAGCATATCCATTTATAAAATTCGAGATTAAGTTGTAAGGTATACACAAGATTCGATTCACAAGAATCGAACTTTTGAGTGAATTAAAGAAGCTGCTTCAGATATGCTAATTTCGGCATACGCTCTTAGTATAAATACCATGCAGCGTCATTAATGAAAAAGGGAGGTTGTTAAGGTTAAAAAAGGTGTTATCCTGCGCTAGTGCTTAGCGGGCCAGAAGTTTACATGGCAGTACTGCTGGTTTGACTTACTGTTCGTGAGTATAAAAATATATTGTTCTTGAAAGCTGTGTTTATACATTCCGTACAAGTAGTACGCATGCTTATTGCTGTAAAAGCCAATTATATGTGCAACGAATTCAATAAACATTGTTTCATGTATAAACTGTGTTTGCTTCAAATTCAAATAGAGTGCCACTTCAAATTATATACACCCAAGTCTGGGTAGAAGTGAGCTTAGAATCTCTATAAAGTCAACTATTAACAAAACTTGTGTGATCAAAAACAAACTCCAAAGCAATCTGAATAATTTAATACAGTAGAGTCCCAATAATTCGAAATGATTGGGACCAGACCCTTTTCGGATTAAGCGGAAATCTTCCTTAAAATAAAATAAAATTACATAATAACATGTGATTATATAAATATTACATATTACGTGTGATTACACAGTTTATTTTTACAAGTTCTGTCTAAACATAACAAATCTCGGTACCAAATGGGTGATAAAAGCGCGAATCGCTGCCTAGTACAGTACAGTAGATTGTAAGTTGTTCTAGCAATACGTCACAGTGCTTGACAGTTGGATTTTAGACGATCATCAGAATCTTGAAATGGTTTTGAAAGAACCTGTCAACGTCTCAGACGAGAATGAAAGTGAATCAGACGGTGACATCGAGCAGAGGGTATCCCACTCAGACGCAGCGGCTGCATTTGATATAGAGCTACGCTACATAGAACAACACTCCACCTCGACCCAGCGGACGCCATTTTTCTGACGCGTTAGCGTAATTTGACTTCAAGGGAGAGGTATTCTTCTCTTCGAAAAAAAAATTAACAGATTTTTCAAACCAATGAAGTTCAGTAATAATTAGTTCAGTGCATTGTCTAACTTTGAATTTTCAGAAATATACAATATATTACCTAGTATCACTGTGGTTTTATTGAAAACTTAGTTCTTTTTGACTTTTCGTTTCGGATTATTGGGGCTCTACTGTATTAAATTAATGATTCGATAACGAATTCTTTGCAATTATATTTTAAACTGTTATCAACGAGTAATTAAGTTTTAAATTAATCTTTTTGAATTTATATAAATTCTCTATAGATGGAATTAATTTGTCTTCGCATGTTCGGTCCATATAACAAACTTTCACTGTCATTTGCTCGCAATTTTGAGTGATCAGAACAATTCTTCTATTTCTAAACTCACATATTTTTTATGTACTAACAGCAAAGTGTAATTTCAGTACTGTCATTGACTAAATTTCCTGACGTATTTATTCGAGAGGCAAGTGGACAACGGGATCTGGCATCGAGACAAAATTCCGTCAGCCATGCCATGCGAATGTGGTTATCGATTATTCTCATGGAAGCAAACAAAATGACGGCAACACGTTTTACGTCCGGATTTACCTACCAATCCAATATGAATATGCCCACCAGAACAACAGTAAATATTTTTCACAATTTGTAGACCGTGCTAGGATCTCTTCATCATACAGCTCGTGGTTCTATTATTGTCTGTAGCTACACCAAGAACTTGCTTACGATTCCTGGCCACAGATAGTGATGTTCATATTTGCATTAGCTCCAATGCCGGTGTTCTCGCTCGAATTAAGACTCCAGGTTAATCTTAACCAACACATCAAATTAACGTTGAAGTAGAAGCTTCATCGGGGCACTGAAATTTAAACAAGGTCGTTCTCATCTCATTTGTTTCCATGGGAATAACCGATAACCCCGCTTTCAGGGCACGGCGGAAGGAATTTTGACTGCATTAGAGCCACTGATCTGTAGAAATATGTCGGGAGATAAAACTTGGGCACACTGTAACCGCAGTAAGTTAATTTTGAGGTTGCGAAATTTTCTTTTACGAGTATTTATGACCGACTATGAGAAGAGATCGAACTGTCGCCTCTAGCATTTACCAGATCACTCCGGCAAGAACGATTCAGAAGAAAATAAAAAGTTTTTTTAAAATTCAACCGAATCAGTGAATTTCCGCAGACTTTTCATTTAATTTGTCCGGTGATGATCGTTTACTGTTTTCCATACTTAACAAGAGACGAGCGCCGTATTGTCTGCCGTCTGTATGGCGTAATAGGGATCGACACTACCCCCTCCAACCTGTCAGCGTTTCGACCACGAAACCATGGCAGCGGTGGGAGGGAATCTCAAAAAGCAAAATCCTACTTTAATAATTTTATAAACATCTTTGGCCCCGAAAAAAATATTTAAACTCCTCACAAATTGCGAGAATAAAAGTTCTATTTTTTAATCATCTTCTAGTTCACCAGATTTTGACAATTTCTATTTTTTTAGACTGAATATCCACCATTTGCATGGGTTTTTTAAACACATTCATTTAATATTTTACAAACACAGAAGTTTTTATCCTCAAAAGTGATAGTACTTTCCTTTAGACCTACATTGTTGTAGAAAATAAATTTTCTAAGCATCATACTTACGAATTTTAGATACACTCGTATTTTCCCGTACAAGATTAAATTTAATTTGATTAAGACAAAAAAATTTATCGCATATGTTAGCTGCCCAGCAAATTTGCTAAACAAACAAATTCATAAAAACTTGATTTAAATACCAATCAGACTTCGTCTTATAATGCGACACGTTAGTTTCAAGGGTTTCCTCTCCGATTACCGGTGCCACTCTCAGTGAAAGATGATCACATTTCCAGTGTAAATATAGGGTCATTTCAGAAGTAATGCACACTAAATTAGTTTTTTTATACCTATTTTATTTCTGAAAATTTCTCTCCACGGTTCTTCAATATAGTAGTAAGCCCCCTTGCTTCTCAACTGAGTCGAACATCTAGGAAGATTATTTATTCCTTGCAGCATGCTACTTTCGTTGAGTCCACTAATGATTCGGGTAACGGCTCAAGTAAGCTCTTCTAAGGCGGAACAACGTTGACTGTGCTAAGGTTTCAACAACAGTGTAATGTCCAGGCGTTTGTTTTTGATCAGATGTCCAGCAGTGAGGAATCCACCGAGCACAAACTTTCAAGCTTTATATGTGATCTTTGATCTTAAAGACTCACATTACCCAAGACATCTGTAGACTCTATTTCAAAAATTTGTCACTTCAAAACAAATCACGTTAGAAAACCTTTAAAGACACATGAATATTCGTCTAGTACTCAACTACAAATGGCGAATTTTTTTTTGTATCACACAGGACGAAATGGCGATGCCTTGTGCATTACTTTTGAAATGACCCTCGTATCTTGCAAAACCCAGTAGTCAACGAACGAGTCCATTATTCAATAGACAAGACTTTGTGCAATTTATACACAAGCGAAAATTAATTGTTTTGATATGAAGCCATAAAATATTTATTTTCATATCATTATACATATTAATTTCCTATTTACAGAACACAGCAGATGTAGAAAAAAGCAGTTAAATCTTAGAAACTATAATTTCATATTAGGCAAAAACAAAAACCAGAAGTATTGACGTTTCATGACACCCTTTCCAGCAGTGTGAAGAGGTATGACAGGTTTTTTACCCCAATCACTTGGGTGGGTCAAGTATCCCATCACGGATCATGAGTCATGGCCGATAGCACATTGATGTATTTAAAAAAATTTCAAAATATAATTTCATAAAACACTAAATTCCAAAATATTATGTGCGATATCGAATTTAAACACCATGAAACCTGGCTTTGAATTCGTTTTTCAAGGATATTTTCCCAACGGTGGGATAAAATATTCCGCTTCATTCGATAGAAGAAAGTGGGTTACATCCCTGAAAGTGTAGGGCGATGCATTTTTAAAGTACACTGGAAAGAAATCTTTTCTATCACACAATGAGGACGAAAGATTCCTCTTCTATGTGGGTGCGAACATGTTTTATTACATAATAGAGTTCAGAAAAACTTTTTCACATTTAGTGCAGACCAAAAGTCTTTCCTCCATGGATAAGGAGATGCGTTTTCAAATTCTCCTGGAGAGGAAATCTTTTCTTACATACAGTGCAGGCGAAAGGTTTCTCTACCGTGTGGGTGTGGAGATGTATTTTTAAAGTACCCAGATGAGAATACTTTTTTTCACATACAGTGCAGGCGTAAGGTTTTTCTCCAGTGTGGATGCGGAGATGTAATTTTAATGACAGGTCTTTTTTTACTCCAATCACTCGGGTGGGCTAAGTATCCCATTCAAAGATCATGAGTCATGACCGATAGCGAATCGATGTATTTAAAAAAAATTCAAAATATAATTTCATAAAATTCTAAATTCCAAGATATTACGTACGATACCGAATTTAAACACCGTCAAAAGTGAGTTTGAATTCGATTTTCAATGATATTTTCCCAACAGTGGGATAAAACATTCCGTTTCAAAAGATAGTAGAAAGTGGATTACAACCCTGAAAGTGTAGGGCGATGCGTTTTAAAGTACACTGGAAAGAAATCTTTTCGCTCACACGACGACGAAAGATTCCTCTGCTGTGTGGGTGCGAACATGATTTTTTATACATGATAGAGTTCAGAACACCTTTTTCACATTCAGTGCAGATCAAAAGTCTGTCCTCCATGGATAAGGAGATGCGTTTTCAAATTCCCCTGGAGAGTAAATCTTTTCTTACATACACTGCAGGCGAAAGGTTTCTCTCCCGTGTGGGTGCGGAGATGTGTTTCTAAATTACATAGTTGAGAAAATTTTTTCACACATACAGTACAGGCGAAAGGTTTCTCTCCTGTGTGGGTGCGGAGATGCTTTTTTAAAGTACCCTGTCGAGAAAATACTCTTTCACATACATGGCAGGCGTAAGGTTTTTCTCCCGTGTGGGTGCGGAAATGAAATTTTAACTTACCCAGCTCATAAAACCTTTTCTTACATATATTACAAGCGAAAGGTTTCTCACCTGTATGGATGCGGAGGTGTACTCTTAAATGACTCTGATTAGAAAATTTTTTCTGACATACAGTACAAGCGAAAGGTTTATCGCCTGTGTGGGTGCGGAGATGTGTTATTAAAGAACATTGTTGAGAAAACTTTTTCTCACATACAGTGCAGGCGAAAGGTTTCTCTCCTGTGTGGGTGCGGAGATGCTTTTTTAAATCACTCAGCATAGAACACATTTTCCCACATACTGTGCAGCCGAAAGGTTTCTCTCCTGTGTGGGTGCGGAGATGACTTTTTAAATTACACCGTTTAGCAAATCTTTTCTCACATACAGTGCAGGCGTGAGGTTTCTCTCCTGTGTGGGTGCGGAGATGACTTTTTAAATTACACCGTTTAGCAAATCTTTTCTCACATACAGTACATGTGAAATGGCTCTCTCCAGTGTGGGTACAGAGCCTATTATCAGCAATGTGGTACGAATGATGCGCATTTAAGTCGGCCAACTGTGAAAATCTTTCGTGACATAAGTTACATTCGAAAATTTCTTCGGTGCGAGGGGGAATCTGCGAACTGGAACTTTTTATATTTAGACTATATCTACATGTGTCACATTGAGTGGAATCATCTTCGGCTTTATTAGCGTTCTGTTCGCAGGAATGGCTTTCATTGGAAGGTACTTTTACGCTGTAAATACACGACATTTCCTCTTCTGGCATGCCGACGTTCTGTACACGATGATCAGAAAACTAACTACCAGCAATACGTTAAACTTCTAAACTTGTGGACACCACATTCTTGTACTGCAACTTACAATCTGCATCGGGCACCTGTAAAGACAGGAGAAAGAAATTGAATGAGATATATTAACTGTACCAGCACCCACTTTTCGTATTTTTAACGTGAAATCAATAGCATTATATAAATGTTTGTGCTAAGAAATGATATATCTATAATCTAAGATGTTATAAACTATGTTCTGGATTAATTAAACTACTGAGCATTTAAAATTTATTGTAATTAGGGTACCAAGTTCCTTAGCCATCGTCATTCTTTTGTCTTCGTAGATAAAAATGACGTGCTGAGATTTGATATGTTTCGGTTTGTAGGAATCTCCACAAAACTACCGCTAACGGCTCGATCAATAATGGATAAGCAATATTGATATTTTCCCCCTTTATATTCTTTTTAGTTGTTCGTAAGTCATAATAATTTCATCGTTAATTATTAAACTTAATGCTCCGAGAAATTCCAGAGATTAACATCTACTGAAAAATCTTGGTTACCAACATATTAAAAGTTTAAAAATCTAAAAAAATATGTAAATTTATTACAGGAAATAACAAAGAGAACGTGGCTTATGGATTTGTCTAGGCATATTTGTTTCGAATGTAGTTTGGTGGTTACAGATATTTTTCACCACAGTCTCTAAATTTTAATCGGTATATGGTGTATATTATACACTGAAGAGCCAAAAATCTGGGATTCCTACCTACTATCGTGTAGGGCCTCCACGAGCCCGCAGAAGAGCCGGAAAACGACGTGGCATGGACTCGACTAATGTCTGAAGATATCCTGGAAGCAATTCACACCATGAATCTTACAGGGCAGTCTATAAATCTATAGGAGTGCAAGGGGGTGGAGATCTCTTCTGAACAGCACATTGCAAGGCATCCCAGATATGCTCAATTATGTTAATATGTAGGAATTTAGGTGGACAATGGAAGTGTCTAAAGTCAGAAGATTTATCCTGGAGCCACTCGGTAGCAACTCTGGACGTGGGAGCGTCGCATTGTCCTGCTGGAATTGTCCAAGCCCGTCGGAATGCACAATGGACATGAATGGGTGTAGATGATCGGACATGATGCTCATGTACTCGTCACCAGTCATACGTCTACAGTCGTCTCTAGACGTATTAGGCGGTCCATATCACGACAACTGCACACGCCCCATACCATTACAGAGGCTCCACCAGCTTGAACAGTCCCCAGTTTACATGTACGATTCATGGATTCATGAGGTTTTCTCCATACCCGTAAAAGTCCATCCCCCCGATATAATTGGAAACGAGACTCGTCAGACCAGACGTGTTTCCAGTGATCAACAGTCTAATAGAGGTGTTGGCGGGCCCAGGCAAGACATAAAGCTTTGTACAGTGCAGTCAACAACGGTACACTAATTGGCGTGAAGCTCCGAAAGCCCATATCAATGACGGTCCGTTGAACAGTTCGCACGCTGTCACTTGTTGATGACCCAGTAAAGAAATCCGCAGCAATTTGAGGAAGTATTCCACGTCTATCTCGTTTATCCCTTTGCGACACGCTATATTAAAATACAACTGAAATCTGGAAAAAATGTTGTAAAAAGAGTCAAATGCACTTATATATTTTATGCCCTCCAAAAATAAAATTAACATTTTACGTATATAAATATTTTCAAAATCCTTCAAACAATGAGGAGTCGTAAAGACATTTTTATTGATTACTTTAGCCAATTTTCATGCAAAAATGAAGAACCCTGTTATATTCTGCCATATACAATCTAAAATTATAACTAAAATCGAATTGTATTCTATATTTAAAATACAGCTAAAATGAATAGAATTTAAGGAAAAGATTTTTTAATTAGGTGGGACACTTTTTATCCCACCATGCCGTTAAGGGTTAAGAATTCTCGCCAGTCGTTGACGGACCAGTTATTTCAAATTCTCTTTCAGGCTGCACCGCTGTCGGAGATTTGATGTTTTACAGCAGCGGTTCTCAACCTGGGGGGCGTAGAAGAAGGGGGGGCGCCCCCCTGGGGGGGCGTGAGTTAAAAAAAAGTAAAATAAAAAGTAAAACTAACTATAATTTACTGTACTCATATTTTGCGGTGACAATGTAACCATAACGTATTTTCGACATAGGAAGACGATAACTGTCGTAATTGTAAAAACACGATAAATGTCGTACGTCTGGGCGTTGAAAGTGACCTGAGGTATGCATTGTCACAGTTACTACGCAATATTCAAAAACTTGTCAAGGAGAAACAGTGCTAGCCCTCTCATTAATGTTGTGAAAGTGACTGGTATTACATGACAACCTCACCTAGATCCTTGATTACCTGAAATATATTTGATCTGTATTTAATTCTTTGATTTCATATGTTCTAATAATAATGTTTTCCAAATTAGGATACGTATAATAATATTAAATTTTGTATACGAAATTATTTAGTCTATATTTTTATTTAATAACAAGCTTCAGTTTCAAATTCCGATTGCACTATTTGTACTGGCCACATATGGTAGTGGTGGTGGTGGGGGAGGCGTGGCCTCACATCAGTGTTCAAAGGGGGGGGGGCACAGAGCCTGAAAGGTTGAGAACCCCTGTTTTACAGGATACCCGATATTCACGGTACACTCGTGAAATGGACGTGTGCGAAAATCTAAATTGTAATCGCTACCTCGGAGATACTATGTCCCATCTCTTGTGCGCCGACTACAACACTACGTTCAAAGTCACATAAATCGTGATAACCTGCCATTGTACAACAAGAAAAGATCTAACAGCTTTGCTAGACACCTGTTGTCTAATATAAGCTCTGCCGATTGCATCGAGGTACGCTGATTGGTTGCATATCTCCGTTTGCATACGAACTCCTGCTCTAGTTTTTTTGGCTCTTCAGTGTACATTAGAGTTGACAATAGTATAAATTCTTCAAATTTCTTTCCGCTCATTTACTGTACAATAGTGCTTTTATGCGCTTTTCCAGATATGGATCAAACATTTCAAAACAGTTATCTGTGGACCTCTTGTAGTCTATCAGATATACGTCAGGAATACACGGCTGATAAGGTCTTTTCCAGCCTAACACCTTTTAAATATTGTATTACGAGATTATAAACACGTAATGAAAATTTTAAACAAAATGATTCCACACAGTTACGATGCGATGCTCCTTAAAAATTACTTGTGATAAGAATTTTAAATTTTCCCAGAAATATTAATTCAGAATTGCTTAAAGAAGTTTATACCCTGTTAGTTCTCACGCTATTTTTGTAGCCACTCAGGTTTGTAAGTAAAATTGTATGCCGAATGAATGTAGGGAGTGACTTGAATCTCAACCAGACACATACTGATTTGACACAGCTCGGTATTATAGTAAAGGAACAATTTCACAACCATAACAGGAAATATATATATATATATATATATTATATATATATATATATATATATATATATATATATATATATATATATTATATATATATATATATATATATATATATATATATATATATATTATATATATATTATATATATATATATATATATATATATATATATATATATATATATATATATATATATATATATATATATATATATATATATATATATATATATATATATATATATTTCAGTAGAAAAATAATTACATTACATATCTTTCCATTTAAAATTTTGTCTGAAGTTCGATACTCGTACTGATTCCTGAAGTGTGGCGAAAAATAATTTCATCGCGGTAACCTCAGATTTTAAGGTAACCGTACTCGCTCGTTTCAAGACGTGCAGGAGGCTGTTTGTTTATGAACGGTATTCTTTCGCACTGAAATGTCTTTACCGCTTCGTAATAAATGATTATTGAATTGATAACAATTGTGACAGCTTTATTTGTACATTTCAAAGATATTTTCCCACTGCAATTTTTTTCATAATAAAAAAAGTTTTCAAGTGGGAGTGCTGGGTGAGTTTTGCTAATTTAAAGTGCAATATAATCAAAGAAATTTTTGAAAAGTAATTAGTATATATTTCCTTTTATATTATCAAATTTTAAAATTTATTATTATTATTATTATTATTATATTTTTTTTTTTTTTTTGGGGGGGGGGGGGGTTTAAATTTATGTAAGATTTATAACTGACGTTCAACTTTTCTAAAAAAAATGTTTTTGGAATTTTGCATTTCTACAAAACTTTGCAATAAATTTTTTCTGATTTCGGCACGTCTTTCTAATTTGTCAATAATTTTTAAAACTTTCTCCATTTTGTGGGATGGATATTCACTGGTTACGTAAGCTTCTAAATTAAAACTCATTCTTAATAATGCTCCTACATGCATTTCCATGGATAAAATGTCTTTATTTTCTATTGTAGTCATAGTGGATGTTGGGCCAAAGAGTCCTTAACAAAGTCTATGACTAAAGAGTAATGCTAGCGATTTATGATATTCTCTAAGATTGGGTGATTAGAACTTGTAAACATTTTTCCAATTCTGATTTGCATACATCCACTAAGCGAGCTATGTAAGCACGAAGGGGGACTACTACATAATAAATGTACTAGAAATAAATGATCTGTTTCTATAAAGATGCACTATGAAAGTGATCAATTCCTATAAAAATGTACACTGGGACCAAAAATGTGAATTGACTTATATTGTCTTTTAAATACTCATCAAATTTGTTGTTGATAATAATAAAACAGTTTTGCTATAAATCTAGAAAAGCTAACCAAGAGTTAAAATTAAAATTTAAGAATAATTCGAATTACATTGATACAAACGAATACAAACATTGATTACAAACGATTCTGTGATTCAGAGAATATTGGAAAATCATTTTATAAATCTAGAAAAGCTAGCTAAGTGTTAAAATTAAAATTTAAGAATAATTGAAATTACATTGATTATCCTGAATTATCTTTATACTGGATAATAAAATAAATAAAACGATTCTGTGATTCAGACAATATTGAAAAATCATTTTGTTCTTACAGGATAAGGTAATTTCATAACATTTTTCATTTTGTGTATCAAATCAAATGATTTCAAGACATCCTCAAAGACAGGAAATATTTTATTGTCGACCTCTACAAAACAGTTCAGGGCTACAGAAAATCAGATGCAGATTAGGCTATACCTATTATAACCAGAGCCTGACTAAGGCAGGGGCATACGGGGCAGTTGCCCCGGGCCCCCACTTCAGAGGGGGCCCCCAAATCAAATAGAAAGTTTATTTTACGTTTCCTTCTTTAATGAACTTTTTTTAAACAAAATATCAGTACAGTGTAAAATCCGTCAGTTTTATGTTAGCTTCTTCATTAATCTATCGTATGAACACAAAATATCTATATTTCGCAAATCCATGGCTTTCTAGGGCGAAATTTAGCTGAATTCCGACCTAATGTCAGGAAGGATATGAATTTTTCGCAGCTAGATGACAAAGTTAACAATCAGAAAACTGCATTTCGGAAACTTGAGAAAAGTTCACAAACTGCAGCGATATGATTGTTAACTAGGTCATCTTAATCGCAACTGCAAAAAATTCAGTTGCATAGTGTTCAGTGGATTCTGTTGGATTTTCGCAACACTGAGAAATCACATTAATCAATTATAAGTTGTATTCTCTCAAAATTCTCACAAATGTCAAATATTCTTTTGATTAATTAATTTCATACCTTTGGGGGGGGAGGGGGACTTTATAGCTATTTTAGGTTCTAGTCAGTATTCTTGTTATATATCTATAATGAGGTGAAAAATTTAAATACCTCCATAAAGTTCGGTTCTTCATTACTGAAGTAATGAAGCAGAGGGGGGCCCCCAAAGAAGTTTTTGCCCCGGGCCCCAATTAGGCTAAGTCGGGCCCTGATTATAACACTTCTTGGTTAGAGAAAATTACATAATCCTCCCCATAAACAGCGAGATAATAAAAAAGCAATTGTCAATTTAAATCATTTTTGATGATAAGAGTATGGAATATTTTATTCTTCAGTCATAAATGTATGCACTGAGCGAAACTGCAAAAGTTTAATACCATATTTAA
Organism: Dolomedes plantarius; assembly: GCA_907164885.2. Taxonomy (NCBI): domain Eukaryota; kingdom Metazoa; phylum Arthropoda; class Arachnida; order Araneae; family Dolomedidae; genus Dolomedes; species Dolomedes plantarius. The sequence continues at coordinate 137,010,832 of OU015499.1, read as the reverse complement.
CAAAACAGTGATTATAGAAACATACATACTTAGTATACAAAACAGCAATACTCACACAAACTAGATTTTTTTTAGGGATAAGTAAATTAAAAACATAATCTACATACAATCATATAAAATTCCCCACATGATGAAATTTAAACTGTTTAGTTCATATACAAACATGACTATGGTCTTTTTATAAATTACGTACCGTAACATATTTTTCTTTCCTGGGATATGAAAAAATAATTTTTCAGGTGAGGATACTGACAAAACATATATTATCTTTATTACAAGCAAATGTGGCAAAATGATAAAGATACTGCCTAACAAACGAGCTATTGTTACTTTCAAAATAAATTGCATGGCAAAATTCTTTTATATAAATCTCACTGAAGTATAAAATATTAACAGACTGATATAGGGCAGATAACAATAATAGATTGTTGAGCATATGCCAGAATGCAAACAATCCTAAAGATATCTGAGGTGTATGGTTTGTATTAGGAGCATTTGGAACTTTTAGAATATAACTATCCATTCCTTGAGGTAGAGAGTTACAATCAATAACATTTGTGATTAGATTAGACAAGTACAAGAGGCTGATTATTATCTGCCTCACTGAAAGAGAAATTATGAGAAGTTCTGCACAAGCCCTCTTTAATAACAGGTGCCAGAGAAGGAGGGGGTCCTTTGTCATCTATAACTTTGCCGGCTCATACATCGATATACTTGTTCAAACATTTTATAAAATATTTTAAAGCAATTTTATTCAAAATTCATTAACTTTATCTAAAAACTTCATGTTTCTTTAAAAATTTTGATAAAATTCAGAGTAGGCCTGGGCGATGTATCGATACATCGTGAAAAACTGGTATGAAGCCGACATCGTCACACCGGTTTCATAATTTTCAAATCGGCGATATATCGTAACATCGCGATTTCCCGGTGTCACACAAACGGTTCTGATGTTTCTGTGTGCGCATGCGCGATGTCGCATCGCTTTATCGACGATTTCCCGGTGTTCGATGTTTGTACGCATGCGCGGTTTTACTATATCACATCGCTTAGCTTGAAGACGGTTCCGATGTTTGTGTGTGCGCATGCGCGATGTTACGGTGTCGCATCGCTTGGTCGGCGATTTCCCGGTGTTCGATGTTTGTACGCATGCGCGATTTTACTATATCACATCGCTTATCTTGAAGGGACGATTTTCTGGTTTCACACCGTCAATACTTAGACGGACTATAATAGACTAACGACTCCTCGAATTCTTTTGTGCATAAGGTGATTTTCCATCACCTGACTTTCTCTTCGATGTTGTGATAGAGTGTGTTGTAGTGATAAGAAAGAAGCGATAAATCACAAAGGTCCAGACCAGCACAAGAGTCCTGCTTTCTGAACATGCGTGTGTGAACTTAGGATTTGTTTCGATTGTCAGTGTGTTTACTGTTAGGTTCTTTGGTCGTACTTCTTTTTAGAGTATTCAGCACGAAGTGTTATTACAAGACAGAGAACTGCATTGCTTCCAGAAATGCAGATATTCTTGGCTCAAAATAAAAGATATTTAAATGTTTAATTAGTTTAGTCTATTGCAGGACAACAACCTGGTCTCATTTTTACGTATGAATCTATGTTACTTTTTTTAGGGAGGCACGCTCCCACCTGCTGGCTACGTTCGTGGTTAACATCGCGATGTGAAAAATGTAACATCGCCCAGGCCTAATTCAGAGCCACTGTCAGGTTTCTCAACAAAATAATCACTTAAAAGTAGGTCAGGAGATACAAAAGGGGTAAAATGAGGTGCAAGAAAATAGTTCTACCGTGGTGCTGCAATTTTTAAGGATAAATAGCTGGTTCTTCTGTTCAACCGTCACTTCTCAAATTATCAAAGTATGGTGAGTTTGTTCGTTGTGTTCTTTTATGTACTGTTGTGGGGTAATTTCCAATATTTTTGACTTTCTGTTTTCAATATAGGGATCTTGGAGCCTTCGGATGTTTTTTGGCTAGACCTACATCTTATTCAGAAAGTTCCTCCTTGAGGTACCTGACACGGTTAGCCATCCTGATGTAGAGAATGGTTGATTACCTTTGTGTAATTGGATTTTTTTGTTTTTGTATCTTATATTTTGATTCCATTATTGCTACAGAATCTTGCATTTATGCTACGTGGAGAACTAATTGCAGATTTCTGTTGATTTTTTTACTGTCAGTGCCTTCTTCCTGTAATTTAATCTTTTACCCTTTTTTAAATTTTTTTTACTAGAATGCACAGGACATGTTAGATTTTCAAGGAGGTACTAGACATTATTCGGAATTATCTGATTTCCCAAGAAATGATTAATGCACTTTTTTGTGCCTCAGTTTTTAACATCTTGGAAGCCTCCTGTCAGTGGTGACTCTATATAGAGCTGAAATATACAGCACCTAGGATGTTGCGTGGCTGAAATGAAGGAAAGTACATATTTACATGCATATTTTAGTTATGAGTTGAAATGACAACTGAGAGTGAAAGGAAAAGCTTTTAAAGTTTAATGAATTAAATTTTATGATAGGAATTCATCGTTTTAGTAGTTACATGGTATATTGGTAAAAATTGACTTTATAAGTAAGCTATGGCAAGGAGAACACGTGGAGCTGCTTTCAGCTATAAAACGCTTTGAACAGTTTATCATGTGGATTGCAGAGTAAAGAAACTGTAGAATGGTGTCAGCAATGATCACAGCAAATGAAATTGCTAAAAAACTTAATGTTTTAAAAGAATTTAAGGAAATTCAGAGGAAGAAGAAATAAAAAAAAAAATTCAGTATGAAATACCAGATGACAGGAGTGAAAATCCAGAAGACATGTTCAAAAGAGTATTTTTAGATGATTATTGACATAATTTCACAGAGCTGTACTTCAAGGTTTTCAGAAGTGAAGAAATATGAACAAAATTGAGTTTTTTCATGACCTAAATTGATTAAAGAAAAATTCTGATGAAGAAATTTGCCATAGTTGTCAGCACCTTCAGGAAGGTCTCATTGAGAACAGTATTGACGATGTTTATCCATATATCTACTTGGTTATGATGATTATTTTGACTATTCCGGTATCTGCAGCTAGTGTTGAATGATCGTTCTCAAAGTTGAAGTTAATCAAAACCTATCTGAGATCCACCATGTATCAAGAAAGGTTATCTTCACTTGCAATATTGTCAATTGAATGATACATTGCTTTAAAATTGGACTTTTCAACAATTATTGATGATTTAATGCAATAAAAGATGAGCATGAATGTTATTTATTAAATCTTGTCATCAAAAATGTTAACACTGAATGAATACAGAAACAAAAGAAACATAATATAAAAAATGCTTTCAAATGCTATCATAAATAAAAAGTTTTCTGATAGTGGAATGATACAAGAAAGCAATGCCTAAACTGAAGATTACTGCACATGGTGCCAAACTGTAAAAACTTACCAAATTTAGTACCAATTCATAATTAATATAGAAAATTTAATTATTTAAATAAATCTATCTTTAAGTTTCGCATGAAATTAACAGTGCATATCAATTTCAAAGTAATTTAAAAAAATATAAAGCACATAAATGGTTTGTTATCTTTGATAAGATTGGAAGTTTTAACAATTTTAAAATATTTTAAGCATAAAATGAAATTAGAAAACCACCAAACACATGACTGTTCAGGAAAATGCTGAATTTTTTATAGCTTTTAATTAGGTAATTATATAGTAAGTGGTTCCTTTATTTATGTTCTGCTACAATTGGGTTATAATCTATATAAAAAAATGTTTTTATTATTCAGTTTAATGGCTACATACTCTGCAATCCTGATCCAGCTAAGCTTCATGATTACATCAACAAATGTCAATGATTATATCTCAGAAATGTCCAATGGGTTTTTTTCACTTTTAAATAATCTAATCTGAATGATGATCATTTAGATGTTTTTAGCCAATAACATTTGAAATTACATTCAGATAACAAATTATAAGCTCAGTGAATAAAAAATCTTTTTAATTCTTTTCATAACATTTTTATTTTGTTTCTTTACAAGGAATATAATAATCAGGAAGATCAGAGCTTACCCTTGGTTATTCATATCTCAGTTTTTACTTTTATAAATTGTCTTTTTACTTCGGAAATATTTTAAATTTTAATTTTTGTTCTAAAAATTCACCTGTAATACTATTGTCATAATTTCTTTTTTCATTCTTTATATGCTCTGAAATTATCTTGCTACAAACTTTTAAATTTTATATACTTTATTTATTTTTTGGCAATGTTTGTATTTTTATGTGTTCATCAAGTATTTACATGTTTATTTTATAGCTTGAAAGATTTTTTATGAAAATAAAATTCTTGTATTTTGAATTCATTGTTTCCACATTATCTTTATGACATATTTTTAAAAAATTTAAATTTTTACTTACTTTTAGAAACCAATTGATATATTTTGGACACATTTGAAAAATTTAGGCTATATTAATTATTTACTCCAGACAAATGCTATATTCAATATTTTTTCATTCAAATAATCTAATGTTGTTATTAGCTACTTATTGTTTTGTTTTCATACACAATGTCGATTGTCAAGCTAAAAGTTTTAAAACAGTAAGAAATAGTATTTTCCTGAAATTATTAACAGATCAATGTCAAATTTCCCAGTTCAAAAAATTTTTTTAACAGATTTCTATAAATGATTAAAATGAAGTTATATGTAACTAACTGTCAACAAAACAGATAGTTAGTAAGAAACTTCAACATGAAATACAAAGATATCAAAATGACTGCAAAAGAAAGAAAAACTTCTGGTAAATGATTGACTTCTATTCACAAAATTTTTTCAAACAGATTTATAAAAGAACTTCTACAGAATGTTTATGTAAATTTCCCTGCAAAATGAAAACTTACCAGCCTATATTTTCATCTTAGGGACAAAGTTATCTTTTACATAAATGGTTTAATATAATCCTCTAATGTCTTTTTGGACATTTTTCCATCTAGAAATATAATTAATTTCATGCATATGTCATCACAGCATAGTTATACAACACATTTCTGGAGCAGTGTGAAAAATAAAGAGCACCAGAATTTTCAAAACCATATATGACACTTTTAGTACACTTACTTTCTATTCATTAAATTTTTTTTTTATCCCTATGAAGGGATAGGATACATAAATCCTAATACAACAAACATCAATTTGGCTAACACTGATCTTAAGAACTGAAACTATATATGTTGAGAAAGTTTTAGTAAGGTAGTGCTATTGTGCTTAAATGATTAAAGGTAATTTTGGTGGTACTGTTTGACTGAAATAATCTCGTACCCTATCTACCTTAAATATATTAGGTTTAGATCATGATTCAAACTAGATAGAATAAGATTTTGATACAGGACTTTAGGTCCTATTTCAAATGAGCTCGATGATTGTATCCTTGATTGGGTTTTTAAAACTTTATGTTCACCATTTATTTTGTGTGTTATTAAAATTGTTTGTAATGTTTAGCTATGCATTTGATTAACTGATTACTCTTTGAATTTACCACATATATATTAAATTATTCTAGACATAAACTGGAAAAACGCAGTTATAAAATTTGGTAGTACAACATACTCTATCGAGTATAAAGAATATGCAGGCAAAAGAGCAGACAATTAAAATTTAACTCTAAATTTACCCAATTAAAATTTTTATAATAAAAAATTTTGAAAAACCATATCAAGGCTGTCATAAATATGAGATTAAACAGATTTTGTAAATCTTGAAATGTTTCTTATGAAGAAATCTTCAGAATACATGTTGCAGTGAAAATAAAAATTTTTTATATAAAATATATCAATAATTGCATACAGTTTTAAAGAGTTAAATAATGTATTTCTGCTTTAATAAGAATTTGAATTTTAAATATCAAGTATTACTTTTAAATCATCCTCTTTGAAATACATTGATTCAAAACTTTAAACAGGCATATTATAATGAATGATGAACCAAAAATTATGAATATTTAGGAGTATTACATTTCATGCTGTTGTTGTTATCTTTGTTGCAATAAAAGATGAGCATGAATGTTATTTATTAAATCTTGTCATCAAAAATGTTAACACTGAATGAATACAGAAACAAAAGAAACATAATATAAAAAATGCTTTCAAATGCTATCATAAATAAAAAGTTTTCTGATAGTGGAATGATACAAGAAAGCAATGCCTAAACTGAAGATTACTGCACATGGTGCCAAACTGTAAAAACTTACCAAATTTAGTACCAATTCATAATTAATATAGAAAATTTAATTATTTAAATAAATCTATCTTTAAGTTTCGCATGAAATTAACAGTGCATATCAATTTCAAAGTAATTTAAAAAAATATAAAGCACATAAATGGTTTGTTATCTTTGATAAGATTGGAAGTTTTAACAATTTTAAAATATTTTAAGCATAAAATGAAATTAGAAAACCACCAAACACATGACTGTTCAGGAAAATGCTGAATTTTTTATAGCTTTTAATTAGGTAATTATATAGTAAGTGGTTCCTTTATTTATGTTCTGCTACAATTGGGTTATAATCTATATAAAAAAATGTTTTTATTATTCAGTTTAATGGCTACATACTCTGCAATCCTGATCCAGCTAAGCTTCATGATTACATCAACAAATGTCAATGATTATATCTCAGAAATGTCCAATGGGTTTTTTTCACTTTTAAATAATCTAATCTGAATGATGATCATTTAGATGTTTTTAGCCAATAACATTTGAAATTACATTCAGATAACAAATTATAAGCTCAGTGAATAAAAAATCTTTTTAATTCTTTTCATAACATTTTTATCTTGTTTCTTTACAAGGAATATAATAATCAGGAAGATCAGAGCTTACCCTTGGTTATTCATATCTCAGTTTTTACTTTTATAAATTGTCTTTTTACTTCGGAAATATTTTAAATTTTAATTTTTGTTCTAAAAATTCACCTGTAATACTATTGTCATAATTTCTTTTTTCATTCTTTATATGCTCTGAAATTATCTTGCTACAAACTTTTAAATTTTATATACTTTATTTATTTTTTGGCAATGTTTGTATTTTTATGTGTCCATCAAGTATTTACATGTTTATTTTATAGCTTGAAAGATTTTTTATGAAAATAAAATTCTTGTATTTTGAATTCATTGTTTCCACATTATCTTTATGACATATTTTTAAAAAATTTAAATTTTTACTTACTTTTAGAAACCAATTGATATATTTTGGACACATTTGAAAAATTTAGGCTATATTAATTATTTACTCCAGACAAATGCTATATTCAATATTTTTTCATTCAAATAATCTAATGTTGTTATTAGCTACTTATTGTTTTGTTTTCATACACAATGTCGATTGTCAAGCTAAAAGTTTTAAAACAGTAAGAAATAGTATTTTCCTGAAATTATTAACAGATCAAAAACGTTTGTATAACTCATAACTGGGAAAATTCCTAAACAAGGTATGTCTCGTTTGAATGAAGACTCTGATAATTTTATTTACAAATTTTATCCAGAATGTATAAATAAATCATTCAAGTGAGGCATACCGTGTTTAGCAATTTTCCTGGATATGAGTGATACAAACGTTTTTGAACTGTTAATAATTGCAGGAAAATACTATTTCTTACTGTTTTGGAACTTTTAGCCTGACAATCGACATTGTGTATGAAAACTCTGTAACAATAAGTAGTTAATAAACAACAGTAGATTATTTGAATGAGCCTAATAATCAACTAAATTGCTGAAAATAACATACCATAGCTAAACATGCAGTATTTCACGATTTAATAGGTATACGTATTGTATTAACTTTTAGGTTCACTCACAAAGAAATAGCGTAAAATGTAGAAATCAAACACATCATTTTCAACTTAACAAAACAGTTCTGTCAGACAATACAGAATAACCAACCTGTAAATTAAACTTACTTGAATACTGTTTATTTTTCTAGCATCTTGATCAATGTTATTTCAATACATGAGCTATTCTAAAAGTAATAAAATGTTGTCGCCAATGGTTTTTCGCTTTTAATTATTTAGGTTATAGAGAATTGATCGCACCTTGAAGCTACAGATATATACTAATAGCTTCATGGATCGCACTAAGCAAAATAAACAAGTGCATGAGATACCGTTGCCACTAGTGAGTATAAATATACTCCTCTGTAGGAGCAACTACGTTTAGGAAACGAGGATTTCAAATTATCTGACTGCGCATGCGCGTCATCTTAAATCACAAGATCACAAGAACAGTGGGTTATGATACTGCATGAAGCTAGTGATGAGCAATTCGCTGTCCCGATGCACTCCTGCTCTGAGAACTCGTCGAACAATTTCAGGTGAAATTGAAGTAGAAAATGTTTCATTTAAAAGAAACTTTTACAGCACTCAAACGTGGATTTTTCACAAATTTTCTAATAATAAATCACGTTTTGTTAACTTTGCCGGACGACCTTTTCTTACCTTGTTTTGGATCCCATTTTCTTCGTTAAAGCGTTTTATCAAATACTGCACTGTAGAATGGGATAAAATAAGTAATTTAGCAATAATCTGAACTGATTTACCACTACTATCATGAAAAATAATCGATTTTCGAATGCTGTTTGTTTCTTCTTACACGCCATTTTTTACGTTGCTTCTTACGCGCCATACACGATAATTTTAATTATGAATTTATCCGAAAATATTTCAGTGTACGATGACTTTTGTGAGATAAAGTATTTGTTACTTTTTGATTGCTGGTATCTTAAAATTATAGTTTTGCTACGTTTTCAAAATATTTCACGTAGTTTTGTTAATAATAGATTATAGATCTTATTATTAAATACCCATTCTGAAATATTCATTTTAATTAATGGATAGACCTCTATTTCATTGAATATCGTAAGTGTATGAACACTTTTGGGAGCCACTGTATATATATATATACAACCTTTGTCCAGAATGTTCGGTGAATGACGTCATAGTCGTTACGGCGAATACCGTGCCGGACAGGTGAAGACTGGTCTAAACCAGTTTCTGAGCGGCCGTGCTGCGAGTTAGCTTATCGTGCGGAAACACTTCATTTTAGAGCAGGGATGGTCATTAAGTCGATCGCGATCGACCGGTGGACCACCAAGATATTTTGGGGTGACCGCCTTTACTAAGACCTAAGACGCACATACTAAAAGAAAAATTTATGAAATACCGACGCCAGCTAGACTGCAGAATCGGCTTTTCACAATGGATGCGACTGTGTTTACTTAAGCAAATGATTCGATGAATGTGCAGACGACACATGTACCTTCATTAGAAGCGCACGATGACGCTTAAATACATACGTCGGTTACAGATTCATCGGTTCACGTATGTTATCTGCTCGCTGCATTGAATACGTCCACGCCACGGTCTAGCAGTCGCTCATAGTTGTTCAAACATTCAACTTGACAATTTTGTGTTACTTTTGTTTTGTCCAAAAAATAGTAATCTGTCATATTCTAAAAGAGGGGTACAATGTCGAAAACAAGTGTTAAGAAAAGAAAAACGTACAATTTTAATACAGAATGGGAAGAACAGTTTTTCTTTACAATGGTGAATGCAAAATGTGTTTGCTATATATTCCATGCAAGTGTGGCATTTCCAAAAAAAAGGGAAACATTGAAAGGCGTTTCAAAAGTATGCATGGAAGTTTTGATACAGATTTTCCGTTAAAAAGCGAATTGCGTAAACAAAAGTTAAAATAATTTAAATCGGAATTAATCGGACAACAATCATATTTTATTAAACCCTATTCTATATCTAAGGCTGCAACAGATGCATCTTTTCGTGTGAGTCATGTGTTTTCAAAACATAAGAAACATTCCGCAGATGGAGAAATGATAAAAAAGCGTTTCTGGAAGCCAGCGATTCATTAATTGATTCATTCAAGAACAAAAATGAAATTATTGCCGCAATTAAAGACGTACAACTTTCGCGTAGAACTGTTACCCGCCGTATAAAAATGATGAATTTTCATCTGGCTGATCAGCTGACCGAAGATATTACTAACTGCATTTGCTTTTCCTTGCAGTTTGACGAATCTACGGACATGGTTGATATTTCTCAACTTTGAATTTTTATAAGAATGGTTTTTAAGGATATGAGTGTAAAAGAAGAATTATTAACAATATTACCTCTAAAGAAGAAAACACGAGGTGAAGATGTTTACTGCTCCTTCAAAAAATACGAGGATACTCGTACATAGAGGAGAAAACAGATTCCAATTTAAAAAGTTGTATCGATGGCAACTGATGGGGCCCCATCAATGACCGGCACAGTCAATGGATTTTTGTCTATGTGTATCAGAGACGGTGACTTACCGCATTTTCTTTCTTATCATTGCATTATTCACCAACAGGCCGTCTGTTGTAAAATTCTAAATATGTTATGGGAATCTGCATGAAAATTGTGAACTCAAATCGAGGAAGAAGTCTTCAGAGAAGAATATTTCGGTCCCAACTAAAAGAAAACGAATCTGATTACGGGGAATTGTTATATCATGCAGATGTTCGTTGGTTAAGCCGGAGTATATTTTTACAAAGATTCAGGGACCTACTACAAGAGGTAAAAGATTTTTTGGAATCAAAATATGAAGCGTACTTTGAACTTAGTGATGACGTTTGGTTGATGGATTTAGCTTTTGTTGTTGATATGACAAGCCATCTTTATGAATTGAACTTACAATTGCAAGGGGGAAAAATCAAACAATAGTAGAATTGATTGGATTTGTTAATACTTTCAAAAACACGTTAAAGCTAATATCTTTCCAGTTGATGAAGAATGAACTAAAAATATCAAAAATATTTCTGACGAGTTGTTTGGAAACGGAGATACATTAAACAAAGAGAACTATTATGATGAAATAATAAAACTTCACTCCGAATTTGTGAGACGTTTTCAAGAATTTACTAGACTAGAACCAATTGTTACATTCATGTGTTACCTATTTGGCAATGTTGATGTGGGAGAAATAACTGAAAATATAAATTAAATATTCACTTTATCTCTTAAGGGAAACGAAGTTTTTCTCCTTCAAAATGACGTAATTTTAAAAGCACGTAGTTCAGAACCTAAGAATAGCTTTTGGAATCTAATGGACGAAGTAAAGTATCCTAATTTTAAAAAAGTTGCATTTCATTTAACATCGTTCTCTGGCTCTACCTACCTGTGTGAACCTGCATTTTCAACGATGAATATAATTAAGACAACTTATCGTTCCCGTCTCACAGACGACCACTTAGAATCCAGTGCAAGATTAGCAGTTAGTAATTGACGCTAAAATTAGCATTCCTGGTCACCATGGTGTTACCGATGAAAAAAATAGAAACCAAATACTTTACTAATTCAAATTTATTATCTCTTACCTATACTGCTGGAACTGTGTCTACAGTAGTGCTCAGGCATGAAGAGCATAGGGACATATTCCCTTCGCACACATTCCAGCTAGACAGTCCTAAGTGGTTCTGGTGTTTTTCAAAAACTATTTTTCTGCCCGTGCGAAGTGATGGGAACGCCCTCTTGCGGTCTATGCGATATATTGTTAATTTATTAGGGGATGGTTCCGTTACAGTAATTATATACCGAGATATTCATGATTGGCGGACAGTATGCAGACTAAGTCTTCTACTAACTATAACTACGAGAACTAACTTTAGATGAAAATGATTTATTTTTTAATGTATTTTTAATTGTTTGATAATAAATGCATCATTTGATATTATATTTGTGTCTATTATTATTATGTTTGTATCTTGGGTTTTGCTTTAAACGCGGTTTTAAAAGAGTAAGTTTTTTATTGTAGTTATGTAGGTAAGTACATATTCCGTATTTATTATTAACTCATAATAAATATTATAGATTTTTTTTATCTCACTAAACCTACGCCACTGGGTGGACCGCAACCAGAGCCTGACTAAGGCAGGGGCATACGGGGCAGTTGCCCCGGGCCCCCACATCAGAGGGGGGCCCCCAAATCGAATAGAAAGTTTAGTATTAAGTATTAAGTTCTTCATTACTGAAGTAGTGAAGCAGAGGGGTGGCCCCAAAGAAGTTTTTGCCCCGGGCCCCAATTAGGCTAAGTCGGGCCCTGACCGCAACACCTTGAAAAAATTAAAAGTAGACCGTACCCTGGAAAAGTCTGCCCAGCCCTGCTCTACACGATGTGTGATGAAAATGTAGATTAGATGTTGTGTTAATGACATTTTTTTATTCATATTGTTTATATATTTTATTATTATTCTTTGTAATTCTGTGCATTATGCATTTAAATATAAAATTGTTTAATTAATAGTGAAAATAGCGATAATTACGGAATGCTGATGCGCTTAATGTAAATAGAAAAAAAAATAATTAAATCTATAATTTTTTTCCTTCTCAAAGAATCTATTTGGAAAGGTAATATATTTGAAATAATTTATGCACCATGCCAGTAGGCATATTACATATAAGATTACATTATTTTAATCAACCTATAATGTAAATATGAAGTCTTTTATGTACCTCAATGTTACTGCCAGTATCTCCAAGGGTGGTACGGGAGATCTTGTGTAGGTTTCTTTTCCTTGTAGTGAGTCGCTGATTTGGCCGGCTAATTCATCAAAGGATCGAATTGGCATTCGAAAATAATTAAAAACTTGCCATCATCTTCCCTGAGATCCATCAAGCATACATTAAAAGTTCCCTTCAAGTACCTCTCGCTGTTGTATGGAGGAGCCCATTACTTCCTTTTTCTAATTTTACTTTCACGACTTACGTACTTGTACACTAAGTATGAAGAAACAACTTTCTTATTAGGGGGACAGTGGACCTTCAAACCTAACTTTTTTTTGTTTTGAATGGACTTGCTTGAAATTTGAATATGTGATTAGTACCATAGATATGTAAAAGTGGTTAAAATTTAATGATGAAATATTAATAATTTATGAATTATGAATTAATAATTATATCAAAAATTGGCCTAATTAAAAATGTTC
>OU015499.1:136837822-136992822 GCA_907164885.2 Dolomedes plantarius | reverse complement strand
ATGGCCACCAGAACAACAGTAAATGTTTTTCACAATCTGTAGACCATGATAGGATCTCTTCATCATACAGTTCGCCGTTCTATTATTGTTTGTAGCTACACCAAGAACTTGCTTACGATTCCTGGCCACAGATAGTGATGTTCATATTTTCATTAGCTCCATTGCCGGTGTTCTCGCTCGAATTAAGACTCCAGGATAATCTTAACCAACACATCAAATTAACCTTGAAGTAGCAGCTTCATCGGGGCACTGAAATTTAAACAAGGTCGTTGTCATCTCATTCGTTTCCATGGGAATAGCCGATAACCCCCACTTTCAGGGCACGGCTGAAAGAATTTTAACTGCATTAGAGCCACTGATCTGCAGAAATATGTCAGGAGAAAAAAACTTGGGCACACTGAAACCGCAGTAAGTTAATTTTGAAGTTGCGAAATTTTTCTACTACGAGTATTTATGACCGTCTATGAGAACTGGAGATCGAACCGTCGCCTCTAGCATTTACCAGATCACTCAGGCAAGATGAACGATTCAGAAGTCGTGAATCCAACCCCTCACACTCGACCCCACCTACATCTGCAGCCTGCGAAAATGAAGTTTTTTTAAAATTCAACTGAATCAGTGAATTTCCTCACACATTCTATTTAATTTTTCGGGTGATGTTCGTTTACTGTTTTCCATACTTAACAAGAGACGAGCGCCGTATTGTCTGCCATCTGTATGGCGTAATAGGGATCGACACTACCCCCTCCAACCTGTCAGCGTTTCGACCACGAAACCATGCCAGCGGTGGGAGAGAATCTCAAAAAGCAAAATCCTACTTTCATAATTTTATAAAAATCTTTGGACCTCCCCCCCCCAAAAAAAAACATAATTAAACTCCTCACAAATTGCGAGATTAAAAGTTCTATTTTTGAATCATCTTCTAGTTTAACAAATTTCGACAATTTCTTTTTTTTATACTAAATATCCACCAATTATTTGCATGGTTTGTTTAAAACACATTCATTTAATATTTTACAAACACAGAAATTTTATCCTCAAACGTGATAGTACTTTCCTTTAGGCCACATCGTTGTAGAAAAATTAATTTTCTAAGCATCATTCTTACGAATTTTAGATACACTCGTATTTTTCCGTACAAGATTAAATTTAATTTGATTAAGACAAAAAATTTATCGCATATGTTAGCTGCACAGCAAATTTTCTAAACAAACAAATTCATAAAAACTTGATTTAAATTCCAATAAAATTCGTCTTATAATGTGACACGTTACTTCCAAAGGTTTCCTCTCCAATTACCGGTGCCACTCTCAGTGAAACATGATCACATTTCCAGTGCAAATATAGGGTCATTTCAGAAGTAATGCACACTAAATTAGTTCTTTATACCTATTTTATTTCTGACAATTTCTCTCCACGGTTCTTCAATATAGTAGTAAGCGCCCCTTGCTTCTCAACTGAGTCCAACATCTAGGAAGATTATTTATTCCTTGCAGCATGCTACTTTCGTTGAGTCCACTAATGACTCGGGTAACGGCTAAAGTAAGCTCTTCTAAGGCGGAACAACGTTGACTGTGGTAAGGTTTCAACAACAGTGTAATGCCCAGGCGTTTGATTTTGATCAGATGTCAAGCAGTGAGGACACCGAGCACAAACTTTTAAGCTTTATATGTGATCTTTGATCTTCTACACTCCCATTACCCGAGACATCTGTATACTCTATTTCAAAAATTTGTCACTTCAAAACAAATCCCGTTAGAAAACCTTCAAAGACACATGAATATTCGTCTAGTACTCAACTACAAATGGCGAAATTTTTTTGTGTCATACAGGGCGAAATGGCGCCGTCTTGTGCATCACTTTTGAAATGACCCTCGTATCTTGCAAGGCCCAGTAGAGTCCATTATTCAATAGACGAGACTTGGTGTAATTTATACACAAGCGAAAATTAATTCAGTTTTGATATGAAGCCATAAAATATTTATTTTCATATATATCATTATACATATTAATTTCCCATTTACAGAACACAGCAGATGTAGAAAAAAGCAGTTAAATCTCAAAAACTATAATTTCATATTAGGCAAAAACAAAAACCAGAAGTATTGACGTTTCATGACACCCTTTCCAGCAGTGTGAAGAGGTATGGCAGGTTTTTTACCCCAATCACTTGGGTGGGTCAAGTATCCCATCACGGATCATGAGTCATGGCCGATAGCACATTGATGTATTTAAAAAAATTTCAAAATATAATTTCATAAAACACTAAATTCCAAAATATTATGTGTGATATCGAATTTAAACACCGTGAAACTTGGCTTTGAATTCGTTTTTCAAGGATATTTTCCCAATGGTGGGATAAAATATTCCGCTTCATTCGATAGAAGAAAGTGGGTTACATCCCTGAAAGTGTAGGGCGATGCATTTTTAAAGTACACTGGAAAGAAATCTTTTCTGTCACACAATGAGGACGAAAGATTCCTCTTCTATGTGGGTGCGAACATGTTTTATTACATAATAGAGTTCAGAAAAACTTTTTCACATTTAGTGCAGACCAAAAGTCTTTCCTCCATGGATAAGGAGATGCGTTTTCAAATTCTCCTGGAGAGGAAATCTTTTCTTACATACAGTGCAGGCGAAAGGTTTCTCTCCCGTGTGGGTGTGGAGATGTATTTTTAAAGTACCCAGATGAGAATACTTTTTTTCACATACAGTGCAGGCGTAAGGTTTTTCTCCCGTGTGGATGCGGAGATGTAATTTTAACTTACCCAGTTCATAAAACCTGTTCTTACATACATCACAAGCGAAAGGTTTCTCACCTGTATGGGTGCGGAGATGTACTTTTAAAGTTTCCTGTCTAGTAAACCTTTTCTGACATACAGTGCAGTCGAATGGCTTCTCTCCTGTGTGGGTTCGGAGATGTGTTTTTAAAGTACCCTGACGAGAAAACCGTCTCTCACATACATTACAAGCGAAAGGTTTCTTGCCTGTGTGGGTGCGGATATGTGTTTCTAATTGACCTCGTTGAGAAAACTTTGCCTCACATACAGTGCAGGCAAAAGGTTTCTCTCCTGTGTGGGTGAGGAGATGTATTTTTAAAGTACCCAGTTGATAAAATTTTTTCTTACATACACTACAAGCGAAAGTTTTCTCACCTGTATGGGTGCGGAGATGTACTTTTAAATAACTCTGTTTAGAAAACAATTTCTGACATACAGTGCAGTGGAATGGTTTCTCTCCTGTGTGGATTCGGAGATGTGTTTTTAAAGTATCCTGTAGAGAAAATCGTCTCTTACATACTTTACAAGCGAAAGGTTTCTCGCCTGTGTGGGTACGGACATGTGTTTCTAAAAGATATAGTTGAGAAAACTTTTTCTCACATACAGTGCAGGAGTAAGGCTTCTCTCCTGTATGTGTGCGGAGATGTCTTTTTAAATTACCCTGTGACGAAAACTTCTTCTCACATACAGTACATGCGAAAGGTTTCTCTTCCGTGTGGATGCGAAGATGTGTTTTTAAACTATCTTGATAAGAAAATCTTTTGTCACATACAGTGCATGCGAAAGGTTTCTCTCCCGTGTGGGTGCGAAGATGCCTTTTTAAATTACACTGCAGAGAAAACATTTTCCCACATATTGTGCAGCCGAAAGGTTTCTCTCCTGTGTGGGTGCGGAGATGGCTATTTAAATTATCCTGTACAGCAAATCTTTTCTCACATAGAGTGCAGTCAAAAGGTTTGTCTATTGTGTGGGTGCGGAGATGTCTTTTTAAATTACTCTGATCAGAAAACCTTTTCTCACACACAGTGCAGGAGTAAGGTTTTCCTTCCGTGTGGGTGAGATGTCTTTTTAAATTACCCTGTACAGCAAATCTTTTCTCACATACAGTACATGTGAAATGGCTGTCTTCAGAGTGGGTACAGAGCCTATTATCCGCAATCTGGTTCGAATAATGCGTATTTAAGTCGGCCAACTGTGAAAATCTTCCGTCACATAAATTAGAATCGAAAATTTCTTCGCTGAGAAGGGGAATCTGTGAACTGGAACTTTTTATATTTAGACTAAATCTACATGTGTCACATTGAGTGGATTCCTCTTCGGCTTTAGTAGCGTTCTGTTCGCAGGAATGGCTTTCAGTGGATGGTACTTTTACATTGTAAATACACGACATTTCCTCTTCTGGCATGCCAACGTTCTGTACACGATGATCAGAAAACTAATTGCAAGCAATACGTTAAACTTCTAAATTTGTGGACACCACATTCTTGTACTGCAACTTACAATCTGTACCAAGCACCTGTAAAGATAGGAGAAATTGAATGAGATATATTAACTGTACCTGCACGCTCTTTTCGTATTTTTTACGTGAAATCAATAGCAATATATAAATGTTTCTGCTAAGAAATGATATATCTATAAACTAAGATGTTTTAAACTATGTTCTGGATTAATTAACTACTGAACATTTTAAATTTATTGTAATTAGGGTACCAGGTTCCTTAGCCATCGTTATTGTTTTGTCCTCGTAAATAACAATGACGTGCTGAGATTTGATATGTTTCGGTTTGTAGGAATCTCCACAAAATTACCGCTATCGTCTCGATCAATAATGGATAAGCAATATTGATATTTTCCCCCTATATATTCTTTTTAGTTCTCCGTAAGTCATAATTTCATCGTTAATTATTAAATTTAATGCTCCGAGAAATTCCAGAGATTAACATCTACTGAAAAAGCTTGGTAACCAACATATTAAAAGTTTATAAACGTAATAAAATATGTAAATTTATTATAGGAAATAACAAAGAGAACGTGGCTTATGGAATTGTCTAGGCATATTTGTTTCGAATGTAGTTTGGTGGCTACAGATATTTTTCACCACACTGTCTCTACATTTTAATCTGTACGTTGTGTATATTATTATACACTGAAGACCCAAAAATCTGGTACTCCTACCTACTACTATCGTGTAGGGCCCCACAAGCCCGCAGAAGTGCTGGAAAACGACGTGGCATGGACTCGACTAATGTTTGAAGATATCCTGGAAGCAATTGACACCATGAATCCTGCAGGGCAGTCAATAAATCTATAGGAGTGCGAGGGGTGGAGACCTCTTCTGAACAGCACATTGCAAGACATCCCAGATATGCTGAATTATGTTAATATGTAGGGATTTAGGCGGACAATGGAAGTGTCTAAAGTCAGAAGAATGATCCTGGAGCCAATCGGTAGGAACTCTGGACGTGGGGGCGTCGCATTGTCCTTTTGGAATTGTCCAAGTCCGTCGGAATGCACAATGGACATGAATGGGTGTAGAAGATCGGACAGGATGCTTACCCGTCACTTGTCATACGTCTACAGTCCTCTCTAGATGTATCAGGGGTTCCATATCACTCCAACTACCCACGCCCCATACCATCACTGAGGCTCCACTAGTTTGAATACTCCCCAGTTGACATGTACAGTCCATGGATTCATGAGGTTGTCTGCATACCCGTACAAGTCTATCCCCCCGATACAATTAGAAACGAGATTCGTCAGACCAGACAACATGTTTCCAGTGATCAACAGTCTAATGGAGGTGTTGGCAGGCCCAGGCAAGGCATAAAGCTTTGTACCGTGCAGTCAACAACGGTACACGAATGGGCCTGAAGCTCCGAAAGCCCATATCAATGACGGTTCGTTGAACAGTTCGCCCGCTAACACTTGTTGATGTCCCAGTATAGAAATCCACAGCAATTTCATTGAGTATCCCCCGTCTATATTGTTTAAGGATTCTCGCCAGTCGTTGACGGACCAGTTATTTCAAGGTATTTTTCTGGCTGCACAGCTGTCGGAGATTTGATATTTTACAGGATACCCGATATTCACGGTACACTCGTGTAATGGACGTGTGCGAAAATTCAAATTCTAATCACTACCTCGGAAATGTCACATCGCTTGTGCGCCGACTGTAACACCACGTTCAAAGCCACATAAATCGTGATAACCTGCCATTGTACAACAGGAACCGATCTAACAGCTTCGCTAGACACGTGTTGTCTTATATAAGCTCTGCCGACTGCATCGCGGTACGCTGATTGGTTGCATATCTCCGTTATTTGCATACGAACGCCTGCACTAGCTTTTTTGGCTCTTCGGTGTACATTAGAGTTGACAATAGTATAAATTCTTCAAATTTCTTTCCGTTTATTTACTGTACAATAGTGCTTTTATGCGCTTCATCACATATGGTTCAAACATTTCAAAACAGTTTTCTGTGGACCTCTTGTAGTCTATGAGATATACGTCAGGAATACACGGCTGATAAGGTCTTTTCCAGACTAACACCCTTTAAAAGTATTACGAGATTATAAACACATATGAAAATTTTAAACAAAATGATTAAACACATTTACGATTCGATGCTCCTTAAAATTTACTTGTGATAACAATTTAAAATTTTCACAGAAATATTAATTCAGAATTGTTTAAAGAAGTTTAATCCCTGTTAGTTCTCACGCTATTTTTGTAGACACTCAGGTTTGTAAGTAAAATACAGTGGTACCTCGGTTTACGAACTTAATTCGTTCCGAGACTTGGTTTGCAAACCGATACAGTGCTTCCCATATAAATTAACAGATGTAGAATTAATACGATCACTCCCTAGAACATAGTTATTTTTACCTTGCTTTTATGGGTTTAGTTGTAAAAAAATGAGAATAAAAGAAAACAGACTTTATTATGAAAAACACGATAATTGTTCAGTACAGCATTTTAGCTTTGTTGTGGATAATTGCTCGTGCAGAGTGTTGATTGTTGAAAAGAGAGGGATGACGACAGATGCTAATGTTTGGAAGGTAATTCATCTTCCATAATATCACTAGGCAATTCTGATTTTAATGTTTTTTCTCTTTGTCTACTTTCCATCTCAATAGCTGATTTTGGTACCAGAAACGGATCAAAAGTAATTAGTCTTTTGCTTTTCTGAAGAATTTCACAGAAGTGGGACATCACATTGTCAATTAGAATATTAACTCTATTGTTGGTCACAAATTTATCAGGATGATGCTTCTTAATATATGCCTGCACTCGACTCGCTGCAAATTTCTTTTATCATGGCAAGGGAAACTTCCACCCTCTCATTGTCTTTGATAAATGCTCTTCCTGGATAGCGTTCACCTGTTGACTCTGCAGCTCAACCAGTTCTTCTGTGGTGAGCTCTTCGCTGTATTCCTCCATCAGCTCTTCGACATGTTCACAGTCGACCTCCAAAGCCCATAGTTTTGCCCATGTAAACTATCTCATCCACAACTTAGACCTCCACCTCTTCATTATCAAAGCCCTTGAAATCTCTCTCTGGCACACAAGTTGGCCGAAGTTTCTTCTAGGCAGACTGCAAGGTACGATAAGAGACCTCCCTCCAGGCCTTCCCAATAATGTTGATGCAGTTGAGGATATCGAAGTGCTCCTTCTAAAAAATCTCTCAAATTCATCAGCAGCCTTTTTATCTGAACTGTTAGCCTCCCCATGCCTAACAGCACTATGAATTCTACTTCGCTTGTGGAAACAAATTTCTCAACCAGCCTCTATTGGCTTTAAAATCTCCACATCCGACATCATTAGTACTGGGTGTTTTAGCTGCCAAATCCCTGTGCAACGTCTTTTCGCATATTAAAGCCTCACAAATACAATCACCAGGAAGCTGTTTTTTACGTAACCATACAGGTAATGATTTGTCTACCTTTCCTATTCAGGCCTTTGCTTCGTTAAAACAGTTACTCCTTTAGCCACATCTACCTTTATTGTCTCTTTACTTTTCAGGATATTACAAATTGTAGACTTCGCTAACCCAAACTTCGTGGCGAGTACAGAAACACGCACATAATTCCAATGTTTAGCTATTATGTCATTTTTCTCAATATTTAGGTTAGGCTTCTTTCCAGCAATAACACTTGCTCTAGCCATTTCTTGGAGGCCATATTGAGGGCTAATTTAAAGAAAAATACTTACAAAAAATATCTTTGACATACATGAGCAACCGACGTTTAATCTGTGCTAGAGAAGGCCCAACTGAGCTTGACACGTCGACCATTCACGTACCGAAGTAAATTTGGCGAATGCTTCTATCGCAGATCACCAGATGGTAGCACATCTGCGGCGCTTCTTCGTAAATGGAGGTACCACTGTATGCTGAATGAATGTGGGGAGTGACATGAATCTCAACCAGACTGATTTCACACAGCTCAGTATTATAGTAAAGAAACAATTTCACAAGCGTAAGAGGAAAAAAAATCAAACATATGCAGTGTACTTCAGTAGAAAAATAATTACACTACATATCCTTCTAATTGCAATTTTGTCTGAAGTACAATACTCGTACTGATTCCTGAAGTGTGGCGAATAAAAATTTCATGGCGGTAACCTCAGACTTTAAGGTAACCGTACTCGCTCATTTCAAAACGTGTAGGAGGCTGTTTCTTTATGAACAGTATTTTTTCGCACTGAAATGTCTTCACCGCTCCGTAATAAATGATTAATGAACTGATAACAATTGTTTTACATCTATATTTGTACATTTCAAGCATATTTTCCCACTGTAATATTTTTCAGAATAAAAAAGTTTTCAAGTGGGAGTGCAGGGTGATTTCTGCTAATTTAAAAAGCAATACAGTCAAAAAAATTTTTGAAAAATAATTAGTATATATATTTTGTTTTACATTATCAATTTTTTTAATTTATTATTATTATTATAATTTTTTTTTTTTTGGGGGGGGGGGTAAATTTATGTAAGGTTTTTAACTGAAGTTCAATTTTTCTAAAAAAAAAATGTTTTTGGATTTTTGTATTTCTACAAAACTTTGCAATAAATGTTTTCTGAATTCGTCGTGCCTCTCTCATTTCTCAATATTTTTTAAAACTTTTTCCATTTTGTGGGATGGATATTCACTGGTTACGTAAGCTTCCAAATTAAAACTCATTCTTAATAATGCTCCTATATGCATTTCCATGGATAAAATGTCTTTATTTTCTAATGTAGTCATAGTGGATGTTGGGCCAAAGAGCCATTAACAAAGTTTATGGCAAAAGTCCATTAAAAAAGTCTAAAAGAAATGCTAGCGATTTATGATATTCTTTAAGATTGGGTGCTTAGAACTTGTAAACATTTTTCCAATTCTGATTTGCATACATCCACTAAGCGAGCTATGTAAGCACGAAGGGGGACTTCTACATAATAAATGTACTAGAATAAATGATCTATTTCTATAAAAGATGCACTATAAAAATGATCTATTCCTATAAAATCGTACACTGGGACCAAAAATGTGAATTGACTTATACTGAGTTTTAAATACTCATGAAACTTGTTGATGATAATAATTAAATAGTTTTGCTATGAATCTAGAAAAGCTAAGAATTAAAATTTAAGAATAATTCAAATTACATTGATTATCAGGAATTATCTTTATACTGGATGATAAAATAAATAAAACGATTGTGATTCAGAGAATATTGGAAAACCATTTTGTTCTTACAGGATAAGGTAATTTCATAACATTTTTCATTTTGTGCATCAAATCAAATGATTTCAAGACGTCCGCATAGACAGGAAATATTTAGGTCAGAACTCTACAATACAATTTAGTGCTACAGGAAATCAGATGCAGATTAAGCTATACCTATTATAACACTTCTTGGTTAGAGAAAATTGCACCATCCTCCTCATAAACTGTGAGATAAAAAAAAAAGCAACAGTCAATTTAAATCATTTTTCATGATAGAGTATGGAATATTTTATTCTTCAGTCATAAATGTATGCACTGAGCGAAACTGCAAAAGTTTGATACCATATTTAACAAAACAGTGATTATAGAAACATACATACTTAGTATACAAAACAGTAATACTCACACAAATTAGATTTTTTTAGTGATAAGTAAATTAAAAAACATAATCTACATACAATCGTATAAAATTCCCTACATGATGAAATTTAAACTGTTTATTTCATATATAAACATGATTATGGTCTTTTTATAAATTACTTACTGTAACCTATTTTTCTTTCCTGGGATATGAAAAAATAATTTTTCAGGTGAAGATACTGACAAAACATTTATTATCTTTATTACAAGGAAATGTGACAAAATGATAAAGATACTGCCTAACAAACGAGCTATTGTTACTTTCAAAATAAATTGTATGGCAAAATTCTTATATATAAATCTCACTGAAGTATAAAATATTAACAGACTGATATAGGGCAGATAACAATAATAGATTGTTGAGCATATGCCAGAATGCAAACAATCCTAAAGATATCTGAGGTGTATGGTTTGGATTAGGAGCATTTGGAACTTTTAGAATATAACTACCCATTTCTTGAGGTAGAGAGTTGCAATCAATAACATTTCTGATTAGATTAGACAGTACAAGAGGCTGATTATTATCTGCCTCACTGAAAGAGAAATTATAAGAAGTTCCACACAAGCCTACTTTAATAACAGGTGCCAGAGGAGGAGGAGGTCCTTTGTCATCAATAACTTTGCCGGCTCATACATTGATAAACTCGTTCAAACATTTTATAAAATATTTTAAATCAATTTTATTCAAATTTCATTAACTTTATCGATTAACTTCATGTTTTCTTAAAAAATTTTGATAAAATTCAGAGCCACTGTCAGGTTTCTCAACAAAATAATCACTTAAAAGTAGGTCAGGAGATATTAAAAGGGGTTAAATGAGGTGCAAGAAAATGCACATGACACCATGAATATGCCAACAGAAATTTGCATTAAGTTGTGACCACAACTGCATATATAACTATGAATACAATAACAGAATCAAAATATAAGATTAATCCCCACCCCCCCCCACCCCCCGAAAAAAAAAAATCGAATTAAACCGAGGTAATCAACTGGTCTGTTCATAAGGAGGCCTAACCAAGTCGGTTACCTCAAGGGGAAACTTTCTGAATAGAATGTACATCTAGCCAAAAAACATCCCAATGCCCCGAGGTTTTAACATTGAAAACAGAAAGTCAAAAGTATTAGAAATCACACCAGAACAGTACACAAAAGAACAGAATAGAACGAGCAAACTCACTCTACCGGAATAATTTGAGAAGTGGCGGTTGAAGGGAAGAACCAGATATGTATCCTTATAAATTGCAGCACTGCAGTAGAACTACAGCGCCACTTACCTAATTGATACGTAAAAAAATCGGTCTTGAAAAAAAAAGAGGAAAAAACCCGACTTTTAACTGACCTTAAAGTATACCCGAGTCTAAATACCAAATTTTTAATAATTTTAGATTATGAAACATTTCAGGGAAATTATTCTTATTGTCAGTCTTATGAACAACTGTTATTATTAACTTAGTTTTTAGTTCATTAATTTTAGTATGTAGATCATTGTTTAGAAAATAGCCTTGCATGCTTTTATATTATGCTCTTGGTAATTCTTTTTAATTTCTTGTATAATATTAACCTTCCACATCTGGAAACTTTCGTTAGGCCAATTATATTTTCTGGCTAACTTTACAATGAAATAATCTAAATCTTTATTATTGGAACTTATAATTTGCTTTTAGTTAACTTTATTTTTTACCCTAAATTTTGAGCCCTTTCTTAGAAGATCTTTTAAGAACTCGAATGTCATATTTTCCAGTTCAGCTGTGTGACTGAAATAATCTTGCACCCTCTCTCCTTTAAATATAATAGGTTTAGATTATGATTCAAACTAGATAGAATAAGATTTTCATATGGGACAACAGGTCCTATTTCAAATGAGTTTGATGCTTGTATCCTTGATTGGGTTTTTCACCCTCATGTTCACCATTTATTTTGTGTGTTATTAAAATTGTTTGCAATGTTTAGCCATGCATTTGATTAATTGATTATTCTTTGAATTTACCACATATATATTAAAAATCTATCTTAGACATAAACTGGAAGAACGCATTTATAAATTTTGCCAGTACAATATACTCTATCGAGTATAAAGAATATGCAGGCAAAAGAGCAGACAATTAAAATTTAACTCTAAATTTACCCAAATAAAAGTTTTACAATAAAAATTTTTGAAAAACCATATCAAAGCATTAAAAAATATGAGTATAAACAGATTTTGTAAATCTTGAAATGTTTCTTATGAAGAAATCTTTAGAATCCATGATGCAGAGGAAATAAACCATTTTTATATAAAATATATCAATAATTGCATACAGTTTTAAAGAGTTAAATAATATATTTCTGCTTTAATAAGAATTTGAATTTTAAATATCAAGTATTACTTTTAAATCATCCTCTTTGAAATACATTGATTTAAAACGTTAAACAAGCATATTAAAATGAATGATGTACCAAAAATTATGAATATTTAGGAGTATTACATTTCATGCTGTTCTCATCTTTGTTGCAATAAAAGGTGAGTATGAATGTTATTTATAAAATCTTGTCATAAAAAATGTTAACACTGAAAGAATACAGAAACAAAAGAAACATAATATAAAAAATGCTTTCAAATGCCATCATAAATAAAAAGTTTTCTGACAGTGGATTAATACAAGAAAGCAATGCCTAACTGAAGATTACTGCACTGATTGATACAGCAACTGATTGATACATTTTGAACACATTGGTACCATATTGGGGCTGTTTTAATTATTTACTCCAGACAAATGCTAAATTCAATATTTTTTTCATTCAAATAATCTAATGTTGTTTATTAGCTACTTATTGTTGAATTTTCATACACATGATACAGCAACTGATTGATACATTTTGAACACATTGGTACCATATTGGGGCTGTTTTAATTATTTACTCCCGACAAATGCTAAATTCAATATTTTTTTCATTCAAATAATCTAATGTTGTTTATTAGCTACTTATTGTTGAATTTTCATACACAATGTCGATTGTCAAAAGTTTTAAGGGCTAAAAGTCATGGCTAAAAGTTTTAAAAAAGAAAGAAATAGTATTTTCCTGCAATTATTAACAGTTCAAAAACGTTTGTATAACTCATAACTAGAAAAATTGCTAAACAAGGTATGTCTCACTTGAATGAAGACTCTGATAATTTTATTTACGATTTTTATCCAGAATGTATAAATATATCATCATTCTAGTAAGGCATACCGTGTTTAGCAATTTTCCTGGTTACGAGAGATACAAACGTTTTTGAACTGTTAATAATTGCAGGAAAATACGGTTTCTGACTGTTTTGGAACTTTTAGCCTGACAATTGACATTGTGTATGAAAACTCACCAATAAGTAGGTAATAAACAACATTAAATTATTTGAATGAGCCTAATAATTTACTAAATTGCTGAAAAGAACATACCATAACTAAACATGCAGTATTTCACGATTTAATAGGTATACGTATTGTATTAACATTTAGGTTCACCCACAAAGAAATAGCGTAAAATGTAGAAATCAAACACATCATTTTCAACTTAACAAAACAGTTCTGTCATACAATACAGAATAACCAACCTGTAAATTAAACTTACTTGAATACTGTTTATTTTTCTAGCAACTTGATCAATGTTATTTCAATACATGAACTATTCTAAAAGCTGTAAAATGTTGTCGCCAGTGGATTTTCTCTTTTAATTATTTAGATTACACACAATTCATCGCACTAAGCAAAATAAACAAGTGTAAGAGATACCGTTGCCACCAGTATAAATATTTTCCTGCATAGGAGCAACTATGTATAGGAAACGAGGATATCAGATAACCTGACTGCGCATGCGTGTCATTTTGACTCAGAAGATCACAAGAATAGTGGGTTTACTGCATGAAGCTAAAGACTAGATAAAATTAAAAGAAGTAAGAAAATTTAGTGAGACGACGTAAGTAGTGAGCAGGGAAGCTGATAGATGGTAGCATAGACGGACAACTTTTCTGGATTCGAGCGAATATGTGATTCAATCTACGCTGTCCTACGTGATTTAAAAAATTATCAGTCTTTTGGGATGATCGTTTGCCAAGCGGATATGTGCAGGCAAGGGGCAGATAAACAAAATGGCCTGCAGCCATATTGGATTTATAAGGATTGCGCGGTGGTAGAAGAAAACCCATGTGTTGTTTACTTGGCTACAATGACTGACTGCAACCTACCAGAGGATTAAATATGAACTTTCTAAAGTAGTACATGCTAAGAGCATATCATATATACACACGCATACACATATCTATATATATAATGTATGTATGGGTATGTATATACACTCATGTCCATAAATTAAGGATAATTCCAGCTCAGGCAAATAAAGGTTCAGAGACAAAACAAACGCGACTTATTATTAATCCCATTTATTAAACAAAAGATAAAGAACAAAAGAGATGGTGTATGTATGATACCAGTCATAAAAACTACGATTTTTGCTCCCTGGAGCAATTGTAAAAAATA
This sequence comes from Dolomedes plantarius, assembly GCA_907164885.2. Lineage (NCBI taxonomy): Eukaryota > Metazoa > Arthropoda > Arachnida > Araneae > Dolomedidae > Dolomedes > Dolomedes plantarius. The sequence goes on along the minus strand of OU015499.1, from coordinate 136,978,419 downwards.
TCGCCTTTACAAAAACTTAATATTACATGGATGGTATGATGGTTAATACATTGTATGTCTCCCAAACGATGAAATACAGTCCATACAACACCTAGGCATGCTGAGTATCAAATTATCCAGCTGATCTTGGGGAAGATTACTCCACTCAGCAAGTAATGCTCTCCCAAGTTCCGGTACACATGTAGGAGGTGGTTGACGGGCTGCAACTCGTCGGCCAAGCATGTCCACACATGCTCTATCGGATTCAAGTCAGGTGAGAATGCTGGCCATTCCATGAGGGGGGATATCCTCAGATTGAAGGCATTCGTTTACGATTTTTGATAGGTGAGGACGGGCGTTGTCATTCATAAACACAAATTCTGCGCCCATGACACCCCTAAACAAACGTACATGTTGTTCCTGAATGATGTCCTGATAAATGTGGTCGTTCATGGTTCCGATTTGAACATGCAGATCTGTTCTGGAGCTCAGTATAATTCCACCCCAAACGAGCTATCCTGCACCACCGTAACGGTGTCGTTCAGTGATGTGGTAACAGGTACCTGGCGTTCTCCATATAAAAGTCCGATGTGATTCAGACTGTAAACGAAACCTGGAATCGTCGGAAAACATTACAAAAGCCCACTGTGACGATCTCAACATTGCATGTTCTCTACTCCAGGCTAATTACTGCCGACAGTGATTTGCCGTGAGCGGAACACATCTGGCAGGTCTGCGAGCATATAGACCAATATTTCCCAAACGTCTGTACACGGTTTATCTTGAAACTGTGGTATCCGTGGCTGCAGATAGCTGACGAGATAGGTCGGATGCTGTGCTCCGTCTGCTTCGTTTGGCAGTTACTGCCAAATACCAGTCTTCATTCGGCGTTGTAACTCGGGGGAGACCTGTACTGTAACGTCTACTGACATTTCCATTATCTTGGAATCGTTGCCAAAGCCTAGAGATGTCACATTGGGCAATTACAAGATCCTCGGATATTTCCATCTGAGTACGCCCACATTCCAGGCGGCCGATAATTCTACCACGTAAAAAATCCTCCACATGCGTCTTCTATGTCGAAAACTATTCGGTCATGGCACTGAGCGGCTTACAGATGGCTTGTGAACAATTTTACGTCCACATGCGTCCTCTGTATCATAACTATTCGGTTATGGCACTGAGAGGCTTACAGAACGCTTGTGAACAATTTTAGTTCTTTGCCACCATTTCTTAGATACCTCTCTCTTACACTCTCGTCATTGTGACGTACTATCGGCGCATCTGGTGGCTTCCTGTAACTTGCATATTATTCTTGATGTGTGTGATATTTCTACAGGTGAAATTTTTACTTTAGAGTTCGATTTTCGCGTGATTCTGAATTATCTTTAATTTACGCACATGAGTGTAATATAAAAATAACACATGGCTCATCATGACAAAAAACAATTTCGATTATCTAAAAGACATATATATTTAAGAAGAGTGGTTTCTGATTTACTCAGGTTTCTATTTACTATTGGAGGCTGACTTTTTTCACGGTGCCACCACAATTTTAACCGAGCATCTCATGGGGAGACATCTGGTGTATTCGGTCCATCCTCCCACCCCTACAAACCACACGTAGGTAATTCCGGTCTCCATATTTAACTTGTCTATACTCAGTGTAGACACAAGAGCATACAATGGCACTTATCGGGTCTTGAATCGAGACCCCCCCCCTCGGTTCTGAATCCCTAGGCACTACTATTCGGCTGTTCGGAGCACATTTTAAAATGTTTCAGGTAATATACTACTCAAATCTTTGATAAGTTTCACTAAAAATACCATAGAATACATCATGCAAACTGTCTTCATATTGAAAATGTTGAAAAAAAACCACAGACACAAAAGGAAAACACATCAGGGGGTTGTGCTATTGTTTTTATTTCTATTGTTTTTGCTGACCATAACATATACCTCTGCAAGTTGGTTGATTGGATGCGAGTGAAAATTGTAAGTTCAAGGTTGAAAGTTTTTCTTTTTCTTTCTTGATTAATACATATTTTTACACAAACAACTTCAAAAAACATTTTAACAATAACAGGTACATACATTATTTTTTAAAGCTCACATAATCATATCGATATTATTCACAAGACTTTTTTTTCACAATAACGTTATTTAAACATACTGCTCTTGAACATATTTGTAAAAATATAACACACATTTCAAAAATTATTTTTATACGTACTTTCTAAAGTTTTAATCTTTCGTTGATATGAGAACCTCATATGAAACTATTGATAGGATTACACAGAAATTTTTTCCTGATGTTATATGACAGAACATTAACACCCCCCCAAGTCCTGCTGTTAGCCTCAACGTGGCGAGGGGGGGGGGGGCTCATGGGCGGAATGGGCGAAGTACGTCGGGAGATCTTCTCCTGGTAGGGCCACTCTAGGCGTGAAAGCCATTCCGTTTTGACCAGCTAATATCAGCAGGCACATGGAGCCTGCTGATATTAGCTGGCTCGGAAGACGGAAGTCAGTCTTCCGTCTTCCGTCTTTGGGTGCTCCGGGTCTCGACCCTCAGAAGCTGTCCCCCTTTTCCTTTCCCATGAGCCAATCTTCTTTAGAGAATCATACTGCATCACCCGACGCGCAGGTTAATCAGGAGTGCGTTCAGATCTTAGGCAGAGGGCCCTGTTCGAAAAGTAATCGACGGTCTCCTCATAAATGTCGTTCCTTAAAAATCCTGCATTGCAATGTAAATGTATTATCTACTAGTGCTGCGAGAATAAAACTTGAAGCTATATTGGATTTAGCTGAAACCCACGAGGTCCAAATTATTGCCCCTTCAAGAGACCAAATTAAAAGAACACTCTAAACTTAGAATCGCAAGTCGTCGTTGATTGAAATCACTCAGGAGTTCCAAAGTTCACCAGGCGTTAGTGCTAGCAGCAGGACTGTTCGTCGAGAGTTAAAAAACCTGGGATTCCATGGTCGTTCAGCCGCTCACAGGCCGGACATCACTCCCCAGAATGCGAAGCGTCGATTGCAATGGTGCAAAGCTCACCGTCATTGGACTGTGGACATGTGGAAAAATGTTCTAGGGAGTGATGAATTTCACTTTATAATCTGGCAGTCCGATGGACACGTCTGGGTTTGGCAGATGCCACTGCACTGTCCCGACTGTTAAGTTTGGTGGTGGCAGCATCATGGTATGGGGGATGTTTTTCATGGTTTGGCCTAGGTTCCTTAATTCCTGTTGTTGGAAACATGAACTCTGAGATGTATGTGGACATTCTGGACAATGCTGCTCTCCCAACTCTATGGCAATATTTCGGGGAAGGCCGATTTCTCTTCCAGCAGGATAACTGCTCCATTAACACATCGAGACTTGCGCAGGCATGGTTTGACGAAATGGGTGTTCAAAAACTGGACTGGCCTTCTCAGAGCCCCTATCTAAATCCCATTGAACACCTCATGGACGAATTAGAACGCAGATTACGCAGCCAGCCAAATCGACCATCCTCACTGCCAGCACTCACTTCAGCTGTGATGGACGCCTGGAAGTCAATTCCTATGGAAAACTATCAAAAACTGGTGGAAAGTCTACCCAGACGTGTGCAGGCTGTCATCGATGCAAAAGGAGGACCAACGTTATATTAATATATGCCGGGACTCTCAGAGTCCGTACCACTGGGCGTCCGGATACTTTTGGCCAGATAGTGTATAAGAGATGGCTGTGCATAACCTGTATTTAATGAAATTTAAAGCTGCCGTGTACGAAGCCTATTGGATTCGTTCACCTCAGTGTTTACCTATGGAGAAGTTGTGTCCAAAGGTTGCCGACTTGGATGGAAAGATTTAAAAAAAAAAATTGTACTCCGTCATAGAGAAAGAAATGTGACACCTGGGGACATTTTTCGTTTTAAAATATTAAAAACAATATTTTAAAATTTAATTGATTCGGTCAAAAAATATCTGGTCTAGTGAGTTTTAAACGCTCCTCCATTCCTTTGGTGTACGCAGTTCATAAAATGAATCGTGTTGCAAGGTGCAAGAAAAGTTCGGGCTCTGAAAATAATATAACAAAAATAATATACTCATAAATAAATATAAATAATATAAATATAAATTAATATTCGATTTTCAATATTCTGCAATTTTTTATTTATTTATTCACTCTCTGAAAATACCATTTTTATTGGATTATCGGCATTTATGGAGCCGTCAATAGTAGACACATTTTCTCCATATTTTGACATGGAGGTGAGAGAATCCAATAGGGTTGGTACACAGCAGCCTTAAGGGGACAGTGGACTTTCAAAATTGTGAAATTTGTCCAAAAATTCGGTTTATTTTATTTTATTGAATTGTGAAACTACGGACGAGTAGGAATGTGTTGCAAAAATAATTTTTAATTTCTGCGATTACTTTCCTAGTTATAGGCATTTGTGTTTAATTTAGATATTATGTGGTTACTAATAGCAATAACTTTAAATGTGTTTTTCTCAAAATAAAATTTTCATGTCATACGAATATTCAAACTGCTCCAGGCGCATTTCTAGTTATCGTATTGCTTTGAAATTTAAGTTTTGTATACTTAACTGCATATCAAATAAATCTTATTGAAAATAATTATGCTTCGTAGCTCAGAATTTCTAAATTTGGTACTTCAAAAGATGATTTATAGGTATTTTGCGTAATAAAAAGGGTATTTTCACTATTATTATTTTTTTCTCTTTCTACTTTTAATGAATGCTTAAAATAAGCAATAAGTTTCCTTGTTAGTTCTATAAGTTATCCTGTAAATAAAAATTACCATATTATATGCAAAAGAAATGCGCATGGAACATTTTTAATTAGGCAAATTTTTTATATAACTACTAATTCACAATTCATAAATTATTAGTATTTCATCTTTACATTTTAACCACTTTTACATATCTATGGTACTAATCACATATTCAAATTTCAAGCGAATCCATTCAAAACAAAAAAAGTTAGGTTTGAAGGTCCACCGTCCCCTTAATGGAGAAATATTTGTGGAAGACTAATGACGATTTCTGGAAGACTAATGACATCTCTCAAGAGGGTTGGGGTGGATGATCTTGATTTTCCCTCTCACTCCCAAAATCAACTCTGATATTACCCAGTTTTCTTGTTTTCTTTTTCCTTTTCCATCACTTTTCTTTACTCTGCTTAAGATAGAAGTAAACATTAAATTATCTCCTTTTATTTTAATTCTAGTTTAAAGGAGCTATACCCCCAACCGTCTGCAGTATGGTTTAAACCACGAAAATAATAAAAGAGCTACTTTTCAGAATTTCGTGTCCCGTACCCTCCTAAATAAATATCTACGAATAAATTTTTATTTATTCGACGAAAATTGAGTGGTTCGTTAAGGTTTCATGTTAAAAGATTAAATATTTGTCTTACTGATTGGTTTTCGGGAATGCGATCATCCGTATCAGAACTGTATTCGGTCTGGGTCGTTACACTTGGGCTGAAAAATAAAGATAATTAAACTCAATTATATGGTACAGCAAAATCTCTTGAATTTATACAAATGCATTGCAGTGGAAGCTTATTTTATAATTTCGATCGTACGAATTTTTCACATCATCGTTTGAAGTCGCTGAAAAAAAAGATAAACTACAAGTGCAGTCGAACCCCGTTATAGCGAACCCGGCATATAACGAACTCACGGATATAACGAACGAAAATTTTGGTCCCGCCGTTTTCCTATTGCACGTAATTTAATTATTATTGCGTCAGTTTAATGTAATCAATTTTTGTCAATTCATTAATGATCCTTTTTAATAGATTTCATCATTTTTAAGTACATCATTATTGAATACACATTGCAATTAATGAGTTATACATTTTGTGAACTCTAGCAGTTTTCTTAACGGTTCGGATATAGCGAACCACCGGATAAAACGCACAAAACCTTTGGTCGCTTGAAGTTCGTTATAACGGGGTTGGACTGTGTAGCTTTAGGTTTATTAACTGGGTCATAAGTTCTCATCCAAGGATTGTACAAATAAATGTAAAATCAGTTTTAGAATCCCAAAATAATGGCCTTTGAAAGAGAGCAATTAAAACAAATTTCGAAATCTTGCACCACGATAGCCATTTTAAGGTAGGCAGATACCTTAATTGCTCCGTTATTAAACTCCTTAACTGGGATTCCTGGTACTTGGCTGTATGCCAGTGATGTATCTTCAATATCATTAAAAGATATTGAAGATTAAAATTCTTTAAATTTTAAAGAGGTGCTTACAATTGCTAACATTCCTTTTAACTAAGAGGGAAAAAAATTCTAATTCCCGCATTCTTACCTGGTGTTCGTGTTAGGAATATTTAAAAAAAAAATTTAATTTCCTTACCTGTTCACCCATGTGATTAAAGCTTTCCGGCGCTGCGCCATACTGTAAACAATTATCGGTTAAAAGCCTATGTGAATCGTTGCCACGATTCATTCACCCTTTCATTTTCCTTTACAATCTTATTATTTTAACTTTAAAAATATTTGCCTTCCACAACGGAATTTAACATGTAACGCGCCATACAAATCGTATGAGAGTAAAATTGTATCGCATTGCATCAGTATTTAAATTTTATGTAAAATGGAAATGTACGCAAATATCGTACATGCAAATATCGTACGTACATGCGTACTTCGCCCGATCTGTAATTGGACGTTCGCGCCAGCCGCCGTGAATATAAGGAAGATTTTTCAAGACTTTCATCAATCTGATCCCGCTCGTCAATCTGATTCCGCCTGCCGCTCCTGTTCAAGTGCCGTTCCCTGCCGATGCCCTAACTCGCCGCCAATGGAGAAATGAAGATGCCGCGCCTGTCCCGACCGAGGAAACGCCAACCGTATTTCTAATCCTGCGATGTTCTATTCTAAGCAGGACTCACGTAACTGTTTTATATTTTGTTATTTTTATGAACGGATAATTAAACCGTTTCAAGTTTAACAATGATTCAGTGACTTTTTTTTTACCTCACCTCCACGCACATACCTTAGTATTCTTCACGTATTTCTAGTTAAATTTAATAAGTAGTTTTTATAAATATTTTTGGCTTCATTTCTATAGAGCGCTCCTGCGCAATTTCACTCTTTTTAAATTTTTCAATGGAATCTTTTGCCGGATTCCCGACAGTTCGTTATAGCCCCGTCATCATGTCCTTCACTGGTGGAATTTGAAGGAGCCTGAAAGAGTAATTGGAACGATAAAGCATCTCCATACAAATGTGTGACGGAAAAAAAGTATTAGAGTTAAGTTATGCTGTAGCCTTTTATTGGTAAGGTTAAATTCCGCGCATCGTTTAAACCACGAACATAAATTCAACTACGGGATTTTAAAAAAATAAATCCTACTTTACAAATATTTCTTTATGTACCTCATTTTCCGTTGGCAGATAGTCATACTCTGGACGATGCTTCATAAAGTTGATCGTGACTAAAAGCAAGATCAGATCAATATATGCCAATTTCTTTTCCCAATTTTTGTCCATGCGACCGATTAACCTTTAGTTTAAGGGGTCCATTTTTCCGATTCCCTCTATAGAACGAGAAATTTCATACCTCCTTGGTAAGAACGGCCATTAAGGGGGTTATATATATATATATATATATATATATATATATATATACTGAGTGGCCAAATTATTATGACCACCCCTCAAAACAATGTTGAACCACCTTTTGCCCTTAATGCAGCATGAATTCGTCTTGGCATGGATTCTATGAGATGCTGGTAGGGGATATGAGGAATTTGAGACCATACCCGATGAACTGCACTTTCCAATTCCTTAAGATTTGATGGTACTGGATCCAGTTGCCTGATGCCTCGTTCGATCTCATCCCGCAACTTCTCAATTGGATTGAAATCTGGTGGTTGTATAGGTCAACGAAGCAAGGTAAATTTTCCATCAAGCTCTTAGAACTACCTGAGGACAATGCCAGATTTACGACAAGGAGCGTTGTCCTGCTGGAAGTATCCATCCCCGGCAGGGTACACCATTAACATAACAGGATGTAATTGATCTGCGATAACACTTAAATACCCTTGGGCATTCAGACGTTGTTTCACGGGAATCAAAGGACCCATACTATGCCAAGAAAACATCCCCCAAACCATAATATTGCCTCCACCAGCTTGAAGTGTTGTGGCAATGCAGTTGGGGTCCATGCTTTTGTGCTGTTTTCTCCATATTCTCACCCTGCCATCTGCATGGTGTAATTGAAAACGCGATTCATCGGACCACACGATCCTTTTCCAGTCATCTACTGTCCAATCCTTGTGTTCCTTTGCGAACTGGAGACGTCTGCTCTTGTTCAAGGCAGACAGTAGAGGCTTTCGAACAGGTCATCGGCTTCCATAGCCTATACGGTGTAGTGTGAGGCGAACAGTTCTTTCAGAGACGTTCACGGTTGCTGCTTGTTTAAGATTCCCCGCTATTTGACGTACTGTTGCTCTTCTGTTGGACTGGGCAACTCTGGAAAGTCTCCGTTCAAATCGAGCATTCAGTAGCCTGTGACGACCACAAGCCTGACGTTGAGAACCGGTTTTATGCTTGGTAGTTCACTCTCTGTAAACATTAATAACTGCTGCTCTCGAACACTTCACAAGTGCAGCCATTTTGCTGATACTGGTTCCTACGCTTCGAGCACCTACAATCATCCCGCGTTCAAACCCAGTTAAATCACGTTTTTTGTCCATATCTTCGCAAGAAACACAGTGCGATTGATGGTTTATGTGTCCTGCATATCCTTTACATAGCTATCTCGCCCTCTAGTAGCAGGAATGTGATGCAATAGTTCATTTGCATAAAACTGTCAGGTGGTCAGAATAAAGTGGCCGCTCAGTATATATATATATATATATATATATATATATATATGTGTGTGTGTGTGTGTGTGTAATATAATCATTGCATATCGTTCTTAAAAGGCAAAGGAGTAAGTTTAGGAGTATTTGGGTAACGAAACTCTTCGTACGTCACTATATCACCTACCTTAAATTTAGATTCCTCAAAATGAGTGTCATATCTTTCTTTATTTATTTCATGATTTCTTATAGTTCTCTGTTTAGCAATCTTCCTCGCTTCTTCAATTGGTGGGTACATGTCTTGATCATCAAGTAAATTTTTGTAGGGTGGTTTTCCATGCATTAAATAAGAAGGGGGAAATTTTGTTACGGTATGGGGTGTGTCGTTATATTCATTCGTTATTTCATGTAATAATTTTGTCCAGGAGACTTTACCAGGGTGTGAATTTAATTTACATTTAAGCCTAGTAATCAGGGTCTGATTTACTCTTTCATTTTTTCCGTTTGTTTGTGGTCTATGCGAAGTAGTTAGCAATTGTGTAATATTATTGTTTCTCAAAAAATGTTTAAATTTGGAGGAAGTAAAAGCACTATTTCTATCACTTAAAATTTTCTTAGGTACTTGGTGTTGAAAACTTTGTGTTAAACAATTAATATAAGTATCTGTATTTTCATTTTTAGAAGCAAAGGTCCATATATACCTCGTGGCATGATCTATAACTATGTGTAAATATTTCTTTGTAGACTCATAATAATTTAAGCCACCAACAGTGTCTATGGCAAGAATTTCAAAGGGTTCACTGGTAGGGGGTAACATTTGTAAGAGACCAAATCTTTTTTGTCTAGACTTCTAATTTAATTGACATACTTCACAATGTTTCACATAGTTACTCACATCTTTAGTTATTCCAATCCAATAATATTGAGGGGATATCAAATTTAACATCGCCGAAACTCCTAAATGTCCATAATTAACATGGGCTTTTTCTAATAATTTTAAACGTAAAGAGAAGGGCACAACAATTTTCATTAAACCTTGTTTTTTAATTGTCCATACATTATTAACTTTTTTAAACTTCTTACCGTTTACATTATCTAAATTTTGATGATGCTCGATTTCTTTCAATGTCAACAATGGGTCACGTTCACTTAAAGTTACATGGTGAGAAATTGGGTTTCTAGTTAACATATCGGCTTCATAATTTGTAGAACCTTTTTTATATTTAATGTCAAAATCGTACATGGAAAGTTTAAGTGACCATCGGAATAATCGTCCAGTTGGGTGTTTAATACTTTTTAACCAGACAAGTGCAGCATGATCCGTATGAACCTTAAAATGAGTCCCATGTAAATAACAATAATATTTATCAACAGCATCAATAATTGACAAGCATTCCAGCTCGGTAATGGCATAATTTTGTTCATAGGTTCTAAGTTTTCGAGAATGATAGGCTATGGGATGCAAACTTCCATCAGGGTGTTGTTGTTTTAAAATTGCGTCTACCGCTTGTCCGGACGCATCCACGAAAATATGGCATGGGTAATTTGGGTTATAAATAGATAAAACAGGTTTAGATATTAGAGCGTCTTTTAAATCCTGAAAAGCTTTCTGGCAATCATCTGTCCATTCAAATTTAGTGTCTTTCTTCAATAATTTATTCAATGGTACTCTCAATTTAGCATAGTTGGGAATGAATTTATTATAAACATTTACGCTACCTAAAAATCTTTGTAAGTCTTTAACATTCCTGGGAGGTTGAAGTTTCTTAATAATTTCTATATTAGCGTTACTCGGGTGATAACATCCCTTTTCCACTTCATATCCCAAAAATTTTATTTTTGTTTGGGCAAATTGGCATTTTGAAAATTTCAATTTTATGTTTTCTTTTTCACAAATCGAGAAAATAGTTTTTAAATGCTCTAAGTGTTCTTCGAAAGAGTCTGAAAATATAATTATATCGTCAAAATAGTTGAGCGCAAATTTAATTTGGCATTTATTTAAAATTTGTCTGAGTGTTCTTTGGAATATGGCAGGAGCGTTTTTCCAGCCAAAAGGTAATCTTTTCCATTCATATAAGCCAAAGTTTGAGGTGAAAGCTAATTTTTCTGTATCTTTTTCATTTAGTTCAATATGCCAGTAGCCACTCGCGAGATCAAGGGTGGAGAAAATCTTAGCATTGGTTAGTTGATCTAAAACTGCTTCGATTCGGGGAATTGGTTCCGAGTCCGTTTTTGTAATACTATTTAGTTTTCGGTAATCGATACACATTCTGGATTTTGAATTTTCATCTTTCTTGTAAGCCAACGTAATTGGGGAAGCATAGGGTGAATGAGATGTTTTTATTAAACCTGCAGCTAAAAGCTCGTCTATTTGCTTCTTAATTTCGGCATTATCTTTTGGCGACGCCCTGTATGGACGAAGGGAAATTGGTAGTTCAGAATTCAAAATTACTCTTTGTGGTTCAAGACGTATACATCCAACATCATATTTATTTTTCGCGAAAATACACTGCAGGCCACCCAAATTGCATAACCAAGAAAGACAAGAGATATCACAACAAAATTTATTTTGTAGATAACATGATGACCAAGTATCAAATGATTAAATTTATAGACTTCTGTGAAGTGTGGTTCCTGCCAAAATCAGTAGCTAGAATAGCCTCCATTGTTGGAGATCACCGCTGCCACACGCCTCGGCATTGATTCAAAGAGACTTTGGATGAGTTCTTGGGGTACAGCAGACCAAGCAGCTTCCACACGTTGCCAAAGTTGATCTGCTGTGACAGCTGGGGATGGAATCTGGGTCAATCGTAGAGCAACCATGGACCGCATGTTTTCTATCGGCGAAAGATCCGGAGAGCGAGGCGGCCAGGGAAGCAATTCAATCTGGCGATTGAAGAAGAACCGTTAGACAATGCGTGCCACGTGTGGTCGCGCATTATCCTGATGAAATATGGCTGTGGGCAAGCCCTGAAGGTAAGGAAGGACAACTGGCTCCAACACCTCGGAGATGTAGCGCTGGCTGCTTAAAGTACCGGCAATGTGTACTAGAGGTGTGCGAGAGGGATATCCAATACCGCCCCATACCATAATACCCGGTGCAGGACCAGTGTGGCGGTGCATAACGCAGCTGTTCAGCATCCTCTCTTCACGGTGTCTCCAGACTCGAATGCGACCATCGTGGTGTTGCAGACAGAAGCGTGACTCGTCAGTAAAGACAATTTCATTCCATTCTGCAGTCCACATCCTTCTGTCATCGCACCATTGGCGGCGAAGACGTCTGTGGTTCTGCGTCAAGGGTAGACAAAGCAATGGACGTCTTGCGGACAGACCACTCTGCTGTAAACGGCGTCGAATGGTACGCGCAGACACTGGATGATGCGTTACAGACTACATGTGTTGTGCTATGGTTCGTGATGTGACTGAGCGATCCGTCACTGCCATGCGCACAATTTGCCTGTCATCACGTGAAGTGGTGCGCTGAGGTGGATGCGATCGAATACGCCGGTCCGTCGTACCCTCCTGCATCCAATGATCACATATCCGCATTACAGTTGTTTGGTTTCGTCTAACACGACTACCGATTTCCCTGATAATCCACAAGAAAGATAATCCACAATCTCGGTAGGCCACTATCCTTCCTCTGTCGAACTCGGATACTTGATCAAAAGATGGTCGCTGTTTTCGACGAGGCATAATTGATGGTTTTTTTTGAAAAAACCACAAGAAAAACACAATTGCCGAACTTGAAATCGTCGAAATCTCCAAGCCTTAAATAGCGCTTTGAAGTGGCGCCACAGGCACGCGTGATGTGCGTCTGAGCTGAAATTCTAATTATTTGCATATCTCACCTCCGCTAATGCATGTTGTAAATTTCATGTTATTTGCATGTTTCCTTCAGGGTGGCTAGCAGTGTATATATATATATATATATATATATATATATATACAGTGGAATCTCGATCTATCGTTTTTCATGGGACGACTGAACTAAACGATAAATGCGGGAAAACGATAGATGCAGGAACATAACAAAGCACTATGATCGTCGGGACTGGGTAAAATAAACGACACATACGGGAAAATGAAGATTCGGGGATCGATCGAGATTCTACTGTATATATATATATATATGTGACATTTCACCCCTGATTCCATAACACACACAATAATAATCACAAACGAGGCAGAGTTCTATAAAATTGCAGTCCTTTATTTCATAATATTTGGGAGCGGATATCAGAGCGTCTTTCTAGCATGACGCGAAACATACAAGTGCTTACAAAGACAGACAATCGCAGACTGCCTGCTCTCTTAGTCAGGGGCTGTACCAAAGTCAGCGACTGTTTACATCAACACAGATGTTTTTCGTGGGTGGTGCGGTTGCTATACTAAGAAGCACATTGGGTGCGCTTTATCTTTATGATATTGTTTGACACTTTTGATCCTTTATCTCTGGCACCTGCAGCCATTATCTCTGAGATATTGTGAACTGCGGATTTTAGATGACTAGAGACGGGGTTTGGTTACTCCTTCTGGGCGGCATGGCTAATAATCCTATCAACTGAAAATAATTTATTGTGTTATTTTCCCCACTGGAATTTGCAGATGTTCACTTGCTTTTGGGTGGGCTATTTCTGAGAACAGGGTCCTCTCTTAACAGATGTGGGACCCGAATTATAGAAATAGACGAGATTCAACTTATAATGTCAATATTCAACTTATAATGTCACATCCCCCCTCCCAAGAGGCTATCATCCTATGCCTGCATAGGGTGAGAGACACCTGAGTGTGAGTATGTTGGGACCTCACCTAATTCACTCTGCAAGATCAACATTATAAGTTTTACTACCTAATTTTTTTAAGTTAAGTCATAATCGATATAAAACCCTTGATCTGCAGTATCAAGCTCTTTATATCGACATACGTTAGCTGGAATTATAAATCTTTCCGTCCCTCTGGGGAAGTTCTCCACCTACCTAAATTCCTCCATCTCCAGTCATCGTGTTCAATACCATAACAATACAATTACTCGGCCTCAAATTAATAGGTGCACAATTACAACAATAGTCTAATAGTAATTAAAGTACATAATTATAACAATATTAGTGGGATAATAATATAAGTAATAGGATAATATACTAGTATAGCCATGAAAAGAATAACATAGACATGGTAATGGATATGGCTTAATTGAATCTCCCTGCAGATACATTATACCGAAAATCAGTTCTAATTCAATAGTAATCTACATGAAATCATACACAAAAACAATTCAATTCTGATACTTGTAAATCAATGCTAAATCAATACACAGAAATGATACATTAAATACTTCAATTCAGGTAAACGTAACTCAACATTAATTAAATAGGAAAACATATTGACAATCACGCACTAAATTAGTTCAATTCAGAAAAATATAACTCAATACTATTTACACTTCTAGAGCACTGGTTTACTCGGATAATAATTACTATTTATACAATCACAATAATGCCAGTATGATCATAAAATAGATAATATGATAATAGTGCGTAATAATGAAAAAGAAATAACAGGTGATATAATATAATAAAATCCTTACTAAGACACAAATATATCATATGAACACAATGCTTTTTACAATTATTAGATTATTCATCTCTTTCATTCCACTTAAATTCTCTCATGTTTTTTAATTCACTATATTCTTTAATACAGGGGAATAACTTCTATTTTTCTTAATCTCAAGATCTCTTTCCTATACTCTTTTAGATCTCTACATTGAGCGAAAATTAATCCTTTCACCCTTCCAGTATTCATCTCTCTCAAGCTCAATTTCTGCATTACCTTATCCTTCTAACCTAACTGTGGTGTTCTGACTTATGATGACATCTGCTAATCAGAGTACTAATTTCTCATGATAGCTTGTCTTTGAATAAGCCTGTCCTATTTAAATGAATTTAAGATTCTACTGAAAGGTACAAATTTCCTCCTTCCATTTTTTCCCTTAACTTCATAATTAAAAAAAAATAATAAAATAATTCTGACAACTTCAGCTAGTTTGGTTAAGGTAACTTATTATTCGTCTCTTCTTACACACTCAAAGGAATCGGGGACTCGCTCTTTCCTCCCCCTCTAAAACACTACTCGTCGTTTGACCTACTTCTGTTGGGGGGTCAGGGTTCAACTGTTACTCCTAGCCTCCTCGGTTTGTTTATCCGCTATCAGCTGTTTGGCGACTGGGGTATCTTTTCGCCTCTCTAGGTTGTTTATCTGCTATCAGCTGTTGGGCGACTGGGGTTTCGTTCCCTCACACAATTCAAAATTCTGTGCTGAATTAAAATATCGTAGCCTAGATGCATGAATTACGTCGACGTCTGTTTTCGTCAGTGGGTTTCGCTTATTAATTTCATATGTCACATCGGATAATTGTTTTGTGATTGTAAAAGGCCCCTCGTACGCTTGGGTTAGTTTGCGGGTGTTGGGGTAATGAAATGTCTCTATCATGACGGTATCACCTACTTTAAACGGGGAGTTTTTGAATTTTTTATCATACTGTACCTTGTTTTTCTGATGGTCAATGATAGTTTTTTCGTATGCAATCTCTCTCGCTCTATCTAAATCTGGGTAAATCTTAGTTTCAGCTAATGGAGAAATGTATGGGGAACATCCATATAATAGATATATTGGAGGGAATGAGGTAACTTGATGAGGGGTATTATTGTAATCTACGGTAACCTGTTCTAGAACTTTCGGCCAGGGTGTTTTCTGTGTATCCCCATTAATTTTACAGCGCATTCTTTGCATAATGGTGGCTCCTACCCTCTCCTGTTTGCCATTGCTTTCAGGCCTATGAGAGGCGGTCAAAATTTGTGATATATTATGGTTTTTTAAGAAGTGTTTAAACTTGGTTGATGTGAATGCGGCGTTTCTGTCACTTAATAATTTCTTTGGTTTGTTAATCTGAAAAATTTGTTTTAAGCAATTAATGTATGTGTCTGTAGTTGAGGTGGTACTTGCGAATGTCCAGATGTATCTTGTGCTATGGTCCATTACACAATGTAGATATTTTTTCCTTGAATTATAATATCCTAGACCTCCGATAGTGTCAATAGACATTAATTCGAACGGTAGCTTTGCGGGAGGTAAAGCCTGTAATAATCCAAATCTCTTTTGATGTGATTTTTTGTTTAGCTGACATATTTCACAATATTTTACATAATTCGCTATGTCAATAATAATAGTATCCCAATAATAAATAGGTGACAATATTTGTATCATTTTTTGGATCCCAGGATGGCCAAATTGAAGATGTGCTGCTGTCAATAATTTCAACCGTAATGAAGTAGGAATAAATATTTTTGTCAAACCCTTTTTCTGGATAGTCACTACATTATCTCTTTTCTGAAATCTCGGATTATGGGTATTGTCTGCCTGTTGGTGTTCTTCTATTTCGTCTAATGTTATCAAATTGATTTGTTGTTGGACAAAGTGGGAAATCGGATGTCTACTCAAAAAATCTGCTTCGTGATTGGTCGAACCCTTCTTATATTTTATGTCGTAGTCGTACATTGATAACTTTAGGGACCAGCGGAATAATCTTCCTGTTAAGTGTTTAATGGATTTCAGCCATACTAAGGCGGCATGGTCCGTGAAAATGGTGAATCTAGTTCCGTGCAGATAGCAGTGAAATTTCCCAACAGAGTCAACAATCGCGAGACATTCAAGTTCCGAAGCACTGTAGTTCTTTTCATATGGTCTTAAACCTCGTGAATGATATGCTACAGGGTGTAGTGTTCCATCAGGGTACTCCTGTTTTAGGACACATCCTATCCCCTCTCCTGAAGCATCCACAAATAATTTACAAGGGTAATTTGGATTATGTATGGTTAGAATCGGTTTGGAAATTAGTGACATTTTAAGTGTTTCGTACGCTTGTTGACGTTCGTCGTTCCAGTCCCATTTAACGTTCTTTTTTAATAACTCATTTAGGGGTTTTCTCAATTTAGCGTAATTTTTGATAAATTTGTTGTATACATTGACACTCCCTAAAAATCCTTGGAGTTGTTTTACGTTTTTTGGTGGAATTAATTTCTTGATAGTTTCTATGTTTGAATTATTTGGCGACATCTTACCCTCTCCAATCTCATATCCTAAAAAGGATATTTTCTTTTGCGCTAATTGGCACTTTGATAATTTTAATTTAAGATTTTCTTGGACACAGATCTGGAATATTGCTCGGAGATGCTCTAAATGTTCTTCCATAGTATTTGAGAAAATGATTAAATCATCAAAGTAGTTCAGTGCGAAGTTAACTCTATGTTTGTTTAATATGTGTCGCATGGTTCTTTGAAAAATCGCGGGAGAATTTTTAAACCCATAAGGCAATACCTGAAATTGATATAACCCATAGTTGCAGGTGAAGGCTAATTTTTCTTGACTCCCCTCCTCTAAAGGAATGTGCCAGTAGGCTGAAGCAATATCTAGTGAGGAAAATATCCTAGCTGTACTCAATTGGTCCAAAAGGTGATCAATTCGGGGTATTGGCTCTCTGTCCGTTTTACATATCTCATTTAGTTTTCGGAAATCTATACATAGTCGGGTTTTTCCTTCTCCTCTCTTGTGGGCCAGAGTGACGGGGCTACTGTAAGGTCCATGTGAGGGTTTGATTATTTTATGTTTTAACAATTCGTCGATTTGGGTCTTAATTTCTAAATTGTCTTTTTGCGACGCTCTATAGGGCCTCAAAGCTATAGGTAATTCTGATGTGGTAATAATTCTAGCAGGCTCCATATTTACTCTCCCAATATCATATTTACTTTTAGCAAAAATACCAATAAACGATGACAATAGAGGAATGAGCTCCGACGATAGATTCATGTTAGCAAATTCAGGTAATTTATCCTGAATGGCATTCTGAGTCTTAGAGTCTTCAGTCAAATCAAGTGTCTTCCTGATTTGCATAGACGTTTTTGGATGCTCATGTTCTCCATTGCCATTCGTTAGCATTATATCATCACAATTATTTTCAATACGACCATAATGTAATTTAGTACAGTTATTATCATCAGGATATTCATTTATCAATTTACTCGACTTACATATATCATCACAATTATTTTCAATACGACCATAATAAAATTTAGCACAGTTATTTTCATCAGGATATTCATTTATCAATTTACTCGACTTACATATATCATCACACTCACTTATAACAGAACTATAATACTTTTTAGCACAAATCATATCATTAGAATTTTTAGTTACTCCCTTACTTGGGTTATATTGGTTATCTACAATTTTATTAGAATTATAAAAATATTTCGTCTCTATGAATATGGCACTCTCGACATCCTCCTGACTCTCATTGTTATTATTATTCTTATTTTTTATATTAGAATTGAGATGATATGAAACATTATGATAACAACTCGATAATTTGTTAAGAGTAATATCTAGATTATCCTGATATACACTACAATCACTTAATTTAATATTCAAGTTAAATAATTTCATATGTGGCAAAGATAATAAGATGTAATTCAAATGGGTATCTATAACATACACTTCAATAGTTTTGGTTAGATCACCTATCGTAGCTTCTACACTGATAATTTTAACAATAATAATCTTACCTTGCGTTTGTTGCACTGTTTGCCGTTCCATGGGTCTTTCTTTATAGGTAAGTCCAGGTAGCCAAGATTTTGGCATGATTGTCACATTTGAACCGGTATCCAATAAACACGGAAAGTTCTTACTGTTTGATACTCGCAACATAGTCATTAAGAATTGTCCGTTATCATCACTATGGTGGTTGACTGTCCGTTGCCTGGGAGGTGTCATTAGATGTCAGGCGGATCTGCACATCCTCGCCAAATGTCCGGCCTTTCCGCATCTGTAACATAACCTTTGTGTATTATCTCGAGTTGATAATCTATTTAATTGTGGCGGTCGTGGGGATGAGTAGTTATTAGGTGTGTAGTTGTTAGGTGTAGTCTGACTCCAAGGTCTCGTTCCATTTTCTTCAGCTCTCGGGGAATAACGAGGTGGCTTCTTCCAGTTTTGCGTCAAAACATTCTTTGGTTTAAAAACCTCAGCAGTTGGGTTCAGGAACGTCGGAGGTTTTAAATTTTCTCGAATTCTTAGTTCCTCATCTATAAAATCCAGCATTTCTTCGGTTTTTCGATTTTTCTTCCCTTTGCTTCTCTCGTATAATAGGAGAATTTCCTCCGGGAAAATAGTCCTGATCTTTGCATTTATTACTTCATTGTCCTGGTTCACTTCTAAGTTCTTTAAGCTGCGTAGGTGTGTATATAATTCCGTGATGCTTGTTCTCAGGGCGGGAAGGTCGTTGGAATCTTTTATCGGGCGGATGGCTAATATTTTTTGAATGTGGTAATCAATAGTTCTATCGGTATTCTCGTATCTCTTCTTTAATATTTCTATTATATCCGGGTAGTTTTCAGCTGTCACTGCGAATCCGGCTATTGTTTTGGCTGCCTCTCCATCCAAAAGAGAGATTAAATAATTCAATTTTTCCACTCGGGATAATTCTTTCCGGTTGTTGATGGTGGATTCAAATGTTTGCCAAAATGACATCCAAGTGGTTATGTCTCCGTGAAATTTTTTTAGTTCTATTTTTGGCAATTTTGCGGTGATGGGTTTCGTATCTTTAGTAGAGAGATTGTCAGTTGATTTGTCTTCCAGGACTTCCTTCTCTTGTGTTATTTCAATAATCCTATGTATGGTTTCAAGTATTTTAGTTTGATAGGTCTCTGAGCTTTCCATATCCGTATCTAGTTCTCCTTCTTCCGTTATCATGTCTGCAACGTTTTTATCCAAATCATATAATTCTTTCCGCTTCATTTCCAGTTGATCCTTTAGTGCATGTAATTTACTTTTATATCCTGGCTGTTGTTGAATTTCTTCGAATTGTTTAATTAGTCGAGAAACAGAGCCCCTCTGAGCTTTTCTTGTTCTCTTCAGAACTTCCATCTTTTAAAAAACGAAACTGTCTTTCAACTATATTATCAGTGAGCTATCACCGCATTCTCTAACGTGGGTGACACATGATACCCTGCTCGGTTCGGTGTGGGGAATTGGGAAGCAAGGCTCGTCCGCCATGTTTGTCCTTCTTGTCTTCTATTGCTTTAAAAATGCATATAAGTCCATTTAATCAATTTGATTTCTTCTTATTAAAATCCATTAGGTGTTCCTTCGCAAAGTATTATCCTGTCGGCTTGTGACATTTCACCCCTGATTCCATAACACACACAATAATAATCACAAACGAGGCAGAGTTCTATAAAATTGCAGTCCTTTATTTCATAATATTTGGGAGCGGATATCAGAGCGTCTTTCTAGCATGACGCGAAACATACAAGTGCTTACAAAGACAGACAATCGCAGACTGCCTGCTCTCTTAGTCAGGGGCTGTACCAAAGTCAGCGACTGTTTACATCAACACAGATGTTTTTCGTGGGTGGTGCGGTTGCTATACTAAGAAGCACATTGGGTGCGCTTTATCTTTATGATATTGTTTGACACTTTTGATCCTTTATCTCTGGCACCTGCAGCCATTATCTCTGAGATATTGTGAACTGCGGATTTTAGATGACTAGAGACGGGGTTTGGTTACTCCTTCTGGGCGGCATGGCTAATAATCCTATCAACTGAAAAGAATTTATTGTGTTATTTTCCCCACTGGAATTTGCAGATGTTCACTTGCTTTTGGGTGGGCTATTTCTGAGAACAGGGTCCTCTCTTAACAGATGTGGGACCCGAATTATAGAAATAGACGAGATTCAACTTATAATGTCAATATTCAACTTATAATGTCACATATATATATATATATATATATATATATATATATATATATATATTCAAGATACGGCCATTAATTTCCAGGACTTATCTAATAACTCCAGAAAATATTACATGAAATGCATACCTATTTAATGTGTTTCACAGTAATTTCCACCTGCCGTAATGCACTTCTGTGCTCGGCTGTATAAGTTTCGGAAACAACTCTTAAAGTCCTCTTTCGGAATGATCTTTAATGTGGACGTCACCGTTTTCTCGATGGCTTCGACATCCTCAAATCTTGTTCCCTTCAGCAAATCTTTCAGTTTGGAAACAAGAAAAAGTCTGCCGGTGCTAAATTCGGAGAGTATGGAGGATGCTGCATCTCCAAGACCTCATGCTGGGCCAATTTGCTGAAGGGAACATGATTTCAGGATGTCGAAGCCATCGAAAAAACGGTGACGTCCACATTAAAGAGCATTTCGAAAGACGACTTTAAAAGTTATTTCCGAAACTTAAACAGCCGATCAAAGAAGTGCATTACGGCAGGTGGGAGTTTTTCGAAACTTATTAAATGGGTATGTGTTTCATGAAATATTTTCTGAAGTTATAAGTCCTGGAAATTAATGGCCGCACCTTGAATATATATACACTCATGGACAAAAAAATTAGCGCACCAAGAAGGAGTCGTCAAAATGAAACGAAATTTTACATACGTAATGACTACTTTGATATAAGTAAATGATAAGAAAATCAAAGAAAAGGGATAATTTATTTCAGAGAAAAAGGCAAAAGAACGGAGGAGTTAATACTCCGTTGGACCCCCTCTAGCGCGAATGCACGATGCGATACGATCGGGCATTGAGTCATACAAGTTCTGTATGATGTCTTGAGACATTTCGTTCCATATTTGCTGTAACCTTGCCTCTAGTTCGTTCAAACTCGTGGGATGCCCAACCCGTCGTCCCAAATGATCCCAGATATGCTCGATTGGAGACAAATCTGGGGATCGGGCAGGCCAAGGAAGGGTAGTAACTGTGCGGAGACAGTCTTGTGACACCCTTGCCGTATGAGGCCGAGCATTGTCTTGTTGAAAAATGGCTCCTGGGAGCCGTTGCATGAGTGGCAACACATGTGGTTGCAGGAATTCATGAACATACCGCTGGGCTGTCATGGTGTCACGGAACAATACTAGGGTTGACCGTGTATTGTAGGCAATGGCACCCCATACCATCACACCAGCTGTGGGAGCGATGTGTCGCTGTACAGCAAAGGCAGGATTGAAGCGTTCACCACGGGCTCTCCACACACGAACACGATTGTCATCACTGCTGAGATAGAATCTGGATTCGTCGCTAAAGACGACCTGGTTCCATTCCGCTGCAGTCCAGTTTCCTCGTGCGCAGCAAAACTCCAAACGGAGGCGTCGATGGGTGGGCATCAAGAGCAGCACACGTAATGGGCGCCGCGATACCAACTGTCCTTCAGCCAGGCGCCTTCGTATGGTTCGAGAAGACACAGAGGCCCCTAGTGAAGGTGTTACCTGTGCCTGGATGGCGGCCGATGAAGCAGTTGGCTGTACGCGTGCATTTCTTACGATGTGGCGGTCTTCTCGACGACTGGTCTGTCGAGGGCGTCCTGAGCCTGGTCTTCGTGTACATGACATCTCTCGGGTCCACTGGTCCCAACACCTCCTCACAACACAATCAGAGCGGCCTAATTGACGAGCTACTCGCCTAGCTGACCACCCAGCTTCCATCATCCCGACGATTCTCCCCCTCTCAAACTGCGACAACTGCTTATATTGTCTTCGAACACGGCGTAATGGCATGTCTATCTCAGCTCTTCCTTTGTAAATGATTCAGCACACTCAAACAAGCTTTGGTTACCTGTTTTATACTCCACAGAGTACGATGTTCAACGCCCTCTACCGGCTATACGTAATGCGCAATCACGTTGCATTTCTAATCATTTGCATATCTCCCCGACATGTACCTTCATTGCAAGTTTTGTTACGATCCCGCAATTATTTCTTGGTGCGCTAATTTTTTTGTCCATGAGTGTATATATATAGGTGTCGAAAGAAATTATTTACATTAAAAACACATACCAAAATTTTTCCCAATAATTTAAATTTAAAAATATGTGGAGGTTTTTTGGCTTTGCCGGCCATTCCTGTAAAAAGTCAGACCAGCACTCGTTTTCAATTAGCTAACTGAAGTCATTCAGGCTTAAGTTACCAAATTTTTTTTCGAGGGAGGCCGATGTATGGTCTACCTAATGATCGTTTAACAATAATCGATCATTGTATTTGCATAAATCCAACGAAGCTACAAAAAAAAATGCTAAATTCAGCATAAACCATTACTATAAATACCGCGTAGCCAGATTGCGGGAGAGACTTTTTTGTTCGGAGCTGTATGTGAGTTGCCTTCAGTGGCTCATAGCTAGATCGCTTCTAAGCCTAAGCGAGTTTTTGCCACTCTGGCATAAAGAGTTTGTTGTGTTAGTAATAGTGGATTACCGTGCAACATCACTGGTCTGACTTTATTTATATTGTGAGTACTTGAACTTCATTTCCTTGCATAGTGTTTATAACATTTGGTACCAGTCTTTACTCAGTATTGTTTTTACACTGCACGTTATATGTGTCAAGGGAATAATAAACGTTGTTATTTATCTAGTGCAAAAAGTGTCATTTCTGCCTTATTAGAGGGTGACTTCGATACAGATACAAGCTGCGCTCATAAAGTAACCGGACAATTTTTTATAAATAAGAAAAATATGACTCACATTCATATAAATTTATCTCCTTCAAAATAATAGCCAAAGGAGTCTATAAAATTTTTCCAACGTTTCTTCAAGTCATCGAAACACTGTTTATAGTCGTTGGAATTAACCGTTCGCAAAATACGCGTAACATTTGATGTAATATCCGAGACGTTTTAAAATTTCTGTCCTTTCATGGATTTTTCATGTTTTGATTACAAAGGACTTATTCACCACGAATTTGTTCCTGAAAATCAAACAATTAATCAGTATTTTTACGAGGGGGGGGGCTTTTTCGAATAAGAAAAAAGGATAAGGTGAGTTAGGAAGGAACTGTTTGATTCTGGGCAATGGTTTCTTTTACCCGATAATGCTAGGCCCCATACAGAAATTCCTGCACATCAATATCTTGCTAAGCATTCAATTATAGTGATAAATCACCCACCATATTCTCCCGACATATCGCCAGCTGATTTTTTTCCCTTTTTCCGAAGCTTAACATGGCCACGAAAGGGCATAGATTTGAAAACGTCTCGGATATTAAATCAAATGTTACGCGTATTTTGCGAACGGTTAATTCCAACGCCTTTAAATAGTGTTTAGATGACTTGAAGGAACGTTGGAAATATTGTATAGACTCCTTTGGCTATTATTTTAAAGGAGAATAATTTATGTGAACGTGAGTAATATTTTTCTTATTTATAAAACATTGTCCGGTTACTTTATGGGCGCACCTTGTATATCCCAGAAAGGGTAGAGGTCAGATATCTCTATAAAAATGATTCGTGTTTCTTTTGAAAGGCAAAGATTTTACATATGAAAAAAAATTACTTTCTCTGCTACACGTTACAACTTTTTTTTTAAATTTAAAAATAATATTTTTTAAAAATTTAACAGTTTTCCCAGTGGTATATCACTGAGCTGAATGAATCCAACAGGAACGGCTACCAAGCATTCCCTGACATATCGCGATAACCTGACAGCGGCGATTTACTGGTAAGCAAAATGTGTTGATCCGAAAGCTTTTAAGATTGAACTGAGAGAGAGAAGGAAAGCTTACTGCTGAGGAACTCTCGCCGCGTTCGACATGAAAAAGCCTACGCAAAGCTTTAAGAAAGCAGCGCCAGAAAACCGCTAAAAATAGCAAAAAAAAAACTCCAAAGATTACTGCGAGCAACATCCTTGAAGGGGATCAGTTTTAGACTGAGAGAAATTCGTAGGAGAAGCAGCTTTTCATTGTTTCCAACAATGTTTCCGTTTGTTGGGCAGTCATTGTTGACTCTTGTCTTGTTGCAGTTCTGTTGCGTAATAATGAGATCCAACATGGCGGACACTGAGGAAAAGCAGTTCTTTAGGCTTTAAAATGACATTTCTATCTGTCGATCATCGAAAATTAATCATATATTTAAAATTCTAGTCATAGATTTTATCATCCTTTGAAAGGAAATATTTGTCATGCGGAAAACCTAAATTTTAGCTTTGTAACTAGCGTATAATTACTTACTTACTTACTTACACACACACACACATCGTTTATTTGGGAACTTTGAATCCCAGGCTTAGCGCCGTATCATGTAGTCGGTGTGACTCGGATTGTTCAGGGGATAATTCTTAACTCCCCGGTGCTTTCGGGCGGAATCTATGCTCGATAATTCGAGATTGTATAAAGTGTAAATAAAAACAGTTTTGTTTTAAAACCTTAACTCCGTATTTCTGGATTAATCTATGCTCAACTATCTGGGAGAAACTCTCCATATCGTCACAAGGCCAATTCCACCATGAACTTTTTTCCATGATAGTTTAATGTTAAAAGTCCTTTTCATCAGATTTACTACATGTGTAGATGTTTACTCCCTAAGACAAACATCTTTTGAAACTTTTTGTTTATGTTGTTTTGAGTTGGAGATTTTTAAATTTAAAGGATAAAACTCTTTTGATTTTAAATAAAGTTCTCTGAGGACTTCCTGAAAACGAGCCTAAATGGAACAAATTAATCCAGTAAAAATAAGAATTGATGGTGGAATTGGCCTATAACTTTTATTCAGTAAGAATTATATACCACATCATTCCATCTCACAAAGGTGTTTGAAAGTCAATTCCACTATAAAACATGCCAGAAAGTTTCGTATCAATCAAGTAAACAAGACTAAATATTTTGAAATATCTTTTGGGATGTCTCTTGGGATAATCTCTATTGTTCAACATATAAAAATGAATTCTAGAAAGAACAAAAAATGAATAAAAACAAGTATTGTCCATTAATTAAAAAAAAATTTCTCCCACTGAGTGGAGGAAAGAAGTTTATTCAATGTGAGACGATTTCTGGCTGAGTTAATTATATTGCTGGCTTGAGAAAAAATTATTTCAGATGGCATTGATTTTAAAGTCGCAGCCAAATATCGCTTGGCAACCCCACATAGTTCCGGGTACAATCCAATTGATTTACTCCAAAAATAAAGCCCACACTTGTTGATTTCAGCTTTTGCAGGGGATCGCAAATAAAAGACAAGATCACCAGGAAAATCTGAGCTACCTAAAGGACTCCGATGCTTCCAAGTTTTCTGAACCGTTTTGGAGTGTTCTCCAAAGAAAGATGATTCAGATCCTTCTCCATTGTCAGAATCAGAACTGTGTCCACATTTAGGTGAATGGGCGCTTTTCAAAATTCCTTTCAGTTGTAGAATTGCTTTGGTAGTAATCTCCGAGTCCCTGAAGTATAATGTCTTCCATCGGGGGCCCAATAACGTAATTACGGCCAGTACTATTACATTCTCAACCATGAACCGTTTTTTTTCCGCTTCCAAGATTCCTTCCTTCAGTTTGAAGCCAACATTAGACGTAGGTGACATCTTGGAAATTTTATTTTCTACTATGGTTGTTATTGGAATCGCGATACTGGAATTTTATTGCTACTATTCTACGGATTACTGCTATTGGAATCGCGATATTTATCTCTTGATGGCTGTCTTGTGGCTTATAGAAGAGGCTTAAGAAGCTGGATGATTTCCTGCAAATCTTGGTTCTCTGCAGCTGTTGTCTTGCTTGGTGCCGATGTGTGTCGGCGGATGATGTTGTTGAGTGTTGAGCTGAGGCTTAGAAAACGCTAGATCATTTCGTATGTAGAATCCCCCGTGTTTCCACACTTTGCATGAGTTTCGGATCACTTTCTGCTCTCAATTCATATGAAGCCCGAACACTGTGTTTGAACCAGCTCACCAATTTCTTCACCTTTCCATTTAGTGGCACGATCTCTGTTACGGCTTCAACCGAACGGTAAGCGACTAAATTGATTAGATGGGCAAAACATATTACATTCTACAAGCAAATTCCACGACTTTAACCATATTCGATCCTCTATCAGTGACCACTGAATTTAGTTTTTCTTTTTTCAAACCCCACTACTGCAGGATATGAAGGATTCTTGAAGAAATGTAATTTCCAGTACGGCTCTGGTTCATTTCAGACTCCAATGGTGCAGGAAGCTAATTATTCATTTTCCAAATAATGGACTGTGACGTACAAAAACTTCTTGTCTGAAAGGTTTCGGTCCAGAAACCGGTTATCTCCAGTATCTCCTTCCAATATGTTTACATACACTAAGTTTAGGTGAAGCGTGTTGCCATTGCTTCACCTAAACTAAGATTTCTTTCTTTCTCTAAATAGAAACTTTTTAATTTGATAAAATATTGTTTATTGAAATGTTATTTCCTTATTGAATTAAATTACGATCATTTTTTTATTGTACTATCACCATATATATATATATATATATATATATATATATATATATATATATATATATATATTATTTTACTATACATCGTACTGATTCCATCAAATACGATTGACTGCATAGTGAAAGGAAAATGTGTTATCGATATTTTGAAATATTGATATTTTTGTGCCGATATATTATTGATAATGATATTAATAGTCGATATTATTATCTATAATCATATCGATATTTTGCTTTCGATATCCCATCCCTAATTCGTGCCCCTCCCCCCCAAAAGTTAGAAGCACGCTACGCCTAGTTCGGCCTCCTTGCATTCCGGAGAGGAGAAATTGCTGATGAATTGCAGTCTACTAGTGGCTCTCCTTGTAACACCAAGTTTTACGTGTATTTTTATTATATTTTATTTTTCGTACTGTGGGTTTATCTGTTAAATTTTTTACACAAGCGTTGTCATGGATGACTGTGTTCTTTTTCTGATAACTGAGCCTAATAAATAAGTTCGTAATTTTTAAAATACTAGCCGCTGCGCGACCAGCATGGTCGCTTTTAGTTTTATATTTTCTTTTGCAGAACATCTCAACTGAAAGTAACATATGTAAGGAATGTTACCTTTACCTGTTATCATAAATATACGTTGTTAAGGGGTAGTGGGAGCTCAGCCAAAAAATTTATAATCATTGCTAAATTCACTATAAGGCGAATTTTAAAACATCATGATTAAAAAATGTGAATTTCCTTTACTTCGGAACAGAGTTAAAGATAAGACTGAGAAACCCAACACCAATGATTTTAAAAATTACATCCCTCTCTGTATGTACAATTATTCAAAATTAAGATATCTACATTTTATCATTACATCAAATAAGATATTGTTGGGGAAAATTTTCACTTGAAAAAATGGAGTAAAAACTCAGCAAGTACTAAAATATAGTGTGGATTACATCACTCTCTGTATGTACTATTGTTCACAGTTCAGATATCTCCACTTTATCATATCAATTAATAAATTGTTGGAAAAATTTCATCACTTATAAAATGGAATAAAATATTCAGCAAGTACTAAAATATAGTGTAGATTACATCACTCTCTGTATTTACTATTGTATGTAATATTGTTCACATTTCAGGTATCTCCACCTAATCATATCAAATGAATAAACTAAAATTATTCACGATTAAATACAGCAATTGAATTATACCAAATTACGTACTATCGCCGAGTCACTACACACACCCGGTTGCAAATTTCGGACGGCCGCTAATGATTACATCCGGTAGTTGCAGCCGTTGCCATTCGGAGTGTAGAATTATCGTCGATTTTTGTGCTGCATAACTACGCGTTTTATATATATAGAGATAGTGTGTGTTATTTTCACGAACAACTATTATTTACGCACAAGTCTTACTACTCACCCTACACTAAAAAATATATCCGCTAAGAAATATATTTCCCAGCATATCCATTTATTAAATTCGAGATTAACTCAACTATTAACAAACTTGTGTGATCAAAAACAAACTACAAAGCAATCTGAATAATTTAATATTAAATTAATGATTCGATAACGAATTCTCTGCATTTTGAACTGTTATCAACGAGTAATTAAGTTTTAAATTAATCTTTTTGAATTCATATAAATTCTCTATAGATGAAATTAATTCGTCTTCGCATGTTCGGTCCATATAAGAAACTTTCACCGTCATTTGCTCGCAATTTTGAGTGGTCGGAACAATTCTTCTATTTTCTAAAAATCGCACATTTTTTATGTACTCACAGCAAAGCGTAATTACTGTACTACCATTCACTAAATTTCCTGACGTATTTATTCGAGGGTCAAGTGGAAAACGGGATCTGGCATCGACACAAAATTCCGTCAGCCATGCCATGCGAATGTGGTTATCGATTATTCCCATGGAAGCAAACAAAATGACAGCAACACTGTTTACGCCCGGATTTACACACCAATCCATTATGAATATTGTCTGCCGTCTGTATGGCGTAATAAGGATCGACACTACCCCCTCCAACCTGTCACCGTCTCGACCACGAAGCCATGCCAGCGGTGGGAGGGAAACTCAAAAGGAAAATCCTACTTTAATATTTTATAGAAATCTTTGGCCCCGAAAAAAAAATAATAAAACTCCTCACAAATTTCGAAATTAAAAGTTCTATTTTTGAATCATCTTCTAGTTCACCAAATTTCGACAATTTCTTTTTTTTATACTCAATATCCACCATTTATTTGCATGGGTTTTTTAAACACATTCATTTAATATTTTACAAACACAGAAGTTTTATCCTCAAGCGCGATCGAACTTTCCTTAAGACCCACGTCGATGTAGAAAAATAAATTTTCTAAGCATCATTCTTACGAATTTTAGATACACTCGTATTTTTCCGTTAAAGATTAAATTTAATTTGATGAAGACAAAAAATTTATCGCATATGTTAGCTGCCCAGCAAATTTTCTAAACAAATTCATAAAAACTTGATTTAAATTCCAATAAACTTCGTCTTATAATGTGACACGTTACTTCCAAAGGTTTCCTCTCCGATTACCGGTGCCACTCTCAGTGAAACATGATCACATTTCCAGTGTAAACATGAGGGTCATTTCAGAAGTAATGCACAGTAAATTAGTTTTTTATACCTATTTAATTTCTGACAATTTCTCTCGACAGTTCTTCAATATAGTAGTAAGCTCCCTTGCTTCTCAACAGAGTCAAACATCTAGAAAGATTATTTATTCCTTGCAGCATGCTACTTTCGTTGAGTCCACTAATGACTCGGTAACGGCTCAAGTAAGCTCTTCTAAGGTGGAAAAACGTTGACTGTGCAAAGGTTTCAACAACAGTGCAATGCCCAGGCGTTTGTTTTTGTCCAGATGTTCAGCAATGAGGAATCCACCGAGCACAATCTGTTAAGCTTTATATTTGATCTTTGATCTTAAAGACTCACATTACCCAAGACATCTGTAGATACTAATTCAAAAATTTGTCACTTCAAAACAAATCACGTTAAAAACATTCAAAGACACATGAATATTCGTCTAGTACTCAACTGCAAATGGCGAAATCTTTTTTGTATCACACAGGACGAAATGGCGGTCTTTTGCATTACTTTTGAAATGACCCTCTTATCTTGTAAAACCCAGTAGTCAACTAACGAGTCTATTATTCAATAGACAAGACTTGGTGTAATTTATACACAAGCGAAAATTAATACAAATTTGATACGAAGCCGTAAAATATTTATTTTCATATCATTATACATATTAATTTCCCATTTACAGAACACAGCAGATGTAGAAAAAAGCAGTTAATCTTAAAAATTATAATTTCATATTAGGGAAAAACCGAAAACAAAAGTATTGTATAAGTGATGTTTCATGACACCCTTTGAAGCAGTGTGAAGAGGTATGACAGGTTTTTTACTCCAGTCACTCGGGTGGGTCAAGTATCCCATTCAAGGATCATGAGTCATGATCCTTGAATGGGATTTATTTTAAAATCGATGTATTTTAAAGAAATTTCAAAATATAATTTCGTAAAATACAAAATTCCAAATTACGTACGATTCCGAATTTAAACACCTTCAAAAGTGAGTTTGAATTCGATTTTCAAGGATATTTTCCCAACGGTGCGATAAAATATTCCATTTCATACGATAGTAGAAAGTTGGTTACATCCCTGAAAGTGTACGGCGATGCGTTTTTAAAGTACACTGGAACGAAATCTTTTCTGTGTGGGTGCGAACATGTTTTTTTTTCATGATAGAGTTCAGAAAACCTTTTTCACATTTAGTGCAGAACAAAAGTCTTTCCTCCGATAAGGAGATGCGTTTTCAAATTCCCATGGAGAGGAAATCTTTTCTTACATACAGTGCAGGCGAAAGGTTTCTCCCGTGTAAGTGTGGAGATGTGTTTCTAAATTACCTTGT
Organism: Dolomedes plantarius; assembly: GCA_907164885.2. NCBI lineage: Eukaryota > Metazoa > Arthropoda > Arachnida > Araneae > Dolomedidae > Dolomedes > Dolomedes plantarius. Next base: position 136,947,369 of record OU015499.1, on the reverse strand, counting down.
TGAGAAATTTATCTCCCACATACAGTGCAAGCAAAAGGTTTCTCTCCTGTGTGGATGCGGACATGTATTTTTAAAGTATCCTGTCGAGAAAATCGTCTCTCACATACAGTGTAGGCGTAAGATTTTCTCCCGTGTGGGTGCAGAGATGTAATTTTAACACACCTAGTTCATAAAACCTTTTCTTACATATATTACAAGCGAAAGGTTTCTCACCTGTATGGGTGCGGAGATGTACTTTTAAATGACCCTGTTTAGAAAACCTTTTCTCACACACAGTACAAGCGAAAGGTTTATCGCCTGTGTGGGTGCGGAGACGTGCTTCTAAATTACATAGTTTAGAAAAAATTTTCTCACATAGAGTGCAGGCGTAAGGTTTCTCTACTGTGTGGGTGCGGAGATGCTTTTTTAAATCACCCAGCTCAGAACACATTTTCCCTCATACTATGCAGCCGAAAGGTTTTTCTCCTGTGTGGGTGCGGAGATGTCTTTTAAAGCTATGATGTACAGAAAACTTTTTCTCGCATATAGTGCAGGCGTAAGGTTTTTCTCCCGTGTGGGTGCTGAGATGTATTTTTAAATTTCGCTGATCAGAAAACCTTTTCTCACACACAGCACAGGAGAAAGGTTTCTCACCTGTATGGATGCGGAGATGTACTACTAAATGACCCTTTCGAGAAAACATTCTCCCACATACAGTGCAGTCGAAAGGTTTCTCGCCTGTGTGGGTGCGGAAATGTCTTTTAAAATAACACTGTTGAGAAAACTTTTTCTCACATACAGTGCAGGTGAAAGGTTTCTCTCTTGTGTGAGTGCGGAAATGCCTTTTTAAACCACTCTGCACAGAAAACATTCTCCCACATACAGTGCAGTCGAAAGGTTTTTCTGCTGTGTGGATGCGGAGATGTGTTTTTAAACTACTCTGTTGAGAAAACCTTTTCTTACACACAGTGCAGGCGTAAGGTTTTTCTCCCGTGTGGGTGCGGAGGTGACGTTTTAACCTACCCTGAGCAGAAAAACTTTTCTCACATACAGTGCAGGCGTAAGGTTTCTGTCCTGTGTGGGTGCGGATATGAATTTTTAAACCACCCTGTTGAGAAAACCTTTTGTCACATACAGTGCAGGTGAAAGGTTTTTCTTTTGTGTGAGTGCGGAGATGACATTTTAAATCACTCTGCACAGAAAACATTTTCCAACATACAGTGCAGGCGAAAGGTTTCTCTCTTGTGTGAGTGCGGAGATGCCTTTTTAAATCACTCTGCACAGAAAACATTTTCCCACATACAGTACAGTCGAAAGGTTTGTCTATTGTATGGGTGCGGAGATGTCTTTTTAAAGAACCCTGTTCAGAAAAACTTTTCTCACACGAAGTGCAGGCATAAGGTTTTTCTCCCGTGTGGGTGAGGAGATGTCTTTTTAACTTACACTGTTGAGAAAACCTTTTCTCACATAGAGTGCAGGTGTAAGGTTTCTCTCCTGTGTGGGTGCGGAGATGACTTTTTAAACCACCCTGTACAGCAAATTTTTTCTCACACACAGTGCAGGCGTAAGGTTTCTCTCCTGTGTGGGTGCGGAGATGACTTTTTAAACCGCACTGTACAGCAAATCTTTTCTCACATACAGTGCATTCGTAAGGTTTCTCTCCTGTGTGGGTGCGGAGATGCCTTTTTAAATCCCTCTGCACGGAACACACTTTCCCACATACAGTGCAGGTGAAAGTTTTCTCTCTTCTGTGAGTGCGGAGATGACTTTTTAAATCACTCTGCACAGAAAACATATTCCCACATACAGTGCAGTCGAAAGGTTTGTCTATTGTGTGGGTGCGAAGATGTCTTTTTAAATTATTCTGAACAGAAAACCTTTTCTCACACACAGTGCAGGCGTAAGGTTTTTCTCCCGTGTGGGTGAGAAGATGTCTGTTCAACTTACCCTGTACAGCAAATCTTTTCTCACATACAGTGCATGAATAAGGTTTCTCTCCTGTGTGGGTGCGGAGATGAATTTTTAAATTATACAGTTTAGCAAATCTTTTCTCACATACAGTACATGTGAAATGGCTGTCTTCAGTGTGGGTACAGAGCCTATTATCCGCAATCTGGTTCGAATAATGCGTATTTAAGTCGGCCAACTGTGATAATCTTCCGTCACATAAATTAGATTCGAAAATTTCTTCGGTGAGAAGGGGAATGTGTGAACTGGAACTTTTTATATTTAGACTAAATCTACATGTGTCACATTGGGTGGATTCCTCTTCGGCTTTAGTAGCGTTCTGTTCGCAGGAATGGCTTTCAGTGGATGGTACTTTTACATTGTAAATACACGACATTTCCTCTTCTGGCATGCCAACTTTCAGTACACGATGATCAGAAAACTAATTGCAAGCAACACGTTGAACTTCTAAATTTGTGGACACCACATTCTTGTACTGCAACTTACAATCTGTACCAAGCACCTGTAAAGATAAGAGAAATTGAATGAGATATATTAACTGTACCTACACGCTCTTTTCGTATTTTTTACGTGAAATCAATAAGAATATATAAATGTTTGTGCTAAGAAATGATATATCTATAAACTAAGATGTTTTAAACTATGTTCTGGATTAATTAAACTGCTGAGCATTTTAAATTTATTGTAATTAGGGTACCAGGTTCCTTAGCCATCGTTATTCTTTTGTCCTCGTACATAAAAATGACGTGATGAGATTTGATGTTTCGGTTTGTAGGAATCTCCACAAAACTATCGCTATCGTCTCGATCAATAATGGATAAGCAATATTGATATTTTCCCCCAATATATTCTTTTTAGTTCTCCGTAAGTCATAATTTCATCTTTAATTATTAAATTTAATGCTCCGAGAAATTCCAGAGATTAACATCTACTGAAAAAGCTTGGTAACCAACATATTAAAAGTTTATAAACGTAATAAAATATGTAAATTTATTATAGGAAATAACAAAGAGAACGTGGCTTATGGATTTGTCTAGGCATATTTGTTTCGAAGGTAGTTTGGTGGTTACCGATATTTTTCACCACACGCTCTCCATATTTTAATCGGTATGTTGTGTATATTATACACTGAAGAGCCAAAAATCTGGTATTCCTACCTACTATCGTTTAGGGCCCCCACTAGCCCGCAGAAGTGCTGGAAAACGACGTGGCATGGACTCGACTAATGTCTGACGATATCGTGGAAGCAATTCACACCATAAATCCTACACGGCAGTCTATAAATCCTTAGGAGTACAAGGGGGTGGAGACCTCTTCTGAACAGCACATTGCAAGGCATCCCAGATATGCTCAATTATGTTAATATGTAGGGATTTATGAGGTAAATGGAAGTTTCTAAAATCAGAAGAGTGATCCTGGAGCCACTCGGTAGCAACTGTGGACGTGGGGGCATCGCATTGTCCTCCTGGAATTGTCCAAGCCCGTCGGAATGCACAATGGACATGAATGGGTGTAGATGATCGGACATGATGCTCATGTACTCGTCACCTGTCATACGTCTACAGTCGTCTCTAGACGTATCAGGTGTTCCATATCACGCCAACTGCACACGCCCCATACCATTACAGACGCTCCACCAGCTTGAACAGTCCCCAGTTTACATGTACGATTCATGGATTCATGAGGTTGTCTCCATATCCGTAAAAGTCCACCCCCCTCCGATACAATTGGAAACGAGACTCATCAAACCAGACGTATTTCCAGTGATCAACAGTATAATGGAGGTGTTGGCGAGCCCAGGCAAGGCATAAAGCTTTGTAACGTGCAGTCAACAACGGTACACGAATTGGCGTGAAGCTCCGAAAGCCCATATCAATGACGGTCCGTTGAACAGTTCGCACGCTGACACTTGTTGATGAACCAGTATAGAAATCCGCAGCAATTTGAGGAAGTATTCCACGTCTATCTCGTATATCCCTTTGCGACACGCTATATTAAAATACAACTGAAATTTGGAAAAAATGTTGTAAAAAGAGTCAGATGCACTTAAGATATTTTATGCCCTCCAAAAATATTCTGCTGTTTTTATTTTTACAGGGGGGGGGGGATACCGTTTGTCCTACCATGCAACAATGACATTCGCTACACCATAGTGGATTTAAGCTGATAGTTATGCAGTATATAATATAAATCCACAAAAATAAAATTATACTATAAACTACCGCCAAAAATTGCTTTAAAGTAAATTTTCGATATTTATTACACACACACACACACACGTCTGACTCAGAACATTTGATTCCACGTCTGAAGGTAACTCTTCGAATAATTTTAATGCCTCCTCAACCGTCAGTATTTTTCTTGACATGCTGTCAAAACGACACGTGACACAAACCAAATGGAATAAAATTCGTACACTGATGAATAGTAGTGACACTCTAGTCAACTCGCTGAGATTCTTTCTGTCTCTGAGAATTTTCACAGAAAACGTTGCAAGGTCCCGCATCTAAACTCTCTTAGCGTACAACCTCTGGCATTCCCATATCTCAATTGTCAATATATTGTCTTTACTTTCAGCAACCGTCGAGGTTTGCACCTGTCTCGCTGGAATTTCTCAGCGAGACCACCCACAATGTCGTGCAATCGCTCTTCAAGGACGCAATTTCTTTGAGGCACTTTTCTAGCAAATCCCTTGACCTGTGAGGACAAAAGGCTCCCGGATGGCCTCTGTTGTTCATCAACTGTTTCTGCATTTAAGTAACAGTCATAGCCTCTAACTAAAAGCGCCCGATACTAAAATGGCTGAAAACTAGCCAAAATTAACGGGGAAAATATAATCAATTCAAAATAACGGTAAATTGCAGTGCTGCCCTCTATCGGTGAGAATCTCAAGTGTGTGGAGGGACACTTTTTGAACCATGTAATTCAAGTGAAAAATAAATGTTAAAAATTTTATAAATGATAAATTTTGTTTAAAAAATAAGTTTAAACAATGAAAAATAAAATTAACATTTTACGTACATAAATACAGTTGGCTCTCTGTTTAACGACGATCTCTATTTAAAGACGATAATTCCCAGTCCCGGCCCCTCCGACGTAAAAAAATTCTAATTAAAGACGTCGTTGTTTCTGTTTAGCGACGATTTTTTTTTACAAGATAAACTTTTTCTTCAACATTTTATCTGCAGGAGGTGAGCCTTCTATGGGGGGAAAACAAATTTGGTTTCAATAACAGACCCGGAATTAGCTTAATGTTGCAATCATAGACTTGTTGCAGTGGGAAAAACGGGGGGGGGGGAAATTGCTGTCTTTCGGAAGATCGAATATTATTTCATGGAGATTTTAGTGCGGGAGCTGAATCACTCTATTGTCCCTGCCATCTGTTGTCATGTGACTTACGAACTGTCCAATAGCAGCCCTCTCTCACTCTTTCCTGGAAGTAGGTGTTCATGTTTAGAGAATTCATGGTTAGGAGCTCATTGCAGTACGAATACGAGGTGAGCAGAGCAAAATGGCATCAAAGCGTTAACATCTTATGCTACACGAAAAGGTGAAGATTATTGAAGACTGGAAAGAAAGTGTTGGAATAACTAAAGTCCAATTCGCAAGACAATTTCAGCTACCCAAGTCTACTCTCAAAGGCATTTTAGCAAGCAAAGAGAAAATTCTTGAAGCAGCACAAAAATTTGGTTTGGGATCCAAATCCAAAGGGCAGAAAATTCAATGTGGCCGAACAGAAGAGTTTGATAAGGCAGTCCTGCAATGGTTTTATGAAGCAAGAGCATCCAAAATTCTAATTTCCGAAGTGATATTTAAAGTAAATGCTATCGTTCTGGCAGAAAAGTTTGGAATGCAAAATTTTCAGGCTTCGGCTAGTTGGCTAGCAAAGTTCAAAGAAAGATACGGGCTTGTATTTAAAAGCATATCTGGCGAAAATGGCTCCGTAGATGAAAAAATAGTGGATGAATGGAAAATAGTGCTGAAGGGGAAATTAGATGGATATGATGAGAAGAACATATTCAATGCAGATGAGACGGGCCTATTTATTCTACAATATGGTGCCTCATAAAACTTTAACGTATATGGGCGAAAAGTGCTTTGGTGGAAAACACAGTAAGGAACAATTGACTGTTTTACTGTGCACAAATTCGGATGGATTTGAGAAATTTCCACCACTAGTTATAGGCAAATCAAAGCAACCACGGTGTTTTAAGAATATCACCAGGAAACCTTGTGAGTACCGGAATAACAATAAAGCGTGGATGACATCACAATTTTTTATTGACTGGATTAGAGAATTTGATGCGAAAATGCATCAAGAAAAGAGAAAAGTTTTCTTTTGATCGACCGTTACACTGCACATACTCCAAATATCCCTGGACTTATAAATTTGACTATTCATTTCTTAACAGCTAATTGCACTAGCAAGTTGCAGCCATTATACCGGGTATCATTCGCAGTGGGAAAGTATAGTACAGAAAGTCTTTAATGAGAAAATTGATAAACAATACGGCTGATAGTATGAAAATTAGAAAATATACGATCTTGGAAGTAATGCACATGATAACATCAGCATGAAAAGAAGCTCCTTCATCCACAATAAAAAAACTGCTTTCGCGTTTCTGGAATTCACAAAGAACTTGTAGTGGAACTGCAAAGTACGGATGTAGAAATCAACGAAGATGACATTACCCCTGAAGAATGGAGAAGTCTTGTTGAAGATGAGGATGTTTCACTTCAAGATTTCTACAATTGTGATGAATCTATTTTAACAAGAGATTACAGAAATGCAAAACAAATTTATGAAGATATAGGACACGAAAACACAGTGTCAGACGAAGAAGGTGAAGCTGAAGACACGGAAAACGAGACACTGTCACCGTCTTACCCAGATACAACTTCTGCTCTAGATGTTCTCCGACGCTATATTACATAGAATATGGAAGATGACACATTTAAAATTTTAGAAAATCTGGAAAAGAGAATAACGAAAACAAGGCGAAAAATGAAGCAATTAACACTTTTTGACTTTTTTAAAACCTAATTTATTGTATTGTTTGTACTCTTTTTTCAAGGTAATTTAAAATAACTTTTTTGTGAATAAAATAATAATGATAATAAAAATAACATTTTTAAACACGCCAATATATTAAGAAATATATTGATAGTCCAAAGCCTGTAAAGTGTGAAGAGAAATGTTATTTTTTCACAAATTCTGTTTAACGGCGATCTCTACTTAAGGACGATTTCTCACGGTCCCTTGAAAGTCGTTAAACAGAGAGCCAACTGTATTTTCAAAATCGTCCAAACGAGGAGTCGTAAAGACAACTTTTCATTGATTACTTTACCCAATTTTTATGCGAAAATTAAGAACACTGTTATATTCTGCCGTATACAATCTAAAATTATAACCAAAAACGAATTGTATTCTGTATTTAAAATACAGCTCAAATGAATAGAATTTAAGGAAAAGATTTTTTAATTAGGTGGGACACTTTTTAACCCACCATGACGGAAAGGGTTAAGGATTCTCGCCAGTCGTTGACGGACCAGTTCTTTCAAGGTCTTTTTCTGGCTGCACCGCTGTCGGAGGTTTGATGATTGACCGGATACCTGATATTCACGGTACACTCGAGAAATGCACGTGTGCGAAAATCCAAATTGCAATCGCTACCTCGGAGATGCTATGTCCCATCACTTGTGCGCCGACTACAACACCACGTTCAAAGTCACATAAATCGTGATAACCTGCCATTGTACAACAGGAACCGATCTAACAGCTTCGCTAGACACCTGTTGTCTTATATAAGCTCTGCTGATTGCAACGAGGTACGCTGATTGGCTGCATATCTCCATTTGCATACGAACGCCTGCACTAGTTTTTTTGGCTCTTCAGTGTACATTAGAGTTGACAATAGTATAAATTCTTCAAATTTCTCTCCGTTCATTTACTGTACAATAGTGCTTTTATGCGCCTCTCCACATATGGATCAAACATTTCAAAACAGTTATCTGTGGACCTCTTGTAGTCTATGAGATATACGTCAGGAATACACGGCTGATAAGGTCTTTTCCAGAGTAACACCTTTTAAATATTGTATTACGAGATTATAAACACGTAATGAAAATTTTAAACAAAATGATTCCACACAGTTACGATGCGAGGCTCCTTAAAAATTACTTGTTATAACAATTTTAAATTTTCACAGAAATATTAATTCAGAATTGCTTAAAGAAGTTTAATCCCTGTTAGTTCTCGTGCTGTTTTTGTAATCTTTTATGTAGACACTCAGGTTTGTAAGTAAAATTGTATGCCGAATGAATGTAGGGAGTGACTTGAATCTCAACCAGACACATACTGATTTGACACAGCTCGGTATTATAGTAAAGAAACAATTTCACAACCATAACAGGGAAATAAATAAATAAATAAATAAATAAATAAATAAATAAATAAATAAATAAATATATATATATATATATATATATATATATATATATATATATATATATATATATATATATATATATATTATACACTTCAGTAGAAAAAAAATTACATTACATATCTTTCCATTTAAAATTTTGTCTGAAGTACGATACTCGTACTGATTCCTGAAGTGTGGCGAAAAATAATTTCATCGCGGTAACCTCAGATTTTAAGGTAACCGTACTCGCTCGTTTCAAGACGTGCAAGAGGCTGTTTGTTTATGAACGGTATTCTTTCGCACTGAAATTTCTTTACCGCTTCGTAATAAATGATAATTGAATTGATAACAATTGTGACAGTTTTATTTGTACATTTCAAAGATATTTTCCCACTGTAATTTTTTTCAGAATAAAAAAAGTTTTGAAGTGGGAGAGCTGAGTGATTTCTCATAATTTAAAGTGCAATATAATCAAAGAAATTTTTGGAAAGTAATTAGTATATATTTCCTTTTATATTATCAATTTTTCTATTTTTTTTTTTGGGGGGGGGGGGGTGTTTAAATTTATGTAAGGTTTTTAACTGAAGTTCAATTTTTCTAAAAAAATATGTTTTTGGATTTTTGTATTTCTACAAAACTTTGCAAACCATTTTTTCTCATTTCAGCACGTCTTTCTCATTTCTCAATAATTTTTAAAACGTTCTCCATTTTGTGGGATGGATATTCACTGGTTATGTAAGCTTCTAAATTAAAACTCATTCTTAATAATGCTCCTACATGCATTTCCATGGATAAAATGTCTTTATTTTCTATTGTAGTCGTAGTGGATGTTGGGCCAAAGAGTCCTTAACAAAGTCTATGACTAAAGAGTAATGCTAGCGATTTATGATATTCTTTAAGATTGGGTGATTAGAACTTGTAAACATTTTTCCAATTCTGATTTGCATACATCCACTAAGCAAGCTATGTAAGCACGAAGGGGGCTACTACATAATAAATGTACTAGAAATAAATGATCTATTTCTATAAAGATACACTATGAAAGTGATCAATTCCTATAAAAATGTACACTGGGACCAAAAATGTGAATTGACTTATATTTCCTTTTAAATACACATCAAACTTGTTGATAATAAAACTTGTTGATAATACTTGTTGACAGTTTTGCTATAAATCTAGAAAAGCTAACCAAGAGTTAAAATTAAAATTTAAGAATAATTCGAATTACATTGATACAAACGAATACAAGCATTGATTACAAACGATTTTGTGATTCAGAGAATATTGGAAAATCATTTTATAAATCTAGAAAATCTAACTAAGAGATAAAATCAAAATTTAAGAATAATTCGATTTACATTGATTATCCTGAATTATCTTTATACTGGATAATAAAATAAATAAAACGATTCTGTGATTCAGAAAATACTGGAAACCATTTTGTTCTTACAGAATAAGGCAATTTCATAACATTTTTCATTTTGTGTATCAAATCAAATGATTTCAAGACATCCACATAGACTGGAAATATTTAGGTCAGAACTCTACAATACAGTTCAGTGCTACAGGAAATCAGATGAAGATTAAGCTATACCTATTATAACACTTCTTGGTTAGAGAAAATTATACCATCCTCCTCATAAACAGTGAGATAAAAAAAGCAATTGTCAATTTAAATCATTTTTTTATGATAGAGTATGGAATATTTTATTCTTCAGTCACAAATGTATGCACTGAGCGAAACTGCAAAAGTTTAATACCATATTTAACAAAACAGTGATTATAGAAACATACATACTTAGTATACAAAACAGTAATACTCACACAAACTAGAATTTTTTTAGAGATAAGTAAATTAAAAAAAATAATCTACATACAATCATATAAAATTCCCTACATGATGAAATTTAAACTGTTTAGTTCATATACAAACATGATTATAGTCATTTTATAAATTACTAACTGTAACCTATTTTTCTTTCCTGGGAGATGAAAAATTAATTTTTCAGGTGAGGATACTGACAAAACATTTATTATCTTTATTACAAGCAAATGTGACAAAATGATAAATATACTGCCTAACAAATGAGCTATTGTTACTTTCAAAATAAATTGTATAGCAAAATTCTTTTACATAAATCTCACTGAAGTATAAAATATTAACAGACTGATATAGGGCAGATAACAATAGATTTTTGAGCTATGCCAGAATGCAAAAAATCCTAACGATATCTGAGGTGTATGGTTTGGATTAGGAGCATTTGGAACTTTTAGAATATAACTACACATTCCTTGAGATAGAGAGTTACAATCAATAACATTTGTGATTAGATTAGACAGTACAAGGGGCTGATTATTATCTGCTTCACTGAAAGAGAAATTATGAAAAGTTCTGCAGAAGCCTACTTTTATAACAGGTGCTAGAGAAGGAGGAGGTCCTTTGTCATCTATAACTTTGCCGGCTCATACATTGATATACTTGTTCAAACATTTTATAAAATATTTTAAAGCAATTTTATTCAAATTTCATTAACTTTATCTATAAACTTCATGTTTTCTTAAAAAAATTTTGATAAAATTCAGAGCCACTGTCAGGTTTCTCAGCAAAATAATCACTTAAAAGTAGGTCAAGAGATATAAAAGGGGTAAAATGAGGTGCAAGAAAATGCCACATGACACCATGAATATACCAACATAAATTTGCATTAAGTTGTGACCACAACTGCATATATACCTTTCAATACAATTATAGAATCAAAATATAACATAAAAAACAAAAAAAATCGAATTAAACCGAGGTAATCGACCAATCTCTTCATCAGTAGGCCTAACCGAGTCGATTACCTGAAGGGAAACTTTCTGAATAGGATATAGGTCTAGCATTCCAAGAAAACACTTGCATCCACAAAAAACATCCCAAAACCTTTAGGTCCCCCACATTGAAAACAAAAGTCATAAGTATTAGAAATCACACCAGAACAGTACACAAAAGAACAGAATAGAATGAGAAAACTCATCCGATAATTTGAGAAGTGACGGTTGAAGGGAAAAACCAGTTATTTATCCTAAAAATTGCAGCACTGCAGTAGTACTACAATGCCACTTATCGAATTGATATGTAAAAAAAAAGGAAAGAACCCTACTTTTAACTGGCCTTACAGTATACCTGAGTCTAAATACCAATTTTTTAATAATTTTAGATTACCAAACATTTTAGGGAAATTATTCTTATTGGCAGACTTATGTATATTAACAGCTGTTATTATTAGCTATATTAACAGCTGTTATTATTAACTTCAATATTAGCTCTTTAATTTTATTATGCAAATCAGGGATTCTCAACCTTTTTCAACCCATGTACCCCTTTTTGTGTATTATTAACTATGTGTACCCCAAATAAAACACTTTAGTTTTATTAAAATGTGTTATATTAGTTAAAGTTTAACTGTTAAAATTTAATTACGAATAGGTAATTTAAATTAAAAACAAGAAATTTCATTTCAATGGACATTTTATTACAAAGTTTTTATTAATCAGACATAAAACTAAAAAAATCTCAGGAAATATTTAGTGGGAACGCTGGGCTTGTTTTTGTTTACCAAGTTCATCAATATTTGGCTCCACCTTGGATACAGTAGTAATGAGTGACATGTTTGCTTGCTGCTTTACTGATAGTTATCAGTTTTAAATCATTACTCAAACTTATGTCAGAATTCAATTCTAGCATATATCAATATAATTTTGTATACTTTGTGGTAATTAACAGCATACCCCTTACAGATTTTTGTGTACCCCTTGGGGGTACACCGTACAACCGGTTGAGAACCATTGATGTAGATCATTGTTTAGAAAATAGCCTTGCATGCTTTTATATTATGCTCTTGATAATTCTTTTTAATTTCTTGTCTAATATTAACCTTCCACATCTGGAAACCTTCGTTAGGTCAATTGTATTGTCTGGCTTACTTTACAATGAAATAATCTAAATCTTCATTAATGGAACTTACAATTTGCTTTAAGTTAACTTTATTTTTAACCCTAAATTTTGAGCCCTTTCAAGTACATTTAATCTAAGATCCTTAACAATATTTAGATCCTCAGTTACAATATATCCCAAAGCCTGATCAACAAATTTCCTTACTCCTCAAGTTGACAAATGCAATAACTATTAGAAATATTACCCAGTTATGACTGTAAAAATTATTGTTACTAATTAGATTCCTTAATGTGTTTTGATACTTAAAAGCAACTGCAATCCCCCCCCCCTCAATCTTTAATAGGTAGAAATTTTGAATTATTGTGTTCAATAATTTCCACAGCAATTTAAACTATAAAACTTATTATAATATCTTTCAATCACAACTGTAAAGAATAAAAAACCTACAGAAGAAGAATTTCCCAAAAACTTTGAAAATCTAAAAAGTATTTAGAACCTGGTATATTTTAAGGCCAGTTAAAAGTCAGGTTTTTTTCCTTATTCGTTCAATACCTATTTCTTTGCATATCAATTAGGTAAGTAGAACCATAGTTCTACTGCGGTGCTGCAATTTTTAAGGATAATTAGCTGGTTCTTCCGTTCAACCGTCCCTTCTCAAATTATCAAAGTAGGGTGAGTTTGTTCGTTCTGCTCTTTTGTGTACTGTTGTTGGGTAATTTCTAATATTTTTGACTTTCTGTTTTGAATATAGGGATCTTGGAGCCTTCAGACGTTTTTTGGCTAGAACTACATCTTATTCAGAAAGTTCGTCCTTGAGGTAACTGACACGGTTAGCCCTCCTGATGAAGAGAATGATTGATTACCTTCATTTAAGTGGATTTTTTTTGTTTTTTGTATCTTATATTTTGATTCCATTATTGCTACAGAATCTTGCATTTATGCTACGAAGAGCAGTAATTGTAGATTTCTGTTGATTTTTTTACTGTCAATGCCATCTTCCTGTTATTTAATTTTTTACCCTTTTTTAAAATTTGTTTTACTACAATGCTCAGTACAATGTCTGGATTTGTTTTACTACAATGCTACATTTTCAAGGAGGTACTAGACATTATTCGGAATTATCTGATTTCCCAAGAAATGATTAATGCCCTTTTTTTTGCCTCAGTTTTTAACATCTTGGAAGCCTCCTGTCAGTGGCAACTCTACATAGAGGTGAAATAGGCAGCACCTACGGCGTTGCATGGGTGAAATGAAGATAAGTACATATTTACATGCATATTTTTGTTATGAGTTTAAATGACAACTGAGAGTGAAAGGAAAAGCTTTTAAACGTTAATGAATTAAATTTTATGATATGAATTCATCGTTTTAATAGTTACATGGTATGATATATTGGTAAAATTAATTTTATAAGTAAGCTACGGCAAGGAGAACACATGAGCTGCTTTCAGCTATAAAACACTTTGAACAGTTTATCACGTAGATAGCAGAGTATAGAAACTGTAGAATAGTGTCCGCAATGATCACAGCAAATGAAATTGCTGAAAAACTTAATGTTTTAAAAGAATTTAAGGAAATTCAGAGGAGGAAAAAAAATTTTTTAAAAATTCAGTATGAAATACCAGATGACAGGAGTGAAAACCCAGAAGACATATTCAAAACAGAGTGTTTTTAGATGATTATTGACATAATTTCACAGGGCTATACTTCCAAGATTTTCAGAGGTGAAGAAATATGAGCAAAATTTTGAGTTTATTCATGACGTAAATCTATTAAAGGAAAATTCTGATCAAGAAATTTGCCATAGTTGTCAACTTCAGGAAGGTCCCATTGAGAACAGTATTGACCATGTTTATCCATATATCTACATGGTTATGATGATTATTTTGACTATTCCAGTATCTGTAGCTAGTGCTGAATGATCATTCTCAAAGCTGAAGTTAATCAAGTCCTATCTGAGATCCATCATGTAACAAGAAATGTTATCTTCACTTGCAATATTGTCAATTGAATTGCTTCAAATTGGACTTTCCCACAATTATTGATGATTTTAGGGCTGCTAAAAGAAGAAAAGTTGTTTTATAAATTCCAGGTAAATTCCTTAGTTTTCCATTCCGTTAAGCTATAAATATATTGTAGATTTTATTTCATAAAAATTTATACTAGAATAATTATTGTATTGCATAATTATTATCTATTGTATGTATTATTCTAGAATATTTTTCTCTTAGTATTCAAGAATATTTTTCACCGGTTAATTTCTTTTAGTGTCCTATAATATCAATGACATTGCCCCAAATGATTGACAACTCATTTATCATGTTCACTCTTAATTGCACTAAATTCATTTTAACATTTCAGTTCAGTAATAACATTTTAACATTCAGTCAAAAGTTTTCTTTCTTGATGAGTAGTAAATACCTGATTGTGTTCCATTAAATAATATAGAATTTTTATGTTCCAAATATTATAATTATTATTACTGTACAAACCTAGAAAGGCTAAAGTTTATTCCAGAATATTCCACACAAAACAAGCATCGAAAATATTCATCGGTTCTAGAAACTGCATCGACAGATGTAAAGATGTTTCAGAATAATGATCAAATGATGTCTGTAAAAGATGTAGACATAGATAGCTATACACTGGTTAAAGAAATGGAAGTATTAAAACCTATTGTTTCAGGAACCCTATAAAAATTCTATAATTGCTACAAGTAACAGCCACTGGCTTTTCAACTGCATATATATATATATATATATATATATATATATATATATATATATATATATATATATATATATATATCTTAAAGGATATTTTTAATCATTCGTATAACTATAGAATTGGGGGGAAAAAGCTTTATTAGATAAAAAATCAATTAAAACATACCTGATGTCAAGAATATTGAAGGAGAAAATCAACAGCCTTGCAATACTGTCTATACAGCATGTAGAAACTAGGAAATAAAAATTACGTCAATTTATAAATGATCTTGCTAATAAAAAATCTAGCAAAATTTAATTGTTAATAATTTTGATCTATGAATGAAATATATGTAGTCTAGCTACTTCATAGTTTTATTTTCTTATAAATGTATATAAAAAAGGAAATATTACCACCTTCCTATTTCTGTCTTTCATACTTCACATTAAATATTTATCATTTATTATATATTTGAGAATTTTGGAGGTCCTATGCCAAAATTTCTGCAATTGGGCCCTACAATGACTAAGGTTTGCCCTGATCAAAAAGCATGAATGACAAGAACTCGAAAGTCATATTTTCCAGTTCAAAGTAATTTACTGCTGTACTTTGGTATTAATGTAGAAATTTTTTTCAAACAGTTTCATAAAAGAACTTCTACAGAATGTTTATGTAAATTTCCCTCATGCAAATGAAAACGTACCAGTCTAAATTTTCATCTAAGGGGCAAAGTTATATTTTATATAAATGGTTTAGTATAATCCTCTAATGCCTTTTTGGACATTTTTCCATCTAGATATATAATTAATTTCATGCATATGTCATCACAGCATAGTTATACAACATATTTCTGGAGCTGTGAGAAAAATAAAGAGCACCAGAATTTTCAAAACTATATATGACAATTTTAGCACAGTTACTTTCTATTCATTAAATATTTTTTTTATCCCTATGAAGGGATAGGATACATAACTCCTAATACAACAAACATTAATTTGGCTAACACTGATCTTAAGAACTGAAACTATATATGTTGAGAAAGTTTCAGTAAGGTAGTGCTACTGTGCTTAAATGATTAAAGACAATTTTGGTGGTGCTGTGTGACTGAAATAATCTTGTACCCTCTCTCCTTTAAATATATTAGGTTTAGATTATGATTCAAACTAGATAGAATAAGATTTTGATATGGGACGATAGGTCCTATTTCAAATGAGCTTGATGCTTGTATCCTTGATTGGATTTTTAACCCTTATATTCACCATTTATTTTGTGTGTTATTAAAATTGTTTCCAATGTTCAGCCATGCATTTGATTAATTGATTATTCTTTGAATTTACCATTAAAAAATTATCCTAGACATAAACTGGAAGAACGCATTTATAAATTTTGCCAGTACAATATACTTTATCGAGTATAAAGAATATGCAGGCAAAAGAGCAGACAATTAAAATTTAACTCTAAATTTACCCAATAAAATTTTTATAATAAAAAATTTTGAAAAACCATATCAAGTGTTTCATAAATATGAGTTTAAACAGATTTTGTAAATCTTGAAATGTTTCTTAAGAAGAAATCTTTAGAATACATGGTGCAGAGAAAATAAAACATTTTTATATAAAATATATCAATAATTACATACAGTTTTAAAGAGTTAAATAATATATTTTTGCTTTAATAAGAATTTGAATTTTAAATATCAAGTATTACTTTTAAATCATCCTCTTTGAAATACATTGATTTAAAACTTTAAACAAGCATATTATAATGAATGATGTACCTAAAATTATGAATATTTAGGAGTATTACATTTCATACTGTTGTTCTCATCTTTGTTGCAATAAAAGATGAGCATGAATGTTATTTATTAAATCTTGTCATCAAAAATGTTAACACTGAATGAATACAAAAACAAAAGAAACATAATATAAAAAATGCTTTCAAATGCCATCATAAAAAAAAGTTTTCTGATAGTGGAATGATACAAGAAAGCAATGCCTAAACTGAAGATTACTGCACATGGTTCCAAGGTGTAAAAACTCTACAAATTTAGTACCAATTCATAATTAATATAGAAAATTTAATTATTTAAATAAATCTATATTTAAGTTTCGCATGAAATTAACAGTGCATATCAATTTCAATGTAATTTTTAAAAATATAAAGCACATAAATGGTTTGTTATCTTCGATAAGATTGGATGTTTTAACAATTCTAAAATATTCTAAGCATGAAATGAAATTAGAAAAACACCAAACACATGACTGTTTGGGAAAATGCTGAATTTTTTATAGCCTCGAATTTGGTAATTATATAGTAATGGTTCCTTTATATATGTTCTGCTACAATTGGGTTATAATCTATATAAAAAATGTTTTTATTATTCAGTTTAATGGCTACATACTCTGCAATCCTGATCCAGCTAAGCTTCACGATTACATCAACAAAGGTCAGTGATTATATCTCAGAAATGTCACTTGGTTTTTTACACTTTTTACTAATCTAATCTGAATGATAATCATTTAGATGTTCTTAGCCAATGACATTTGAAATTACCGTCAGATAACAAATTATAAGCTTAGTGAATGAAAAATCTTTTTAAAATTCTTTTCATAACATTTTTATTTTCTTTCTTTTCAAGGAATACAATAATCAGGATGATCAGAGCTTACCCTTGGTTATTCATATCTCGGTTAATACATTTATAAATTGACTTTTTACTTCTGAAATATTTTAAATTTTAATTTTTGTTCTAAAAATTCACCTGTAATACTATTGTAATAATTTCTGTTTTCAATTTTCTATATGTGCTGAAATTATCTTCCTACAAACTTTTAAATTTTATATACTTTATTTATTTTTTTACAATGTATGTATTTTTATGTGTCCATCAAGTATTGAAATGTTTATTTTGTAGCTTGAAAGATTTTTTATGAAAATAAAATTCTTGTATATTCAATTCATTGTTTCCACACTATCCTATGTCATTTTTAAAAAAATTTAAATTTTTACCTACTTTACGAAACCGATTGATACATTTTGGACACATTTGAAATATTTAGGCTGTATTAATTATTTACTCCGGACAAATGCTATATTCAATATTTTTTCATTCAAATAATCTAATGTTGTTATTAGCTACTTATTGTTTTGTTTTCATACACAATGTCGATTGTCAGGCTAAAAGTTTTAAAAAAGAAAGAAATAGTGTTTTCCTGCAATTATTAACAGTCACTTCAATGAAGACTCTGATAATTTTATTTACGATTTTTATCCAGATTGTATAAATATATCATTATTCCAGTGAGGCATGCCGTGTTTAGCAATTTTCCTGGTTATGAGTGATACAAACATTTTTGAACTGTTAATAATTGCAGGAAAATACTATTTATTACTGTTTTAAACCTTTTGACCTGACAATCGACATTGTGTATGAAAACTCAACAATAAGTAGCTAATAAACAACATTAAATTATTTAAGTGAGCCTAATAATCTACTAAATTGCTGAAAATAACATACCATAGCTAAACATGCAGTATTTAACGATATAATAGGTACACGTATTGTATTAACATTTAGGTTCACTCACAAAGAAATAGCGTAAAATGTAGAAATCAAACACATCATTTTCAACTTAACAAACAGTTCTGTCATACAATACAGAATAACCAACCTGTAAATTATACTTACTTGAATACTGTTTATTTTTCTAGCATCTTGATCAGTGTTATTTCAGTACATGAACTATTCTAAAAGTTGTAAAATGTTGTCGTCAATGGTTTTTCTCTTTTAATTATTTAGATTACAGAGTATTGATCGCACCATGAAGCTACTCATGGATGGCACTAAGCAAAATAAACAAGTCTAAGAGATACCGTTGCCACCAGTGAGTATAAATATACTCCTGCTTAGGAGCAACTACGAGGAGCAAAACGAGGATTTCAGATTACCTGACTGCGCATGCGTGTCATTTTTCACAAGATCACAAGCGGGACTACGAAGAGTTGCTCGAGGAGTTGCTCGGGGTAGCGAATAGGCTTTGCGCCTGTTTACAAACAAACAATACGACGCCGAACGTTGGTTGGCAAAACAGCCGTTAGCTTATCATGGCGTCTATAATCACGCTTACCACAAATTCGATAGAAAGTTATCTAATTATGCGAATACTTTAGGCAGATCTTTCAAGCAAACTTACGTTGATAAATTAATCTTTAAAGAAGAAGATGAAGGTTTCTTTTGCCTTCTAGATCTCTTTTTATTTAAAAAAAAAATGAAGAATGGAAGGATATTTCCCTATTGCCAGTTGTAAAGAAATCCGACATTGAACGATTTTTCTACTTGGCACCAGGGAAAAATATATATAAATATATTTCAGGTAGTCTCTTCTAAAGAAACTATCGCGGATTATTAACGTAGGATTACTTATCGTTGCTTACCTCTTTTTATTTTTTTTTTTGACGCATTTTGATACTTTTCTGTTTACTGGGTTTGGCGCGCTGCCAAAATTATAACTCGCGACGGACTCTGAATTTTTCCTTTCCGGAGGACCGTTATTGAGGAACGTAATCCTACGTTAAAATGTTAGATCCCTTTGTTTGTTGTAAGTTTGATTTCTGTTATTTTATATGGCCTTCCCTAAATATTTAAAGCTGTCGATAACTATGCTGATCTTACTTCGCACGTGTTGAATTACGTGTAAATTGTACCGTGGTATCTGTTTTATTCTTATTACGTATTTATGACGATTCCATTTTACTGGAAAATTAGTTTTGAATCTGGAAAATTAATTTAATTAGTTAAATTCTTAACTTGATGCACTATTTTTTTAAGTTGTTAAAATGTGGTATGTTACCCTTGTTTCTGGAATAAAAGGTAAAGGAATAAAATACATCACATCACACAGTGAATTAACAATAAAAATTTCTGCGAATAACACCATTTGAGTTGATTGTTTAGAGTGAGGTAAATTTTACTGTTTCTTATCCTGAACATTATAGCTTGCATTAATGATGAAAATATTTAGTTAAAAATACTTTAACCATTTAAATTATTTAAAGTTCTGGGTATTTATATTTAATTGCTCTGAATGTTTTGATAAATAAATGTTCTTTTTTTTAAGGGAAAGTACAAAAGGTTTGTGAAAATTTCAATATTAATATTTCCATGTTTAACAGAAATTTATAAAAAAATATTGTCCAGAGATTATTTGTAAACAATAAACTTTTATATCTTATAAGAGGTTATTTATTTGTTGTCTGTGTAGTATCATCAGGTGCCATAGGTGTATATTTCTCATCATTAATTAAAAAGAGCTTAATTTATATAAAGTTTTTTGTCATCTACCTAAATTAGTTTTGTATATTCTACAAGTTAAAATTTTTGTAAATATAATTTAAATATATTTTTTGTAACTATATTTTAATTAAATAAAAAGAAAATGTTGCTATAAAAGCTATATTTAAGTGATGGGATGTTTCAGTTTGCACAGAATGCTCTCTGATATGCGAAATGCATAACCTTGTCAAAGTGTGCCAGTCTGAAGTGTATATTTTTATTAATTAGATTTTTATTCACATATTAATTTGATTAAAAAGACTTATGTGTTCACTTAAACTGTATTACTTTAAAATGATTTATACTAGATATCAAAGTTGAATATTCTTTGAATAAATCTATGGTTTAATAGTTATGTCAACATTAGTTTGTCTTGTTCATTGAACTATTGTACATAAGTATGTATCAATAATTTTTAAAATGCAAGATTACATGAAATTCTAAAATGTGTTCTGTATTTACTACAATTTGTATATAAAAACGACAAATACAGTGGAGCCCCGATAATCCGAATTGATTTGGACCAGACCCTTTTCGGATTAACGAATTTTTCGGATTAAGCGAAATCATTCTTAAAATATACTTAAATTGCATAGTAAAATGTGATTACATAAATATTGCATATTACGTGTGATTACACAGTTTATTGTATAAGGTCTGTCTAAACATTACCAAATTCCGGGACGAAACAGGTGATAAGAGAGCGGAACGCTGCCTAGTACAGTACAGTAGAGTGTAAGATTTTAGACGATCAGTAGATTGTTGAAATAGTTTTGAAAGAACCTGTCAACGTGTCAGACGAGAGTGAAGGTGAAGCAGACGGTGACAACGAGCAGAGGGTATCCCACTCAGACGCCGTGGCTGCATTTGATGTAGTGCAAGGCTACGTAGAGCAACACTCCGCCGCGACCAGAGCGGACACTATTTTTCTGACGCGTTGGCGTAATTTCACTTCAAGGGAGATGTATTCTTCTCTTCGACAAAAAAAAAATTTAACATATTTCTTCAAACCAATGTAGTTCAGTAGTAATTAATTCAGTACATTGAATAACTTTCAATTTTCTTGTGATTTTCAGAAACATACTTTATATTACTTAGTATCACTGTGGTTTTATTGAACCTTTGTTCTTTTTGACTTTTAGTTTCGGATTAAACGGACTTTCGGATTACCGAAGTTCGGATTATCGGACTCTACTGTAATAATAATCTATATAATAATGACAAATGACATTTCTTTATTACCTTATAACTACAGATGGGGCCATATTACTAAGTGCAGCACATAATAAAATAACACGTTCAATGTATGGCTTATGACACAATTAATTTACCAATAAAAAATTTCTTATGATCGAAGGCCTGTATACAAAGAAAAAGTTTCTGAATTATCTAAAATGGAATTTGTAGGATTTAAAGTTAAAACAGTTTCATGCAGGACAATTTTCTCTGCTCGTAATAACTTTGTTTCATCTTCCAGGCATATTATTTTTGCTTCAATTGATTTTGCTTTATTTCTTAATTAGTCTAATTAATCTAAATTTTCTTTATTTTCAATTTCTTCCTACAACTACTCATCTTCATGTGTTTTAGGTTCTGTATTACAAATCTCGGTTTCAATTCCTAGGGGGGGGGGGAAGAGAATGCATCAATATAAATATATTAGTAGGTCATTAAAAAGAATGAAATAAATTGAAATGGGAACGTAAAAATCACTTAATTTATTTTCTAATTTCTATCCCTTGTAGGCCAGGCAACATAGGCCAAAAAAGGGGGTGTAGACGAAATAATTCTCGGAAAGCTGGAAATGGTTTTAATCTCTTCATTTGCATGTAAAAAGAGTTTATTGAAGTTTGTACCAATTTTCTGCTTGTGCTCTATGAGGGGTGTCCCAAAAACCTCGAAATTTTCGGACTTTTTATAGTTTTTTACTAATAACTCCTAAACGATGCATTTTTAGAAGAATGTTACCATTTATAAATTAAAGTACATAAAATTCTGCGTCGAATGAGCACCATATATTGAAATTACGTGAAGTTGTTAGGAAGATATGCGAGTTCAAAGAACGACAATTTTTTCTCATTTTTCAAAAAAAAATCGTGTTTTGGATTTTTAAACCTTATTTTCGCAATGTAAAATGTATAATATGAAACAAATAATACATTTGGATATCATAAAGTATCAAATCTTGTGCCCGACCGTATATGCGAACACCGGTACAACAATTTTCAACAAAACGTCGTCTACTTTTTCATTCCTACTGGCGAACCAAAAATCAACATCCCCCAAGGGACAGAATGAGTGTCGCCCAAAAGACCGGTGCATTCTTCGCCATTATCCGTGAGAACATTCGTTCAAGAATATACAACTTTACCTCCTATCCTGCACCCAACAATATTTTAGATAATATTGAAGAGGACATACCAGAATCACTTGGGTTGTTCCTAAGATTAACCATTGCCCCTAATAAGTGCCGAGATGATGATAAAGTCAAAACCAAAATTACATTTATCGCCCACACAATTATTGGTGCTACATGACCAAAATCCTTTCGATCAGCCTTACATGTTGGCCTAGGGGTGCTGATTCACCGGAAATATGGCTGAAGGGATCTATTGGAAATTGCTTCAGCGACTGGATTTTGTTGCACATATAATGAAGTGCAACATTATGAAATTTCATACTTGAAACAACCTGTTGAACATGTTCTACCACCGAAATCGTTCACACAGTTTGTCTTTGACAATGCTGATGTAAACATTGACACTCTAGATGGAACCAATACATTCCACGCAATGGGAGGCATTCAGTGCACTACACCAGAGCCTTTGAAATCCAAACAGACCACCATGGAAAGAGTACAAAAGATCACTGGTTCAGTAACTTTGGGAGAATTTGGGACAATACCAGTCGTTGCTTTTCAAAAAGTAGCCAATGCAGCTCTCTGTAATATTCACATACTCAACCTTGACGAACAATTGCCTAGTTTCAAAATAAAGCTTTTGGCCACTGATTTTATGTGGGCGTACGGCAAATATCAAGGACGTATGAACGTTCCAGGTTGGAATGGATTTATGGAGAAGGTGACTATGGATCGAACTTATTCAAAATCAGGCATAATGTGCCTACCGTTCATCAATGCCCCGCCATCCAAGTATGATACGATTTACTCAGCACTGCTGTATGCTGCAAATAAATGCAAATCACTTGAACAGGACAACTGTTTCGTAACTTTTGATCAACCCCTTTATATAAAGGCTCGAGATATTGTAGCTTCATCTGGTCCTGATTCAGAAATCAGTTCAGTAATCGTCAGGCTCGGCGGTTTCCATCTACTCATGTCATTTATGGGGGCTATCGGTTTTATAATGGATTGCAGTGGGTTACAGGAATTGTTTAGCGAGGTTTACGCAACTTAATCAACCAACAAGATGATGACGGGACATGCCTACTCTAGAGCTCTTCAGGCGCATATTTTGGCTCACCTTGCAATAAGCAATGTTGTCTTCTCCATGCTGGATATAGCAGATGAAGAACAGTCAGCTTTTTTCAAGCATATGAGTGATAGTGTTTCTGCCAATATTGATGCCCCTGAAGTAAAAAATATCCTTGAAAAAATTTCAAACAAACTTGAGGTGTTGGTGTTTAGAGGAGCAACAGCTAGGCTATGGATCCAGTATTTCAAAATGGTAACGATAATCAAGAAATTTGTCCAAGCTGAAAAATCCGGTGATTGGTGCCTGCATCTTCAAAGCATAAGACAAATGCTACCCAACTTTCACGCCAGTGGGCATTTTTTATATGCAAAATCATGCCATTTATACCTTCAGGATATGTTGGAACTAGGTTCCCGTCTGACTCCCACGGATCACGAAATGTTTGTGACAAATGGCTTTTTCACTATCAGAAGATCTAATAAATTCTGGTCATGGCTGTGGTCCGATATGACCATTGAAAAAAGCTTGATGAGAGCTATGAAAAGCACTGGACGACTGACGGAAGAGGAATAACGGTCAGCACATTGGCTAAATGGGTTGCGACTATGCCTACAGTTATGGAGGTATCCCAGCAGGTGGAGAGCTTCTGTGGTGTTTCATTCTCCACTACTGAACAACATGTAGACGCAAGGTTATCCAGAATAACTAGAGATAATAGTGACTGCAATAAATTCGTAGATTGGTCCCGTTGGGGAGTACGTAATGTCACTGTCTACCGGAGTTGTGGGGGATGAAAACGTAAATTGCCATCTGTCAGACCAAACCGGAAATTCCAGTCTCGAAAGCATTATCGGAAGCAATTTTGGTCATGTAAAGTTCTCCAGGAAGAAAAGAGTGTTACCAATGCGAGGCTTTACCAGCAGTGTGAAGTTTCATGACGAAGTAGTGTCAATAGACCCATACACCATTTTCAGGAGAATTGCATTTCATAAAAAAACAGAATCCGAACTCAGAAATTACTTTACATATGAAATGGCACCTTGCCCACCATCTTTATTTGATGAACAAGGAATGATGAGAAAATCACGTAAATCTGTTTACTATGATTTGTTTGAACCGGTGGACACTCCGTAAAACATCGGAAGTGCTCTTTATGTGATTGACGGCGGGTTTCTACTTCACCGAGTACCGTGGGAGTTGAGAGAAAAGTTCTCTTCAGTTCTCAACAAATATGTGGAGTATGTAAAAAAATACTCCAGGGCGCGATCAGTCATAGTATTTGATGGCTATCCAGAAGACCTACAGAGAAGAGAACAAAATCTGCAGAACGCCTTAGGAGGAACAAGTATATTGCAGCAAATGTTGAATTCGATGATACAATGTTACTAACAATGTCAAAAGAAAAATTTCTCTCGAAAGAAGGGAACAAAAAAGACTCATCTCAATGCTAATTCAAAAATTTGCTGATGAAAACATCACTGTCGAACAGGCTGCAGAGGATGCCGACACAACCATTGTCATAATGGCTATAGAAAATTCTACACTCTCTGAATGTGTGATTGTGGTAGGAGAAGACATAGATCTTCTAGTAATTCTTACTGCGTTAGCTCCTAATAGCGATCGGTTGTTTTTGATGAAGCCTGGAAAAGGAAAGTCCGAGACCGTCTTCTATTCCCCGACACACTTCAAAATGTCAAACAAAGTTAAAGAAAATATATTATTTCTTCACGCTTTCAGCGGATGCGATTCAACATCTGCCATTTTCAGACAGGGGAAGATGAAGTTGTCAAAGCTTCTCGACAAAGATGCGGAGGTACAAAGGACTGTGGAAATATTTAAAAACCGCGATGCGACTGCAGATGAAGTCGGTGCTGCCGGCGAAAAAGTAATTGCTGCTTTGTGTGCCGGATCGTTTCTTCAATCTTCTCCTCTGAATGAAACACGCTTTAAACTGCTCCCCAAACACTTAATATAGAATAATTTCAACTTGGCTACTCTTCCTCCAATTGAAGAAGCTGCTCAACTGCACGCAGTGAGGGTTTCCTACAAATTAATTTGTGGAATGGTCATTTGATGGTCCCAGTTCAGTGGGGATGGAAGGTTACTAAGCACGGGCTACTCCCACTACCATCAACAGCTGAACAAGCCCCGCAGGAACTGATTAATAATACTGCCTGCAAATGTTCGAAAGGGTGTCGAAATACTTGTGGTTGCAGGAAGCAAGGGATGAAATGTTCCCCGATATGCTATAATTGCAGAGGAGCGTCCTGCACCAATACACCAGATGAAATTGATGACGAATCAAACTTGAACGACAGCGAGGATATGCTACCTAACAATGATGACGAATTCGAAGACATTATGGATGACGTGGACCTTCAATCGGACCAATTTCTCCAGTCAGCTTCTACTTCCAAACGCAGCTAATTCAATTAACCTTGTATTTTTTATTATTTTAATTTTTATTTTGTCAATCACCTACACATAAAAACTTAGAAATTTTTTGTACTTTAAGTCAATTTTTTACGTTTTCATTACATAAATATTTGCACCATAATGTGCGTTTTTCATTTCAAATCCTTAGATTCACCAAAACTGGTTCTTGGTTCGCCAGCAGGAATAAAAAGGAAAAGACGCTTTGTTGAAAATTGTTGTACCTGTGTTCGTATATACGTTCAGCAAAAGATAGAACGAACACAGGTACAGTTGTTAGGAAGATATTCTTCCTAACAACTTCACGTAATTTCAATATATGGTGCTCATTCGACGCAGAATTGTGTGTACTTTAATTTATAGTTGGTAACATTTTTCTAGAAATACATCGTTTAGGAGTTATTAGTGAAAAACTGTAAAAAGTCCGAAAATTTCGATGTTTTTGGGACACCCCCTCATAGAGCACAAGCAGGAAATTGGTGCAAACTTCAATAAACTCTTTTTACATGCAAATGAAGAGATTAAAACCTTTTCCAGACTTCCGAGAATTATTTCGTCTACAAACCCTCTGTTGCCTGGTCTATTGTGCCTACAATATCATATTCTACAAACAATGTTCAATAAGCTTACCTTGTAGTTAGAGCAATAATGCTTCAGTAGCAGTGTCTCTATGGCGAACTTCTCTAATGTGACTCTTCTTTTTTCATTTAAACGTGCAGTGTTTTTTCCGAAAATGTAAGCTGCGTAACAATATAATCAGGGTGTAAAGATTTGTTATTATGTATGGCGTTGCGTTCGCCTACGGAGTTAGAGGGCGCTGCGTCGCCCGAAAGGTTTAGAGAGCGCAATTGCTTTTGAAACTGTAATGGCGTCTGTAACCGTAATGAAGTCAAAATCCAAACTAAAACAGATCATTAAATGTTGTCATCTTGTGTTTTAATGTGCTACATTTGTGTGTGGAACGCAATAATTTCTCACCTAGAACAAAAGACCAGGACCTGATCAAAGTATAACTCAAGGAAGTGAATATCTTAGTTTACATAGGGTGGTGATTGTCTAAGCTAGGTTTTCCTGTAAAGAATAAGGAAACGAACGAAAGATGATATATTTATGATACTTTCAACGCATAAGAAATCTTAATATTTGAATAGAGTACATAAACGGGTAACAACAGTAGCGCACACAGAGGGGGGGGGGGGCAAGGGACCCTGGCTCCCCTTGATGTAGAAGGATTAAAAATCTATTTAGGACAAGGGCGGCTCCAAGCGGGGAGGGGAAGTAGGGGCAATTGCCCCCCTCCCAAAATGCCTGGCGTATTTTTTTTTTCATAGCTTAAAATTATATAATCGTAGACCTAATACTAAATGAGTTTAAATTTAAAATGAGAGGATGTTTATTTCTTTTATATCCATACACATACTCACATATATATATTATCATATACTGGGTGCAATTCGTCTTCACTGCCCAGTCTATTTCGATAGCGCGCCGAACTATGGCTAATTCCTAGCCACCCGGTTCCCTCAGAAATCACCGAGAATACGCTGGATTAAGGAACGTAAAACAAGCACCTTTATTCTTTAACGTATTTACACATTTACATTAACTCCATATGAGTTTTGCACCTCCAGTGCATGCATGGCCTCCAGCCAAATCAATTAATTCACCTTTGTAAGGCGCTCAGCCAAACAAATCACAGTCGCCTCCACGTGGCTTCTCCGCACACCTAAACTGCTGGTCCGAGACAAAATCGAGAACCGTCCACACCGGACCACTGTCTCTCTCTGTCTGCCCCTGTCTCGACACCTCGCTGCTCTCTCCTGCACAGACGAACACCAGTTCAAACCGGTTTCTTCCCGCTGCATACCTCCGGAACCAGTTGTCCACAAAACCATTTGCACATCCGGTCCTGGTTGTCATCTGTTTACCAGAGAGCTGGCACGCCTCTTGATTGATTACCTGGACTCGCCTCTGGTAAACATTCAAAACTGAAAAGAAACTTCACCAAATTTTATATCTAATATACCGGGGGTTAAGCAGAGGGCCCGCCGCCATCACAGCTCCTCCCCCCTTTAAAGGCTTTTTTATACATAAAAAAGTCTAATGGAAAGTTCGGTAGGTCCCTTTAGGTATGCCCACCCGAAACATTTCCAAAGAGGTCAATACCATTTGGCTTTCTTCAGCCCTAACTTCCTAGAGTCAATTTCCGCCTACTTTAGAAATTTCCCTCGAAAATGCCCTAAACTGCACTCAGTCTGGGACACATCATTCCTAAACCTGCACTCCGAATACTTTTCGAGAGTGAAAAACATTAATTCAATTTCCAGTAAGATATGCAGATATTCATTACACTGATATTACATTAGCTAAGCACATAATAAATTCATACATGATTAAGACAAACAAAATACTCATAATGCACTAAAAAACTTAAGTTAACAATTTCATACTGAAAACAACAAAAACATAGCCTCAAGGCCATTCTATCTGCAGATAACCTTCTCGGTTCAATTATAAACTTAAGGGCGTTAGCACCCGTACCTTTCGGCCAGTCATAGCCGACAACGTACCCTAACCTGTTTAGCTTCTATCCGCCAACACATTAAGCACTTTCATTTAACATAATTTAGCATAGGTACTACAACAATACATTACTCTAATCTTAACCTAATTACAAACATTACCACAATTTTGACCATATTTCAATTATCGACTGTATCTTAACCTAGTTGCAATAACACGAAACAAAAGTTACTAAAACTCAAAGACACATTAAACAAAGAAACATTACTCAAAGAAACACAGTTAACACAACATACATTGATCACAACGTTAACCAATTAAAAATTTCACAATTGCTCTGTAAACTTCTCTTAAAGCCAAAACACATCATCGTGGATAACGATTACCAAATATAGTGGACAAAATTAAACCTATATTTCTTACTAAATATTAGTTATGCAATTCTTACTATTTCATTAAACATTCGGCATTACAAGATCATTAACTATTCGACATTCAGTTGGTCCTGTAACCCACGGAACATAATTTCTCCTATCCAAACGCGCGACTCAATCGGCCTCTTTCCACTCGATTGGCCAGGAAACCGAAACTCACAGTTGAGCCCACATTTATTTCTACACTAGGATTCCACAATTCCATTAGGTGTTTTTACCTGACATAGAGTCATAACAAACTCACTCGTTTGGTTCCTTTTCTATCAAGAACAAAATTGCATTGCAGTACATTAATGACAGTCTTTCTGAGGCCTTCCACCGGCTTACACAAAAAGCGCCATAGGACCTTTCACCAAAAGAAAATCATTCTACTAATTGATCACAATCGTTATACTAATTTAACATAAGGTAATTTACATAATTTGCCTAAATCCATTCTCATACTATGTGGTCATGATTTACCAACATATATACACTTTAAATTTCACAAAAATCATCACATAAAATATTATACACTACAATTTACTCAATTCAACATTCTGGTATAAAATCATACAAAAAAAAACAATACACATAATTATTACACATACATTTTTGGGTCACTGTTTCACGCAGCATTTAAATTCTCCCTTGACCCTCAAAATCTCAACTGAGAATTTAAATTTTCCCAAACTTGATTTCTTTAAATTTGGAGTTAACCCTCCTCGTAGCATCTCGCTTACGCTGAATTTTCTTGGAAACCCTGTCATACGGCTCCCTTAAATCATCCTGTCTATTAATCTTCGCCCTCGCGAATATTTGCAACTTTCGGTTTTTCATCAGTCTCCCGAAATTGCTAGGCTGCCCCTCTGAGCACCTCGTACCCATTTTCATTTTGAATTTAACAGAATGTCTTCCTCCCCTAAATTTCCTCTTGAACTTGCCAAAACCCTGGCGTCCCACCTTTTGTCTATGCCTTAGGCAATTCGGTTTCTTTCTAGACAACGGACCTTTCCCCCTAGTTTTGCTCAAGCCCCAAAACATTTTAAACTTTGCTTTCTTGCACTTTGTTCCACTCGCCTTTTCGCGACGCGGTTTAGTCCTTATCACTACCGGATGTAATTTCCCTTTGAACTCGTTACAATGGAGTATCCCAATCTTAGGTAACCTCCCTCTCAAAATGTTTCTACTCGGAAACCCCGTCCTTCTATTTTCTACAGGGATTCTCTCCCCCTCAGCCGCATTGTTTAGGTTTCCCCTAAATTCCGTCAAAATCTGACCATCCATTTTAGACGAACTTTCGGCCCTTTCGCGGTCCGTGTTTTCCCGAATGCCATTGTCTAATCCCTGGGGAGCAAATTCTAAACCGTCTCTCGGCTCAACTTTTTCGACTACATTCATCACAGCCTGACATGCACTTATAGTCCCTTCCACTTGTAAAGAACCTGATGAATGGACTCGCGGACAAAGGTCCATCCCCCTGTGTGTGCGGTCAGTTACACAAAACGCGAGATTCAAATCCCCTAAAACCTCGGCTGACTCAACGAAACTAACTTTTCTCACTTCGAGCTCACAAATGTTAGAGTCGCTTTGAGACAAGATTTCTCTTTTATCTAGGCTACTTTCTTCACACAAACCTACATTCATTTTCCCACATGTCTCTACATGCGTGAATCTGCAGAGCGAGTTATCTATTTCCCTCCTATCTGGGCTAGTTTCCTCACACAAATCTACATTCATTTTCCCCACTGTCTCTACATTCACGGATTTGCAGAGCGAGTTATCTATTTCACTTCGATTTTCTACACCCGAATTTAAGCTTGCTTGCTCAATTACAACGGTTTCCTTATTTTCCCACACTTCCCTCGAACTGCTCAAAGTATCTCCGGCAACCAACTGGCTACAGAATTCCTTATTTTTAATTTTGCCTCGAGTACTCGCGCTTCCGAAATTCCCAGCTTCCACCTCGCTGAAATTTCCCAACACATTCTCTACATTTTTTTCTCTACCCAGAGATTTAACCTTTTGCTCTAAGCAAATTTTTCCCTCAATTTGACTTTCGACACTTTTCTCAATTTTAGTGACTCCGGCCTTCCTTATTAAACCTCTACTTTCTCTATAGGAATTTACAGCCTGTAATTTTACCCTCAGGTACTCCAATTCCCCCGATTTAATAAATCTAGTTGATTGATCTAAAGCATATTTCGCCTCACAGTCTAGGTCGTATTCTAGTCTCTCGAAGATTCCTTTATCATGTCTCACAAAGAATTCTTTATTCGACTCGAAAACCTCGAAGATATTGTCTATTATGGCTTTCTGACTAATGTCTAAACTTTCTCTCTTTCTTATCAAAGCTAATTCATAGGCCCTATTCAATTGCTCATACTTCTCTTCCCAAATTTTACTCGCTTCTCTTTCTTTCTGTTCTAGAATTCCTTCTAGACACGCCTTGGCCCCTACTTCACTGTAATTTTCTGCTCCAATGATTCGTCGGACAATTACTATTTTTTTATCATTTATCGACGCCTCAACGTCCAAATTATCGGCCAAAGCCACAAGAACAATTTTAGTCTGTCTAATTAGAAGAACTTCCATTTTCCCAAACTAAAAGATTTACCACAGTATTCACAGAAATCACAATAACTTATTTCTAACCTAAAGCCGTACACTCAATACACTCACAGAAATGCACCTGTAATTTCACTTGCCCTACTTAACACAGAAATATAGGACAGGTACTAGATATAACGACACTAAATATTGTCACCTTTGAGCTTTCACTTATACACATAAACTGGTACAATTAATCACAAGCAATCCTATCAAATTACATAACAATAGCTAGAACATATATCACAATATATTATCAAACATTTAAAAGAAACACATATGTATCACATTATCTTATAGCATAAAACACTCAAATTGCTTATACACTTCTAGAATAACACTAATACAAATATACTATTTCAAATCAGCGTTTTGTCCCACACTGAGTACTTTCCTGTGCACCAAGGCACTGTGCGGTTTCCTACAAACACTCGCACAAATTCAATTCATTAAACACTTTCTATTTATTAAACACAAAAGAAAACACTTTTCTTCTTTTTTCCGCACAACACGTGCCCGTGAGATTCCCTGTGGATTTACTCACAAAGGTTTGATTACCCAAAATCACTTTTAGAAAACTAACTACTAATGTCTACTAAGACTACTACATTTACCCGATCTCTATCAGGATTTCACACCTGTTCTTCTCGAACAAATTTTCACTAAACCTTCACTGGTTTAACTTTCGGACTTCTCAAAGAAGCGTTGAAATTATCTTTCTAAATCCCCTGAATTATTAGACTAATTCCAACCAGTCACTAATTCCAACCCCACAATTTACTGCCCCTCGACAATTATCGCGCAGACCTCTTTGGAAGATTTCAAATGAGCTTACCTTTCCTGTTGTCGCATCCAGCTGTACACGCTGATCGAATTTTCTTGCACAGGTTCCACTCCTTCTGAACAAACTCCCGTCTGGCTACACGTCTCGGCTGCTAGTCTTTTCCGCAGGTCCTAGTTGACTGCTTGCATCGGTGGATTCCCTTGGCTATCCTCGCCAGTTCCGCCACTGCTTCACCTCCTCCGTGGATCCTCACGTATTTCACAAACACATACGTAGAATTCCTCCGCTGCCAACAGCTATCATATACTGGGTGCAATTCGTCTTCACTGCCCAGTCTATTTCGATAGCGCGCCGAACTATGGCTAATTCCTAGCCACCCGGTTCCCTCAGAAATCACCGAGAATACGCTGGATTAAGGAACGTAAAACAAGCACCTTTATTCTTTAACGTATTTACACATTTACATTAACTCCATATGAGTTTTGCACCTCCAGTGCATGCATGGCCTCCAGCCAAATCAATTAATTCACCTTTGTAAGGCGCTCAGCCAAACAAATCACAGTCGCCTCCACGTGGCTTCTCCGCACACCTAAACTGCTGGTCCGAGACAAAATCGAGAACCGTCCACACCGGACCACTGTCTCTCTCTGTCTGCCCCTGTCTCGACACCTCGCTGCTCTCTCCTGCACAGACGAACACCAGTTCAAACCGGTTTCTTCCCGCTGCATACCTCCGGAACCAGTTGTCCACAAAACCATTTGCACATCCGGTCCTGGTTGTCATCTGTTTACCAGAGAGCTGGCACGCCTCTTGATTGATTACCTGGACTCGCCTCTGGTAAACATTCAAAACTGAAAAGAAACTTCACCAAATTTTATATCTAATATACCGGGGGTTAAGCAGAGGGCCCGCCGCCATCACAATATATATATATATATATATACATATATATAAGCCTAAGAGAAAGCGTTGCCCTCCCCCCCCCCCAAATCTCTGGCCTGGAGCCGCCACTGATTTAGGATATCATGAAAAAATCCCTATTGAATGGACTGGCTTTGCTATATTTACACAGAGAGATTAATGTAACCATGACTGAGATCATTCAAGAGCTGTTTAAGTATATAAGAAAACTGGATTTTATTCTTTAAATAAAAATTTATAATCACCTAAAGAATTTTATTGAATTTCCCTTAAAAATATTTTTACCATTCAGAATTAAAGTTACGAATATATCTGTTGTTGTTACTTATTCCTGGCTGAGGTATTTGAATATCAGGTATTGAACGGCCTCTTTTCTTGACTGTAACTTTCTCATGGAGAGACAACTATGAGACTTAAGCTGTTGAAGTTCACTTACTGTCATAGAAATTTTTTCTTTGGGATTCGAAGAGGTCCTGGATAAGTATTAAAATTTTCTATACAAGAAAACAACCCAAAAAACCATTGAATTAAATAGAATAGCTGATAGTCATCTACAGTTTATCACATTCAAGAATATGGTACACGGTTTTTAAACATGACACACGCCGAGTCAAAAATAAACACGACCACATACTCGGAGAACAGCGTAAGCACTGCGTGGGCGACAGTGACGATCCTGCTCTACCCAGCGCGAAAAAGCTCTAGTACAGTGGTTCCCAACCTTTTTCAGCTGGCGACCCACCTTCCCTTATCGGAATACCTCCACTGTCCATGGTGGAGTAAAACACCTTATTTGTATCGTATCCCTTCCTTATGTATATATAATTTACCATCAAATATTGCAAAAATAAATAAATAAATAAATAAATAAATAAATATATATATATGTGTGTGTGTGTGTGTGTGTGTGTGTGTTTGTTTGAAGATACAGATTGATTATTGATAAACAATTTGTGTTCTGATTTGAAAATGGTTGACAAAATATAAGCACTTTGTAGCAAAACAGTTATTTATTTAACAATAGATATACGTTTGCAATATATGCAACAAGTGGTTTCATGCTCGCTAACAAGTGTTCCTAGGTGAAGATAAAAACTACAATTATAAAAGTACACAAAGGCCATTTTAATAGTTTTAGGATCGAGTCGCGACCCACCTGTTGGGAACCGCTACTCTGGTACCACGGACATGCGCGCATGCGCACAACAGCCAAACATCGCATTAGTGGAACTGTGAGGAGCACAGTTCCATACAAAGATTTTTGTAATTTTTCATGAACGAGAGGATGGCTACTTGGCTACTGACATCAACAATACAAGTATAATGAATGTTCAAGTATAAAGAAAGGATTAAAGGAAAAAATTACTCATTTTACCCAGTGGCGTAGCGAGGGGGGGGGTGGAAGGGGGTCTATCATGCCCCGGGCGCCACTCACAGAGGGGCGCCAAATGGTCTATCTTTTTAACCAATTCTATATATTGTATTACTATATGTTTTTCGGGGGGGGGGCGCCAAAAAGGTATCGTGCCCCGGGCGCCAGTTATGCTCGCTACGCCACTGATTTTACCAACTGAAGGTTACTGATAATATCGAGGGAAAATAGTGGGTGCTGCAGTTCCACAGTTCCTATACACGAGCCGCCACTGGTCACAACTTTATCAATTCTCACAAACTTAGAGCTTAAATAATAGCTTACTTAACCATAAAGATTAAGGAGGGGGAAAAAAAACTTACCCGTTTGAAAATGTTTTCCACAAATTCTTGAGCCAGTATATTATTTCCAGTCGAGCCTGTTGAGGGCTCTATTCCATAAGGCTCGTCGTTTTTCATCCTTGGGAAAACGATACATACCACCATCAGATCCTTTTTTGAACCTGTATGTACATTTATAAGCAACACAACTCACTACCATTATGATAATTTAAAAAAATAAGCAATAAGATAATGGTAAATAATATCTTTGCAAACAAGTGTACAATGCTAAATTCCGAATGTTTTGCCAGCCAGGGGACTATTCTTAAGCGTGACGTCACTTCATGACGATTCCAGCGCAATGTCTATTGCTCATCACAGATCCGTAGTCTGCTGTCTCATGAGTACTGTAGCGCCATCTATTGCATAGAATATTTTTTCTGTTTTGTAAACTTTCGGACCACGTGTTTCATGCGTAGTACATTATAAAATGGATAATCAAAACAATTTCAATTGTACATATTGTAATAAAATCTTTTCGCGTCATTTCAATTTGACTCTTTGATACCATTGCGATTTGATATATGATCACTCATAACGAATAAATATCTGTTTGAATAATAAAAAAAATTTAAAAATTATGTCTCCATAGTTATTTTGATTTCTTTAATCACTTTTTCTGTTTCTATCTAATTGACTTTGAAATTAAAAATTAAATGAAAATCTATGTAAAGAAAACTTTGCCTAAGGCTTTAAAATTTTTAAATGAAGTATTAAATTTTTAACATCTATCTGATGTGCTGACTCTTTTCTCTTGATATAAAAGTAAAAATCGTATTAAATAACCGTTCTAAGCATTGTCATTTCATCTGATTTCTTGTTGCTGCATAGGTACATAAAAAAGTGTCTTTCTAAGATGGATCTAGAAAGAAAAAAAAAAAAAAAAAAAAAAAGAAAAAAAAAAAAAAAAAACAGGACTTGGTACCCATCTTTAAGTACAGAAATTCTTCCAAGATTTTATTTTATATTTACCACATACTTTTGAGTTCATCCTGATACATTTTAAAATTTTATTGCATTTGCAACTTCAGCTACAACTGTTACAACAAATATCAATCATTCGTTGTGATTTTCTGATAAAGACCATTCCAACAATGAAAGCTACTTAATAGCTTCGCCGTATCACTGTTAAGCAATTATATGTATTGTTTAAAAAAATTTATAATTCATATTGTTTACCAGTTTTACTTACATAGCTCAAACAGATCCAACTACAGTGTAAATACAAACTTTTTTTCTTATATAGCTTATAAAAAAAATTTAATTTCAAGATGTCTGATA
This sequence comes from Dolomedes plantarius, assembly GCA_907164885.2. Lineage (NCBI taxonomy): Eukaryota > Metazoa > Arthropoda > Arachnida > Araneae > Dolomedidae > Dolomedes > Dolomedes plantarius. The sequence goes on along the minus strand of OU015499.1, from coordinate 136,910,868 downwards.
CATGACAAAAAAAGAAAAAAACTTTTATATTCAACAAATTTGTAGAGTTACTTGTACCTAAGGCAGTGTGCCTAAAAATCATAAGTTATAATCATATAATTTATATAGTTATTATGAAATAAAATTATAAATTTATTTACCTCAGTTAGTATATAATTTGATAACTTAAAAATATATATTTTCTGGAATTTTTGGCCAGAATCCAATTAAAGTTCTATATATTATCATTAAAAAATGCAAATTAAAAATAATTAACTAGAACAAGTTGTATAAAGTTAATTTCAATTTTTGTATTTTCCAAATTTATTGAAAGAAGTAACTTTTTCTGCGTCAGTATATGTTGAAAACTTAGCATTTACACAATTAAATGAGGAAAAAAAATATTTTCTGGAATATTTGGCCAGAATCCAATTAAAGTTCTATATATTTTGCATTAAAAAATGCAAATTAAAAATAATTAACTAGAACCAGTTGTATAAAGTTAATTTCAATTTTTGTATTTTCTAAATTTATTGAAAGAAGTAACTTTTTTCTGCATCAGTATATGTTGAAAACTTAGCATTTACACAATTAAATAAAAAATAGTATTGGAAAAGTTTGTAATTTTTTCCCGATTATTCATACTCATATCTTACGTGTTAAGCAAATGTTAATTATTCTCTCCAGTAGATGGCGATAGTAGCGTAGCCTAGAATAGGTAAAACTGTAACCGACTTCGTGAGCAATTCGTTACCCCGAGCAACGGGCCCGCGGGTCTAGTCACAGCCCGTACGAAAAGAACTCGCATTCGAGTAACGTCAGAAATGACGTCACGAAAGGGGCGTTTTCGTATGATGGGAGAAAATCGGTAGTCTCAGGCCACTTCTCGGACGCTAAACTCACTTCATATTTCTCACTTAGTGAGTAACGGGCCTAGTCTCAGCCCGTACGAAAAGAACTCGCATTCGAGAAACGTCAGAAATGACGTCACGAAGGGGGCGTTTTCGCATCCTGGGAGAAAATAGGTAGTCTCAGGCCACTTTTCGGACGCTAAACTCACTTCATATTTCTCACTTAGCGGGTAAAACTTCTCACTGAACTTGAATCGGTGAGAATGTACTTAGCGTGCGAGTTAAGATGGCGCCGCTTGTTTTGTTTTGATTGTGTTCAATTGAAAGTACATTCATTTTTGTAATTAAGAAAAATAAAAGGCTCGAGTTACGCATATTAGTAGTAAGTAAACTTATTTGATTGGTGAAATGCCTTTAATAATGTATTAAATGACTGCAAATTTTCTTCAGATGAAACTGTTTTCTTGAAAGTAATGTTTTTGGTCTCTATATAAAACATCTCTTTCGTTATATTTGAAAAATAAATTAATCTAATCTAAAATAATATTAATCATCTAAAGTAATATTATACTAAGATTGTTACGAATTTAATTTGTAAAGAAATACTTGAATTAATCACTGTTACGACACTGAATTGAATGTATGTATTGGATTTTAAATAAGTTTAGCAGAAAATACTCAGATTGGTTTACTTAACAGAATCAACTATGTTTCGTTATTTGAAGGAGTGAAGAAAGAGAGAATTTAAAATACCTCTGCCATCAATTCAAATTTACAATGGTTGTGAAATAGACAGGCTAAAGTAAACAAAATGTGTTATTATTGACTAAAGTAAGCTTTAAGAAAGTTGAATGATTGATCTTAATCTTTTAACCGAAAATTACTAAAGATTAAATTCTAAAATTATTGTGCATAGATCTATCTACCTTGTGGAATTTAATGTTACGTGAATCATATTACTAATAAATTGCCTGAAGTTACAATATATATTTTAAATTAATAAATAGCTTCAGTTATATACCTGTTTTTAAAAATTTGTGATGATCTTATTCAATTAAAAATTTATGATCTTCATAATTCCCGTGTGAATTATTATGGCTGTTTTATAATATGAAAGTTAGTTGTAACAATGCATGATGTATTGAAAACATGAAATATTTCTTTTACTCAAGCAATGAAGTTACATATTTTAAGGATATTTATTTAAATTTTTCATACAGTTTTTTTCTAATATTATGTTTATTTTTGCTAAGTTTTATTATCCTAAATTTTCAGATGTTACTTAATGTATTTCTTGACTTTAAACAGAAGGAGGATAAACATAGATTACATGTACTTTACATTACGCTGTTATGCATATGAACATAATATACATAAATATCTTGTTTAAGTTTATAATTGATAAATGTCTGAAAAAAATAACATTTGATTGTATAACTGTACTAATAGATATTACCATACCTTTTAAATATGCTATTGTGATGTTTAAAATTGTAATCACTATTTTCTTCCCATATTGTAATATTGATTGCCATTTTATGCTTCTTCACTTTGATACTTGTTCATGACAGGACCTTAGTTGAAAATTTATCTATTCTGCTAGTTCGGTGTAAACTTTAAAACATAATTAAATAATTTTCTGTTTTGAGATTTTAATCTTGCTGGCAATTTCATCAATTTCATGACTAAAGAAAGCTGTAGGATAAAATACTTTAAGAGCTACTGTATGATGTTAATAGATTATGGGACATTCCATGAATAAGTGAACATCAGATGAAATTTTTTTTTTTAAATTTTCTGCAAGTGTTATATATATCATTATTTATCAGTGTTATATATATATATATATATAATTTATTTATTTATTTATTTATTTCCCTGCTATGGTTGTGAAATTGTTTCTTTACTATAATATCGAGCTGTGTCAAATCAGTATGTGTCTGGTTGAGATTCAAGTCACTCCCTACATTCATTCGGCATACAATTTTACTTACAAACCTGAGTGTCTACATAAAAGATTACAAAAACAGCACGAGAACTAACAGGGATTAAACTTCTTTAAGCAATTCTGAATTAATATTTCTGTGAAAATTTAAAATTGTTATAACAAGTAATTTTTAAGGAGCCTCGCATCGTAACTGTGTGGAATCATTTTGTTTAAAATTTTCATTACGTGTTTATAATCTCGTAATACAATATTTAAAAGGTGTTAGTCTGGAAAAGACTTTATCAGCCGTCTATTCCTGACATATATCTCATAGACTACAAGAAGTCCACAGATAACTGTTTTGAAATGTTTTATCCATATGTGTAGAAGCGCATAAAAGCACTATTGTACAGTAAATGAAAGGAAATAAATTTGAAGAATTTATACTATTGTCAACTGTAATGTACACTTAAGAGCCAAAAAAACTAGTGCAGGCGTTCGTATGCAAATGGAGATATGCAGCCAATCAGCGTACCTCGTTGCAATCAGCAGAGCTTATATAAGACAACAGGTGTCTAGCGAAGCTGTTAGATCGGTTCCTGTTGTACAATGGCAGGTTATCACGATTTATGTGACTTTGAACGTGGTGTTGTAGTCGGCGCACAAGTGATGGGAAATAGCATCTCCGAGGTAGCGATTGCAATTTGGATTTTCGCACACGTGCATTTCACGAGTGTACCGTGAATATCAGGTATCCGGTCAATCATCAAACCTCCGACAGCGGTGCAGCCAGAAAAAGACCTTGAAAGAACTGGCCCGTCAACGACTGGCGAGAATCCTTAACCCTTTCCGGCATGGTGGTTTAAAAAGTGTCCCACCTAATTAAAAAATATTTTCCTTAAATTCTATTCATCTGAGCTGTATTTTAAATACAGAATACAATTCGTTTTTGGTAATAATATTAGTTTGTATACGGCAGAATATAACAGTGTTCTTAATTTTCGCATAAAAATTGGGTAAAGTAATCAATGAAAAGTTGTCTTTACGACTCCTCGTTTGGACGATTTTGAAAATACGGTTGGCTCTCTGTTTAACGACTTTCAAGGGACCGTGAGAAATCGTCCTTAAGTAGAGATCGCCGTTAAACAGAATTTGTGAAAAAATAACATTTGTCTTCACACTTTACAGGCTTCGGACTATCAATATATTTCTTAATATATTGGCGTGTTTAAAAATGTTATTTTTATTATCATTATTATTTTATTCACAAAAAAGTTATTTTAAATTACTTTGAAAAAAGAGTACAAACAATACAATAAATTAGGTTTTAAAAAAGTCAAAACGTGTTAATTGCTTCATTTTTCGCCTTGTTTTCGTTATTCTCTTTTCCAGATTTTCTAAAATTTTAAATGTGTCATCTTCCATTTTCGATGTAATATAGCGTCGGAGAACATCTAGAGCAGAAGTTGTATCTGGGTAAGACGGTGACAGTGTCTCGTTTTCCGTGTCTTCGTCTTCAGCTTCACCTTCTTCGTCTGACACTGTGTTTTCGTGTCCTATATCTTCATAAATTTGTTTTACATTTCTGTAATCTCTTGTTAAAATAGATTCATCACAATTGTAGAAATCTTGAAGTGAAACATCCTCATCTTCAACAAGACTTCTCCATTCTTCAGGGGTAATATCATGTTCGTAGATTTCTACATCCGTTCTTTGCAGTTCCACTACAAGTTCTTTGTGAATTCCAGAAACACGAAAGCAGTTTTTTTATTGTGGATGAAGGAGCTTCTTTTCATGCTGATGTTATCATGTGCATTACTTCCAAGATCGTATATTTTCTAATTTTCATACTATCAGCCGTATTGTTTATCAGTTTTCTCATTAAAGACTTTCTGTACTATACTTTCCCACTGCGAATGATACCCGGTATAATGGCTGCAACTTGCTAGTGCAATTAGCTGTTAAGAAATGAATAGTCAAATTTATAAGTCCAGGGATATTTGGAGTATGTGCAGTGTAACGGTCGATTAAAAGAAAACTTTTCTCTTTTCTTGATGCATTTTCGCATCAAATTCTCTAATCCAGTCAATAAAAAATTGTGATGTCATCCACGCTTTATTGTTATTCCGGTACTCACAAGGTTTCCTGGTGATATTCTTAAAACACCGTGGTTGCTTTGATTTGCCTATAACTAGTGGTGGAAATTTCTCAAATCCTCGGTCTAGTGGTGGAAATATCTCAAATTTCTCAAATGCGGGACCTTGCAACGTTTTCTGTGAAAATTCTCAGTGACAGAATTTTCTGCCCTTTGGATTTGGATCCCAAACCAAATTTTTGTGCTGCTTCAAGAATTTTCTCTTTGCTTGCTAAAATGCCTTTGAGAGTAGACTTGGGTAGCTGAAATTGTCTTGCGAATTGGACTTTTGTTATTCAAACACTTTCTTTCCAGTCTTCAATAATCTTCACCTTTTCGTGTAGCGTAAGATGTTATCGCTTTGATGCCATTTTGCTCTGCTCACCTCGTATTCGTACAGCAATGAGCTGCTAACCATGAATTCTCTAAACATGAACACCTATTTCCAGGAAAGAGTGAGAGAGGCCTGTTATTGGACAGTTCGTAAGTCACATGACAACAGATGGCAGGGACAATAGAGTGATTCAGCTCCCGAACTAAAAGGTCCATGAAAGAATATTCGATCTTCCGAAAAACAGCAATTCCCCCCCCCCCGTTTTTCCCACTGCAACAAGTCTATGATTGCAACATTGCAAACATCAAGCTAATCCCGGGTCTGTTATTGAAACCAAATTTGTTTTCCCCCATATAAGGCTCCCCTCCTGCAGATAAAATGTTGAAGAAAAAGTTTATCTTGTAAAAAAAAATCGTCGCTAAACAGAAACAACGACGTCTTCAAATAGAATTTTTTTACGTCGGAGGGGCCGGGACTGGGAAATATCGTCTTTAAATAGAGATCGTCGTTAAGCAGAGCGTCGTTAAACAAAGAGCCAACTGTATTTATATACGTCAAATGTTAATTTTATTTTTCATTGTTTAAACTTATTTTTTAAACAAAATTTATCATTTATAATATTTTTTAACATTTATTTTTCACTTGAATTACATGGTTCAAAAAGTGTCCCTACCACACATTTGAGATTTTCACCGATAGAGGGCAGCACTGCAATTTACCGTTGTTTTGAATTAATTATATTTCCCCGTTAATTTTGGCTAGTTTACAGTCATCTTAGTATCAGGCGCTTTTAGTTAGAGGCTGTGACTGATACTTAAATGCAGAAACAGTTGATGAACAACAGAGGCCATCCGTGAGCCTTTTGTCCTCATAGGTCAAGGGATTTGCTAGGAAAGTGCCTCAAAGAAATTGCGTCCTTGAAAAGCGATTGCACGACATTGTGGGTGGTCTAGCTGAGAAATTCCAGCGAGACAGGTGCAAACCTCGACGGTTGCTGAAAGTAAAGACAATATATTGACAATTGAGATCTGGGAATGCCAGAGGTTGTACGCTCAGAGAGTTTAGATGCGGGACCTTGCAACGTTTTCTGTGAAAATTCTCAGTGACAGAAAGAATCTCAGCGAGTTGACAAGAGTGTCACTACTATTCATCAGTGTACGAATTTTATTCCTTTTGGTTTATGTCACGTGTCGTTTTCACAGCATGTCAAGAAAAATACCGACAGTTGAGGCATTAAAATTATTCGAAGAGTTACCTTCAGACGCGGAATCAAATGTTCTGAGTCAGATGAGGAAGAAATAATTGCACCCTTTGAAAGAATTACTGAAGAGGTTGATGACCCGCTCCCCAGATAAAGGCCCCCGAGATTTAAAATGAATTTTTTTCATATTTTAAGAAAAATTTCTTTTGCATTCAAAATAAAAAATTTTTTAATTGATAATTCTGAATAATTGTGATATATATATATATATATATATATATATATATATATATATATATATATATATATATATATATATATATATATATATATATATATATATATATATATATATATATATATAATTTGTGTGTATGTAATAAATATCGAAAATTTACTTTAAAGCAATTTTTGGCGTTAGTTTATAGTATAATCTTATTTTTATGGATTTATATTATATACTGCATAACTATCAGCATAATATCCTCTATGGTGTAGCGATGTCGTTGTTGTATGGTAGAACAAACGGTATCCCACCTCCCCCTGTAAAAATAAAAACAGCAGAATATTTTTGGAGGGCATAAAATATATTAAGTGCATCTGACTCTTTTTACAACATTTTTTCCAGATATCAGTTGTATTTTAACATAGCGTGTCGCAAAGGGATAAACGAGATAGACGAGGAATACTTCCTCAAATTGCTGCGGATTTCTATACTGGGTCATCAAGTGTCAGCGTGCGAACTGTTCAACAGACCGTCGTTGATATGGGCTTTCGGAGCTTCACGCCAATTCGTGTACCGTTGTTGACTGCACGTTACAAAGCTTTATGCCTTGCCTGGTCTCGCCAACACCTCCATTATACTGTTGATCACTGGAAACACGTCTGGTCTGACGAGTCTCGTTTCCAATTGTATCGGAGGGGGGTGGACTTTTACGGGTATGGATACAACCTCATGAATCCATGAACAGTACATGTAAATTGGGGACTGTTCAAGCTGGTGGAGCCTCTGTAATGGTATGGGGCGTGTGCAGTTGGCGTCATATGGAACACCTGATACGTCTAGAGACGACTGTAGACGTATGACAGGTGACGAGTACATGAGCATCATGTCCGATCATTTACAGCCATTCATGTCCATTGTGCATTCCGACGGGCTTGGACAATTCCAGCAGAACAATGCGATGCCCCCACGTCCACAGTTGCTACCGAGTGGCTCCAGGATCACTCTTCTGATTTTAGACACTTCCATTTTCTTCATAAATCCCTACATATTAACATAATTTAGCATATCTGGGATGCCTTGCAATGTGCTGTTCAGAAGAGGTCTCCACCCCTTTGCACTCCTAACGATTTATAGACTTCCCTGTAGGATTTATGGTGTGAATTGCTTCTAGGATATCTTCAGACACTAGTCGAGTCCATGCCACGTCGTTTTCCGGCACTTCTGCGGGCTCGTGGAGGCCCTAAACGATAGTAGGTAGGAATACCAGATTTTTGGCTCTTCAGTGTATAATATACACAACATACCGATTAAAATATGGAGAGCGTGTGGTGAAAAATATCGGTAACCACCAAACTTCCTTCGAAACAAATATGCCTAGACAAATCCATAAGCGACGTTCTCTTTGTTATTCTGTGTAATAAATTTACATATTTTATTAGGTTTATAAACTTTTAATATGTTGGTAACCAAGATTTTTCAGTAGATGTTAATCTCTGGAATTTCTCGGAGCATTAAATTTAATAATTAACGATGAAATTATGACTTACGGAGAACTAAAAATAATATATTGGGGGAAAATATCAATATTGCTTATCCATTATTGATCGAGACGATAGCGATAGTTTTGTGGAGATTCCTACAAACCGAAACATCAAATCTCATCACGTCATTTTTATGTACGAGGACAAAAGAATAACGATGGCTAAGGAACCTGGTACCCTAATTACAATAAATTTAAAATGCTCAGTAGTTTAATTAATCCAGAACATAGTTTATAACATCTTAGTTTTTATATATATCATTTCTTAGCACAAACATTTATATATTCCTAATGATTTCACGTAAAAAATACGAAAAGAGCGTGGAGGTACAGTTAATATATCTCATTCAATTTCTCCTATCTTTACAGGTGCTCGGTATAGATTGTAAGTTGCAGTACAAGAATGTGGTGTCCACAAATTTAGAAGTTCAACGTGTTGCTTGCAATTAGTTTTCTGATCATCGTGTACAGAACGTCGCCATGCAAGATGAGGAAATGTCGTGTATTTAAAATGTAAGAGTACCATCCACTGAAAGCCATTCCTGCGAATAGAACGCTACTAAAGCCGAAGAGGAATCCACTCAATGTGACACATGTAGATTTAGTCTAAATATAAAAAGTTCCAGTTCACAGATTCCCATTCTCACCGAAGAAATTTTCGAATATAATTTATGTGACGGAAGATTTTCACAATTGGCCGACTTAAATACGCATTATTCGAACCAGATTGCGGACAATAGGCTCTGTACCCACACTGCCATTTCACATGTACTGTATGTGAGAAGAGATTTGCTAAACTGTATAATTTAAAAATTCATCTCCGCACCCACACAGGAGAGAAACCTTATGCATGCACTGTATGTGAGAAAAAATTTGATGTACAGGGTAAGTTGAACAGACATATTCTCACCCACACGGGAGAAAAACCTTACGCCTGCACTGCGTGTGAGAAAAGGTTTTCTGTTCAGAGTAATTTAAAAAGACATCTCCGCACCCACACAAGAGAGAAACCTTTCACCTGCACTGTATGTGGGAAAATGTGTTCCGTGCAGAGGGATTTAAAAAGTCATCTCCGCACCCACACAGGAGAGAAACGTTACGAATGCACTGTATGTGAAAAAAGATTTGCTGTACAGGGTGGTTTAAAAAGTCATCTCAGCACCCACAAGGGAGAGAAACCTTACGCCTGCACTGTATGCGAGAAAAAGTTTTCTTTACATCATAGCTTTAAAAGACATCTCCGCACCCACACAGGAGAAAAACCTTTCGGATGCATAGTATGTGGGAAAATTTGTTCTGTGCTGGGTGATTTAAAAAAGCATGTTCGCATCCACACAGGAGAGAAACCTTACGACTGCAATGTATGTGAGAAAAATTTTCTAAACTATGTAATTTAGAAGCACATCTCCGTACCCACACAGGCGATAAACCTTTCGCTTGTACTGTGTGTGAGAAAAGGTTTTCTAAACAGGGTCATTTTAAAGTACATCTCCGCACCCATACAGGTGAGAAACCTTTCGCTTGTAATATATGTAAGAAAAGGTTTTATGAACTGGGTAAGTTAAAATTACATCTCCGCACCCACACGGGAGAAAACCTTACGCCTACACTGTATGTGAGAGACGATTTTCTCGACAGGGTACTTTAAAAATACATGTCCGCATCCACACAGGGGAGAAACCTTTTGCTTGCATTGTATGTGGGAAAAAATTTCTCAACAAGGTAATTTAGAAACACATATCCACACCCACACGGGAGAAACCTTTCGCCTGCACTGTATGTCAGAAAAGATTTCCTCTCCAGGGGAATTTGAAAACGCATCTCCTTATCGGAGGAAAGACTTTTGTTCTGCACTAAATGTGAAAAAGGGTTTCTGAAATGTATCATGTAAAAAAACATGTTCCACCCACACAGAAAAGGAATCTTTCGTCCTCACTGTGAGAGAAAAGATTTCTTTCCAGTGTACTTTAAAAAAGCATCGCCCTACACTTTCAGGGATGTAACTAACTTTCTACTATCGTATAAAATGGAATATTTTATCCCACCGTTGGGAAAATATCCTTGAAAATCGAATTCAAACTCACTTTTGAAGGTGTTTAAAGTCGGTATCGTCCGTAATATTTTGGAATTTTGTATTTTACGAAATTATATTTTGAAATTTCTTTAAAATACATCGATTTTAAAATACATCCCATTCAAGGATCATGACTCATGATCTTTGAATGGGATACTTGACCCACCCGAGTGACTGGAGTAAAAAAACCTGTCATATCTCTTCACACTGCTTCAAAGGGTGTCATGTAACATACACTGCTGGCCACCCAAATTGCAACACCAAGAAAGACAAGAGATATCACAACAAAATTTATTTTGTATATAACATGTTGACCAAGTATCAAATGATTAAATTTATAGACTTCTGTGAAGTGTGGTTTCTGCCAAAATCAGTAGCCAAAGTAGCCACCATTGTTGGAGATCACCGCTGCCACACGACTCGGCATTGATTCAAAGAGACTTTGGATGAGTTCTTGGGGTACAGCAGACCAAGCAGCTTCCACACGTTGCCAAAGTTGATCTGCTGTGGCAGCTGGGGATGGAATCTGGGTCAATCGTAGAGCAACCATGGACCACATGTTTTCTTTCGGCGACAGATCCGGAGAGCGAGGCGGCCAGGGAAGCAATTAAATCTGGCGATTGACGAAGAACCGTTGGACAATGCGTGCCACGTGTGGTCGCGCATTATCCTGTTGAAATATGGCTGTGGGCAAGCCGTGAAGGTAAGGACGGACAACTGGCTCCAACACCTCGGAGATGTAGCGCTGGCTGTTTAAAGTACCGGCAATGCGTACTAGAGGTGTGCGAGAGTGATATCCAATACCGCCCCATACCATAATACCCGGTGCAGGACCAGTGTGGCGGTGCATAACGCAGCTGTTCAGCATCCTCTCTTCACGGTGTCTCCAGACTCGAATGCGACCATCGTGGTGTTGCAGACAGAAGCGTGACTCGTCAGTAAAGAAAATTTCATTCCATTTTGCTGTCCACATCCTTCTGTCATCGCATCATTGGCGGCGGAGACGTCTGTGGTTCTGCGTCAAGGGTAGACAAAGCAATGGACGTCTTGCGGACAGACCACTCTGCTGTAAACGGCGTCGAATGGTACGCGCAGACACTGAATGATGCGTTACAGACTGCATGTGCTGTGCTATGGTTCGTGATGTGACTGAGCGATCCGTCACTGCCTTGCGCACAATTTGCCTGTCATCACGTGAAGTGGTGCGCTGAGGTGGATGCGATCGAACACGCCGGTCCGTCGTACCCACCTGCATCCAACGATCACATATCCGCATTACAGTTGTTTGGTTTCGTCCAACATGACTACTGATTTCCCTGAAAGATAATCCACAATCTCGGTAGGCCACTATCCTTCCTCTGTCGAACTCGGATACTTGATCAAAAGATGATCGCTGTTTTCGACGAGGCATAATTGATCGTTTTTTTTTTTGAAAAAACCACAAGAAAAACACAATTGCCGAACTTGAAATCGTCGAAATCTCCAACCCTTAAATAGCGCTTTGAAGTGGCGCCACAGGCGCGCGTGATGTGCGTCTGCGCTGAAATTCTAATCATTTGCATATCTCACCTCCGCTAATGCATGTTGTAAATTTCATGTTATTTGCATGTTTCCTTTAGGGTGTTGCATTTACAGTGGCCAGCAGTGTAATAGTAGGGGAGTATATGTCGAAAAAATGAGCTCCGTGGCGCTATTAATGATGGGAACATGGGTGGATATTTTTTTCATCAGAAACTACCTGTAGATGAATAATTTCCATGGTGTCACTCTTTGGTGTGTGGCATATAGTAGTAATGACGTCATCAAGATGGCCGCCATGGAATTAAAAAAATCCACTGTATTTCGGTTATTTATCGGCCGATTTTCTTTTGTAATACCTCATATTGAAGATAAATAAAATGTCTAGATGACAGATGCAGAATCAAGGACGGAGTCATCAGAGAGCATAAAAGGGAGAGAGCGCGTCCTGTGAAGAAGATGGTTGGCTCGCGGTTGGGACCTGTGTGTGATTCTTAGAAAAGAGAGGAAGAGCCCCTCAAAATGTGCCAATAATAATGTGCCTCAATAAATGTGCCAATAGCACGTAGTAAGGCCATGCATATGTGTAACTCTCCAGGTTGTAGCACAAAGCGATCTCGAAGATTCTGTTGAGCCATGATAAGTTTCTGTACAGGACAATCTAATGGAACAACACATTTTGAATCTACTCCACACACATATATAGTAAATTTTTCAAAGTACGTCTAGAAAGTCAATTGTATGGAACGATCTGTTGGAGTAGCTGGTATGATTGGTAGAGCACATATGTGAGTGATTGGTTTTTGGTCTTTTAACAGCTTTGCATTAAAGACAGTCCAAGTTGGATCAGATGCTGGATTATAACTACTTTCATGATTAGAACTTGAAGGTCGATTTCCGGAACTATCGGATATTTCTTCTGTATCACGTATTATTTTGTTTTTGCACAGACACCACGCTAAATCTTCTACATTACGTAGTTTTAAAAGCTGAATTATATATATATATATATATATATATATATATATATATATATATATATATATATATATATATATATATATATATATATATATATATATATATATATCAGATTTCTTAAAAGCAAAACTGTTAGGCTTTAAGAGTTTTGGCCCATTGTAGTGAATAAAGTCTGTCATGTATCTCGATCGTTTCTGTAGCGAACGATTGGGTACCTGTGTTTCAACATCAGACAGGGTTATAGATTGCAATTCACCTTCGTTATATTCTTGATAAGAAGTCATCACAGTTGCGTGAAGGGTTCCTCATCCATCAGGAGTGTCTCCAAGGAAGTCTAAATTATCTGCTGTACAAAAGATAAATCTCCCTTTCACAATATCGGGTGGGACATACAATCCGTCATTGTCTTCCATATGGTTCAGAACTTCATTGGCTATAGCAGTCTCAAGGAAAAAAACTTTATTATAATCAATTGAGTAATCCGAACCATGCATGAGCTGAACCAAGAATTTTCTGCGAGTTTTACTATGTATCGTTAGGCCAACAGCAACTTGTAGAGGAAGGTAGAGTGAGTGTCTGTGTTTAACTAACGCCGTGCTACTATAAACGGTTTGTCTTTCAGTTTGGCACTCATACACAAGAGTTTGTGATAATGCAGCACCCCTTTGGTTCAAATGTTTGTTATCAATCTGCAAACTTTCCATTTTTTTGTTCCCTCCAATATACCATTTGAAAAAGTATAGAACTTCTTTCGGTATGATATTTATGATTTTTTTCTTCGTTATAGAACTTGTAAACTTCCATTTCTCCTCTGTCAGTATGGTTTTACGTAATAATCTAGTTGCTTGATACAGAACTTCCATACTCGCATTCATATCAGAATTGTATTCCACCCGCGACAACAAAACATCATTGACAAATTTCAAAGAAATACGCTGTGATTGATTTTTGGAGATAGGGTCATTAAATACTACATTCATGTAAAATAATTCATGCTCAATAAGAATTTTAAGAGATTTTCTTGACAACATGTCTTGCCGTTTAACACCATTCCAGTGACAGATATCTCTATGGTGTCTCTCAGGATCTGCCATCGTGACAACATTACCTTCCAAAAAAGAATCTAGCAAACGATCTATGGATTCTACTTGACTAATACATTCTGGCAAGTTAGGTGTTGTTTCAACTTCATCCGTACTTGGCAATGACGGTTTTTGTGCAACATTCTTTGTGGTATGCTATATCATATACATGTACATCTTCTTAATTAATGAATCCACTCAGTTTTAACTTCCAATTGCTATTTTCACTTCGCTAGACAGCATCAGATCCTTTGACCTACCTTTTTGATGAAAGCGGTATATAATGGATGTCTCCTAGCTTCAAGTCTATCGAAAAAGAAGCAGGAATTTTTATGTAGTTTCGTGCCAAGATTTTGGCCTCTTGTACACGGGTGGACCTTATTGCACACCGAGCCTGGGGAAGCTATTTCAATTTCCGCTTGTTGCTTTTTGTACCTGGCCTGTAGTCTATCAATGTTACCTTTGTGCGTGCATTTCTTGTGACAAGTTAAATGCCACCGGGCATTTAGCTGAGTTATTCCTTCCACTGTAAATTTTCGAGCGTATTCTTCGAGGTGCTGATAATCACTGTCTTTACACTTGTTTCGAACTCTCACTGCATCTAACAGTTTGTGCTGAGTACTTGAGGTTTTAACCAAATCCTCATTCAATAGATGTTGGCACAATATACACAATTCAAAGTCTATGTCCTTCACTCGATTTCGCTTAGACGGTCGGTCGAATTTAATTACACCATCCATATTTTAAGTTAAAATTTACCACTTGAAACCAAAAAAAATATAGGCAATCTTGAACCGAACACAAGTTGTACTGTCTTTCGTTCAACAACAACTGTTGTAAAGGCACTCATGTATTATGTGTAGATCACAATTCATGCATTTCTAACGCATGCCTTTATAACTTTATATTGGTGAAATTGTTATATTTTTCTTATTTTTGTATATGTCACCTGCCATTTTGTGAAGTGTATAAATCATTAACTTGTCCTTTGTGCAAACAAAATCATCATGTAATTATGCTATACTGTGTAACATTTTTGAATAACATGCTGTTGCATTTTTCTATGATTCGTTAAGTTTTTTTTAATGCTCTAGGGCAGGGGTGGGCAGACTTTTCCAAGGTACGGGCTACTTCTAATTTTGTCAAGGTGTTGAGGTCCACCCAGTGACGTAGGTGTAGTGAGCTAAAAAAAAGGTCTACAATATTTATTATAACTTAATAATAAATGCGGAATATGTACTTACCTACATAACTACAAGAAAAAAAAACTTACTCTTTTAAAACCGCGTTTAAAGCAAATCGCGTCGGTGTTCCAAAAATATGTTTCTTTTAGTATGCGCGTCTTAGGTCTTAGTAAAGGTGGTCACCCCAAAATGTCTTGGTGGTCCACCGGTCCATCGCGATCGACTAAATGCCCACCCCTGCTCTAGGGTAAGTACTCATCTTAGCATGTGTATCCCAATGTAATTTAACACTTGTTTTTTTTAAGTTTGTAGCACATTTCCCTAGCACATTTCATGTGCTAGGCATGGTACAGTGTGATACACTGTTTTGAGGGTTATGTTTTTCATGCAGACGTGTCTTGAAACCTTCATTATATAGTAATGACACTTATTTTACTATGCAACCATGTCCTTTGTCACAAGGTTGACTCTTATAGTGCATTCATTTATGTATGACACCTATTTAAGTTGTTTTGTAATTATTTTGTTACCATTTTTCCATGTGTTTTGAATGCATTTTCTATGTACAATTTACAAGGGTGTTTTTTTTCTTTGTTTTTTCAATGGCTGGCCAGCCGACATGAAGTGTTTTGTCTTTATGTATAATGCTAATTTAATTACAAGCACAAAATTTTTTATCCTTCATGGAGGGTCTCCAATGTAACTTTGACCTAGCATAACATAGGTTCCAACCGCGAGCCAACCGTCTTCTTCAGAGGACGCGCTTTCTCCCTTTTGTGCTCTATGACGACTCCGTCTCCCCCGATTCTGCATCTGCCATCTAGACATTTTATTTATCTTCAATATGAGGTATTACAAAAGAAAATCGGCCGATAAATAACCGAAATAAAGTGGATTTTTTAAATTCCATGGTGGCCATCTTGATGACGTCATTACTGCTATACGCCACACACCAAAAAGTCACACCATGGAAATTATTCATCTATAGGTAGTTTCTGATGAAAAAAATATCCACCCATGTTCCCATCATTAATACCGCCACGGGACTACATATGCTCCCCTACTAAATTGCTTTGGTAGTAATCTCTGAGTCCCTCAAGAATAATGTCTTCCATCGGGGGTCAAATAACGTAATTACGGCCAGTGCTATTAAATGATCCATCATGAGCCGTTTTTTGAAACGTCCAAGATTCCTTCCTTCAGTTTGAGACCAACATTAAACGTAGGTGACATCTTGGAAATTTTATTTTCTACGATGGTTGCTATTGGAATCGCGATATTGACTGTGGGGTATTTATCTCCTGATAACTGTCTTGTGGCTTTTAGAAGAGGCTTAAGAAGCTGGATGATTTGCAGCTGGATGATTGTCTTGCTTGTTGCCGATGTGCGTCGGCGGATGATGTTAAGTGTTGAGCTGAGGCTTAGAAAACGCTCGATCATTTCGTATGTAGAATCCCCTGTGTTTCTACACTTTGCATGAGTTTCGGATTACTTTCTGCTGGTTCAAACACAGTGTTGAGAAGCCCGAACACTGTGTTTGAACCAGCTCACAACTTTCTTCACCGTTCCATTCAGTGGCACGATCTCTGGTACGGCTTCAACTGAACGGTAAGCGACTAAATTGAGGAGATGTGCAAATCATATTACATATATATATATATATATATATATATTCCGGAGCATTCAGGAGAGGAGAAATTGCTGATGAACTGCAGTCTACTAGTGGCTCTCCTTGTAAAACCAAGTTTCACGTGAATTTTATTATATTTTATTTTTCGTACTGTGGGTTCATCTGTTAAATTTTTTACACAAGCATTCTATGGGTGACTGTGTTCTTTTTCTGATAACTTAGCCTAATAAATAAGTTCGTAATTTTTAAAATATAGTGTCTGGTATTTTCACGCAACAACTATTATTTACGCACAAGTCTTACTACTCACCCTACACTAAAAAAATATATCCGCTAAGAAATATATTTTCCAGCATATCCATTTATTAAATTCGAGATTAAGTCAACTATTAACAAAACTTGTGTGATCAAAAACAAACTCCAAAGTAATCTGAATAATTTAACATTAAATTAATGATTCGATAACTAATTCTCTGCATTTATATTTTGAACTGTTATCAACGAGTAATTAAGTTTTAAATTAATATTTTTGAATTTATATAAATTCTCTATAGATGAAATTAATTCGTCTTCGCATGTTCGGTCCATATAAGAAACTTTCACCGTCATTTGCTCGCCATTTTGAGTGATCGAAACAATTCTTCTATTTTCTAAAAATCGCACATTTTTTATGTACTCACAGCAAAGCGTAATTACTGTACTACCATTCACTAAATTTCCTGACGTATTTATTCGAGGGTCAAGTGGAAAACGGGATCTGGCATCGACACAAAATTCCGTCAGCCATGCCATGCGAATGTGGTTATCGATTATTCCCATGGAAGCAAACAAAATGACAGCGACACGGTTTACGTCCGTATTTAACTACCAATCCAATATAAATATTGTCTGCCATCTCTATGGCATAATAAGGATCGACACTACGCCCTCCAACCTGTCAGCATCTCGACCACGAAGCCATACCAGCGGTGGGAGGAAATCTCAAAAGCAAAATCGTACTTTAATAATTTTATAAAAATCTTTGGACCCCCCCCCAAAAAAAAAACATAATTAAACACCTCACAAATTGCGAGATTAAAAGTTCTATTTTTTAATCATCTTCTACTTTAACAAATTTCGACAATTTCTTCTTTTTATACTCAATATCCACCAATTATTTGCATGGTTTGTTTAAAACACATTCATTTAATATTTTACAAACACAGAAATTTTATCCTCAAACGTGATAGTACTTTCCTTTAGGCCACATCGTTGTACAAAAATAAATTTTCTAAGCATCATTCTTACGAATTTTAGATACACTCGTATTTTTCCGTAGAAGATTAAATTTAATTTGATTAAGACAAAAAATTTATCGCATATGTTAGCTGCCCAGCAAATTTGCCAAACAAACAAATTCATAAAAACTTGATTTAAGTACGAATCAGAATTCGTCCTATAATGTGACACGTCACTTCCAAAGATTTCCTCTCCGATTACCGGTGCCACTCTCAGTGAAACATGATCACATTTCCAGTGTAAATATGAAGGTCATTTCAGAAGCAATGCACACTAAATTAATTTTTTATACCTATCTAATTTCTGACAATTTCTCTCGACAGTTCTTCAATATAGTAGTAAGCCCCTTGCTTCTCAACAGAGTCAAATATCTAGGAAGATTATTTATTCCTTGCAGCATGCTACTTTCGTTGAGTCCACTAATAACTCGGGTAACGGCTCAAGTAAGCTCTTCTAAGGTGGAAAAACTTTGACTGTGCAAAAGTTTCAACAACAGTGCAATGCCCAGGCGTTTGTTTTTGTCCAGATGTTCAGCAATGAGGAATCCACCGAGCACAATCTGTCAAGCTTTATATGTGATCTTTGATCTTAAACACTCACATTACCCGAGACATCTGTAGACTCTATTTCAAAAATTTGTCACGTCAAAACAACTCACGTTAGAAAACATTCAAAGACACATGATTATTCGTCTAGTACTCAACTGCAAATGACGAAATTTTTTTTGTATCAGACAGGACGAAATGGCGCTGTCCTGTGCATTACTCTTGAAATGACCCTCGTATATTGCAAAACCCAGTAGTGAACGAAAGAGTCTATTATTCAATAGACGAGACTTGGTGTAATTTATACACAAGCGAAAATTAATTCAGTTTTGATATGAAGTCATAAAATATTTATTTTCATATGATATACATATTAAATTCCAATTTACAGAACACAGCAGATGTAGAAAAAAGCAGTTAAATCTTAAAAACTATAACTTCATATTATGCAAAAACAAAAACCAGAAGTATGGAATAAGTGACGTTTCAAGACACTCTTTCCAGCAGTGTGAAGTGGTATGACAGGTGTTTTTTACTCCAATCACTTGGGTGGGTCAAGTATCCCATCAAGGATCATGAGTCATGACCGATAGCGCGTCGATGAATTTTAAAAAATTTCAAAATATAATTTCATAAAATATTAAATGCCAAAATATCACGTACGATACCGAATTTAAACACCGTAAAATCTGAGTTTGAATTCAATTTTAAAAGATATTTTCCCAACGGTGGGATAAAATATTCCATTTCATACGATAGTAGAAAGATAGTTACATCCCTGAAAGTGTAGAGCGTTGTGTTTTTAAAGTACAGTGGAAAGAAATATTTTCTCTCACACAGTGAGGACGAAATATTCCACTTCTCTGTGGATGCGAACATGTTTTTTTACATGATAGAGTTCAGAAAACCTTTTTTCACATTTAGTGCAGACCAAAATTCTTTCCTCCATGGATAAGGAGATGCGTTTTCAAATTCCCCTGGAAAGGAAATCTTTTCTTTCATAAAGCGCAGGCGAAAGGTTTCTCTCCCGTGTGGGTGTGGAGATGTATTTTTAAAGTACCCAGATGAGAATACTTTTTTTCACATACAGTGCAGGCGTAAGGTTTTTCTCCCGTGTGGGTGCGGAGATGTGTTCCTAAACTGCCTTGTTGAGAAAAATTTTTCTCACATACAGTGCAGGCAAAAGGTTTCTCTCCTGTGTGGGTGCGGAGATGTCTCTTTAAATCATTGTGTCGAAAAAATCGTCTCTCACATACAGTGCAATCAAAAGGTTTCTCTCCCGTGTGGGTGCGGAGATGTAATTTTAACTGTCCCACTTCATAAAACCTTTTCTTACATACATTACAAGTGAAAGGTTTCTCACCTGTATGGGTCCGGAGATGTTTTTTTAAATAACTCTTGGTAGAAAATCTTTTCTGACATACAGTGCAGTCGAATGGTTTCTCTGCTGTGTGTGTTTGGAGATGTGTTTTCAACGTACCCTGAACAGAAAACCTTTTCTCACATACAGTGCAGGCGTAAGGTTTCTCTCCTGTGTGGGTGCGGAGATGCTGTTTTAAATCACTCTGCACAGAAAACCTTTTCTCACATACAGTGCAGGCGTAAGGTTTCTCTCCTGTGTGGGTGCGGAGATGCTGTTTTAAATAACTCTGCTCAGAAAACATTTTTCCACATAATGTGCATCCGAATGTTTTTTCTCCTGTGTGGGTACGGAGATGTCTTTTTAAGTTTTGATGTAAAGAAAACTTTTGCTCGCATTCAGTGCAGTGATAAGGTTTTTCTCCCGTGTGGGTGAGGAGATGTCTTTTTAACTGACCCAGATCAGAAAACCTTTTCTCACATACAGTGCAGGTGGAAGGTTTCTCTCCTGTGTGGGTGCGGAGATGATTTTTTAAACTTCGCTGATCAGAAAACCTTCTCTCACACACGGTACAGGCGACAGGTTTCTCACCTGTATGGATGCGGAGATGTACTACTAAACTACACTTTAGAGAAAATATTTTCCCACATACAGTACAATCGAAAGGTTTCTCGCCCGTGTGGGTGCGGAGATGTGTTATTAAAGAACCCTGTTGAGAAAACTTTTTCTCACATACAGTGCAAGTGAAAGGTTTCTCACTTGTGTGATTGCGGAGATGCCTTTTTAAAACACTCTGCGCAGAAAACATTTTCCCACATACAGTGCAGTCGAAAGGTTTATCTGTTGTATGGGTGAGGAGATGTCTTTTTAACTTACCCTGTTGAGAAAACCTTTTCTCACAGAGAGTGCAGGCGTAAGGTTTCTCTCCTGTGTGGGTACGGAGATGACTTTTTAAATTACCCTGTACAACAACAAATCTTTTCTGACATACAGTACATGTTAAATTGCTTTCTCCAGTGTGGGTACAGAGCTTATTATCAGCAATGTGGTACGGATGATGCGCATTTAAGTCGGCCAACTCTGAAAATCTTCCGTGACATAAGTTACATTCAAAAATTTCTTCGGTGCGACGAGGAATATGCGAACTGGAACTTTTTATATTTAGACTAAATCTACATGTGTCACTTTGAGGAGATTCATCTTCGGCTTTATCAGCGTTCAGTTCGCAGGAATGGCTTTCGCTGGATGGTACTCTTCCGCTGTAAATACACGACATTTCCTCTTCCGGCATGGCGACGTGCTGTACAGGATGATCAGAAAACTAACTACCAGCAATACGTTAAACTTCTAAATTTGTGGACACCACATTCTTGTACTGCAACTTACAATCTTTACGGAGCACCTGTAAAGAATGGAGAAAGAAATTGAATGATTTATTAGCTGTACCAGCACGCTCTTTTCGTATTTTTAACGTGAAATCAATAGCAATATATAAATGTTTGTCCTAAGAAATGATATATCTATAAACTAAGATGTTATAAACTATGTTCTGGATTAATTAAACTACTGAGTATTGAAAACTTATTGTAATTAGGGTACCACGTTCCTTAGCCATTTGTTATTCTTTTGCACTCGTAGATAACAATGACGTGCTGAGATTTGAAATGTTTCGGTTTGTAGGAATCTCCCGCTATCGTCCCGATCAATAATGGAGAAGGAATATTGATATTTTTCCGCTTCATATTCTTTTTAGTTGTCCGTCAGTCATTATAATTTCATTGTTAAGTATTCAATTTAATGCTCTGAGAAATTCCAGAGATTAACATCTACTGAAAATGGTTGGTTACCAACATATTAAAAGTTTATAAATCTAATAAAATATGTAAATTTATTACAGGAAATAACAAAGAGAACGTCGCTTATGGATTTGTCCAGACATAATTGTTTCGAATGTAGTTTGATGGTTAGAGATATTTTTCACCACAGTCTCTATATTTTAATCGGCATATGGTGTATATTATACACTGAAGAGCCAAAAATCTGGTATTGCTACCTACTATCGTGTAGGGCCCCCACGAGCCCGCAGAAGTGACAGAAAATGACGTGGCATGGACGACTAATGTCTGAAGATATCCTGGAAGCAGTTCACACCATAAATCCTACAGGGCAGTCTATAAATCCTTAGGAGAGCAAGGGGGTGGAGACCTCTTCTGAACAGCATATTGCAAGGCATCCCAGATATGCTCAATTATGTTAATATGTAGGGATTTAGGTGGACAATGGAAGTGTCTAAAGTCAGAAGAATGATCCTAGAACTAATCGGTAACAACTCTGGACTTGGGGGCGTCGCATTGTCCTGCCGGAATAGTCCGTCGGAATGCACAATGGACAGGAATGGGTGTAGATGATCGGACAGGATGCTTATGTACCCGTCACCTGTCTTATGTCTACAATCGTGTCTAGACATATCAGGGGTTCCATATCACGCCAACTGCACACGCCCCATCCCAATACAGAGGCTCTACTAGCTTGAACAGTCCCCAGTTTACATGTACGGTTCATGGATTCATGAGGTTTTCTCCATACCCGTAAAAGTCCATCCCCCGATTTAATTGGAAACAAGACTCGTCAGATCAGACGTGTTTCCAGTGATCAACAGTATAATGGAGGTGTTGGCGGGCCCAGGCAAGGATAAAGCTTTGCACAGTGCAGTCAACAATGGTACACGAATTGGGTGAAGCTCCGAAAGCCCATATCAATTACGGTCCGTTGAACAGTTCGCCCGCTGACACTTGTTGATGACCCCGTATAGAAATTCGCAGCAATTTGAGGAAGTATTCCACGTCTATCTCGTTTATCCCTTTGCGACACGCTATATTAAAATACAACTGAAATCTGGAAAAAATGTTGTAAAAAGAGTCAGATGCACTTAGATATTTTATGTCCTCCAAAAATAATCTGCTTTTTTTATTTTTACAGGGGGAAGTGGGACACCGTTTGTCCCACCATGCAACAACGACAGTCGCTACACCATAGTGGATATTACGCTGATAGTTATGCAGTAAATAATATAAACCCATAAAAATAAGATTATACACTCATGGACAAAAAAATTAGCGCACCAAGAAGGAGTCGTCAAAATGAAACGAAATTTTACATACGTAATGACTCCTTTGATATAAGTAAATGATAAGAAAATCAAAGAAAAAGGATAATTTATTTCAGAGAAAAAGGTAAAAGAACGGAGGAGTTAATACTCCGTTGGACCCCCTCTAGGGCGAATGCACGATGCGATACGATCGGGCATTGAGTCATACAAGTTCTGTATGATGTCTTGAGACATTTCGTTCCATATTTGCTGTAACTTTGCCTCTAGTTCGTTCAAATTCGTGGGATGCCCAACTCGTCGTCCGAAATGATCCCAGATATGCTCGATTGGAGACAAATATGGGGATCGGGCAGGCCAAGGAAGGGTAGTAACTGTGCGGAGACAGTCTTGTGACACCCTTGCCGTATGAGGCCGAGCATTGTCTTGTTGAAAAATGGCTCCTGGGAGCCGTTGCATGAGTGGCAACACATGTGGTTGCAGGAATTCATGAACATACCGCTGGGCTGTCATGGTGCCACGGAACAATACTAGGGGTGACCGTGTATTGTAGGCAATGGCACCCCATACCATCACACCAGCTGTGGGAGCGATGTGTCGCTGTACAGCAAAGGCAGGATTGAAGCGTTCACCACGGGCTCTCCACACACGAACACGATTGTCATCACTGCCGAGATTGAATCTGGATTCGTCGCTAAAGACGACCTGGTTCCATTCCGCTGCAGTCCAGTTTCCTCGTGCGCGGCAAAACTCCAATCGGAGGCGTCGATGGGTGGGCGTCAAGGGCAGCACACGTAAAGTGCGCCGCGATACCAACTGTCCTTCAGCCAGGCGCCTTCGTATGGTTCGAGAAGACACAGATGCCCCTAGTGAAGGTGCTACCTGTGCCTGGATGGCGGCCGATGAAGCAGTTGGCTGTACGCGTGCATTTCTTACGATGTGGCGGTCTTCTCGACGACTGGTCTGTCGAGGGCGTCCTGAGCCTGGTCTTCGTGTACAGGACATCTCTCGGGTCCACTGGTCCCAACACCTCCTCACAACACAATCAGAGCGGCCTAATTGACGAGCTACTCGCGTAGCTGACCACCCAGCTTCCATCATCCCGACGATTCTCCCCCTCTCAAACTACGAAAACTGCTTATATTGTCTTCGAACACGGCGTAATGGCATGTCTATCTCAGCTCTTCCTTTGTAAATGATTCAGCACACCCAAACAAGCTTTGGTTACCTGTTTTATACTCCACAGAGTATGATGTTCAACGCCCTCTACCAGCTATACGTAATGCGCAATCACGCTGCATTTCTCATCATTTGCATATCTCCCCGACATGTACCTTCATTGCAAGTTTCGTTACGATCCAGCAATTATTTCTTGGTGCGCTAATTTTTTGGTCCATGAGTGTACTATAAAATACTGCCAACAATTGCTTTAAAGTAAATTTTCGATATTTATTACTTATACACACATTATATATATATATATATATATATATATATATATATATATATATATATATATATATATATATATATATATATATTTATATATATATATATATATAAGAATTATTTAGAATTATCAATTAAAAAAATTCCTGTTTTGAATGCAAAAGAAATTTTTCTTAAAATATGAAAAAAATTCATTTTAACCCTACACTGCATGATTTTTTTAAATCAAACAAAACTTTTTTGGTAACAGATCTTTAATCAAATAGATTGGAAAAAATATTGAAAAACTAATCTTCAAATTTTTATTTTATAGAAAAAATCGGTTTGATTCATATATGAATCATCATGCATTAAGGTATTCGAAACCTTCGGAGGTGAGTTTTTGAATTTTTTAAAATTTTGTCTTTTTATCTATTTTTATAATAACATTTAAGTTAAAGTTGAAAAAAAATATATAAAATTTAGCTGTGACATTAAAATAATTTTTTCAGGAGGTAAAGCTGGAAAAATTTGGTGAAAATTTGACATTCTACAATACATGATAACTCAAAAACAAACAAATATATTACCACTTTATAAATTGTAGAATGAAGATAACATTCTGTTCGGAATAACTATTCTCAAGATCAAACTATGTGTATCTCAGAGTTTGTACCTCTTAAAGTACTGATGTTCATATAAATCACTTAAAATTCATTGTTACATGCAATTTATACCAATGTAAACAAAAAACCAATGAATCTGCAATCATGAGCATACTCTATTCCCTTTATAAATATATATAGATAAAATATGCAAAATTTTAAGGCGTTTTAAGCGTAAATTTTTATAATAGGATATATTGCGTTAAGGAAAATGATGAAAAATTTCATTTTTAGAAAACGCTAAAAATAATTCTTACACTAAAATGACAATTCAAATCTTTCTAAAGAAATTTACTATAAACTTAGATAACACAATTTGCAATCATAAAGTAAAATAAAATAGTGGTATAAGTCTCGTGAAATATTTTAAAACATTTTCTCTCTTTATTGAAGCACAGAGTTATGCCACAGAGTTATTTTGTAGTGCCCGATTAGACTGTCCAACATGTCTACACCACTCATATGCTTGTTATGGTGTTTTACTACAGCTATACAGTCAATGTTAACTTTTGTTTTAATCTTTCTGTCGTATCTGTCTATTTTCTCTACTGAGTTAACTCCGACGTATGTTGATAGAAACATGACGTTTCTGTTGTCTTTCCATGAAATATTTGAAATTTCTATATTATCATGTAATGTGACATGTTCCTCACTTGTGCCTCGTGGTTGTTTTGACATCTATTTATCATAAGTGAGCTTGCATCCTGAAACACGATTTCGTTTAACTGTACCAATGCTGAAAATACCCTGTTTAGCCATATAATATTGAAGTTGGGGAGAATTATAGTAATTATCAAAATATAATTAGTAGTTCATATTTCTAAGAATGTTTCTGCACAATCGTACCACAATATTACTTGAAGCTCCGAGATCAACTTCTTCAGGCAATCTTTTCCTTGGGTCATGCTCACAACCAGTATAAATATCAAAATTAGATGCATAACCAGTTGTACCGCAAAGAATTGATTTTGACGACAGAATTCAATAGTGATCCCCTCAATGCATAAAGATGCACATATGAATCATACCTATTACTGTTCAAAACATAAATATAAAATTGATCAAATTGAAAAATATCATAACGTGTGATTAGACTTATCTTGCAGCTATACACTGAATATTTTTTCCTTTGTTTAATACCCTTTTTCAGTTTATAAATACAGCTTCCCCACGTGGAATTCTACAGATCATTCAAACAGAATAGCTAAACATAAGGACATAAAATTGCGTATGTGCTGCCGTCTACTAGCAAAAATTAGTGATAAAAGGTAGTTCGGATTGAAGCAGATACGGTAAGCTATGCAGTAGCGGAAAATATTAAATACTTTGGTTTCAGCTTAGTCGAAAATGGTATGATTCATACATGACTCACCATGCAGTGTAGGGTTAAATCTCGGGGGGGGATTACCTGGGGGAGGGGGTCATCAACCTCTTCAGTAATTCTTTTAAAGGCTGCAATTATTTCTTCCCCATCTGACCCAGAACATTTGAATAATGTCTGAAGGCAACTCTTCGAATAATTTTAATGCCTCCTCAACTGTCAGTATTTTTCTTGACATGCTGTCAAAACGACACGTGACAAAAACCAAAAGGAATAAAATTAATACACTGATGAATCGTAGTGACACTCTAGTCAACTCGCTGAAATTCTTTCTGTCTCTGAGAATTTTCACAGAAAACGTTGCAAGGTCTCGCATCTAAACTTTCCGAGCGTACAACCTCTAGCATTCCCAGATTTCAATTGTCAACATAGTGTCTTTACTTTCAGCAACCGTCGAGGTTTGCACCTGTCTCGCTGGAATTTCTCAGCTAGACCACCCACAATGTCGTGCAATCGCCTTTTAAGGACGCAATTTCTTTGAGGCACTTTTCTAGCAAATCCTTTGGCATATGAGGACAAAAGGCTCTTGGATGGCCTCTGTTGTTCATCAACTGCTTCTATGTTTAAGTATCAGTCACAGCTTGGTACTAAAATGGCTGAACACTAGCCAAAATTAACGGAGAAAATATAATTAATTCAAAACGGTAAGTTGCAGTGCTGCCATCTATCGGTGAAAATCTCAAGTGTGTGGAGGGACACATTTTATGCCACGTAATTCAATTTAAAAATAAACGTTAAAAAATATTATAAATGATAAATTTTTGTTTAGAAAACAAGTTTAAACAACGAAAAATAAAATTAATAACATTTTACGTATATAAATATTTTTAAAATCCTTCAAACAATGAGGAGTCGTAAAGACACTTTTTATTGATTACTTTAGCCAATTTTCATGCAAAAATGAATAACCCTGCTATATTCTGTCATATACAATGTAAAATTATAATAAAAAACGAATTGTATTCTATATTTAAAATACAGCTAAAATGAATAGAATTTAAGGAAAAGATTTTTAATTAGGTGGGACACTTTTTAACCCACCATGCCGGAAAGGGTTAAGGATTCTCGCCAGTCGTTGACGGACCAGTTATTTCAAGTTCTCTTTCAGCCTGCACCGCTGTCGGAGATTTGATGTTTTACAGGATACCCAATATTCCCGGTACACTCGTGAAATGGACGTGTGCGAAAATCTAAATTGCAATAGCTACCTCGGAGATACTATGTCCCATCTCTTGTGCGCCGACTACAACACCACGACCACAGCTACATAAATCGTAATAACATGCCATTTAATTTTTTGGATTTTTACAAAACATTGCAAACAATTTTTTCTGATTTCTGCACGTCTTTCTCATTTGTCAATAATTTTAAAACTTTCTCCATTTTGTGGGATGGATATTCACTGATTACGTAAGCTTCTACATTAAAACTCATTCTTAATAATGCTCCTACATGCATTTCCATGGATAAAATGTCTTTATTTTCTATTGTAGTCATAGTAGATGTTGGGCCAAAGAGCCCTTAACAAAGTTTATGACTAAAGAGTAATGCTACCGATTTATGATATTCTTCAAGATTGGGTAATTAGAATTTGTAAACATTTTTCCAATTCTGATTTGCATATATCCACTAAGCCAGCTATGTAAGCACGAAGGGGGACTACTACATAATAAATGTACTAGAAATAAATGATCTATTTCTATAAAGATGCACTATGAAAATGATCTATTCCTATAAAAATGTACATTGGGACCAAAAATGTGAATTGACTTATATTGTGTTTTAAATACTCATCAAACTCGTTGTTGATAATAATAAAATAATTTTGCTATAAATCTAGAAAAGCAAAGAGTTAAAATTAAAATTTAAGAATAATTTGAATTACATTGATTATCTTGAATTATCTTTATACTGGAAAATAAAATAAATAAAACGATTCTGTAATTCAGAGAATATTGGAAAACCATTTTGTTCTTACAGGATAAGGTAATTTTATAACATTTTTCATTTTGTGTATCAAATCAAATGATTTGAAGACATCCACATAGACTAGAAATAATTAAGTCAGAACTCTACAAACCAGATCCGTGCTACAGGAAATCAGATGAAGATTAAGCTATACCTATTAAGCTATAGCTATTATTCTTGAGAGAAAATTACACCATCCTCCTCATAAACAGTGAGAAAAAAAAAGCAATTGTCAATTTAAATCATTTTTGATGATAAGAGTATAGAATATTTTATTCATCAGTAATAAATGTATGCACTGAGCGAAACTGCAAAAGTTTAATACCATATTTAACAAAACAGTGATTATAGAAACATACATACTTAGTATACAAAACAGTAATACTCACACAAACTAGATTTTTTTAGAGATAAGTAAATTTTAAAAAATAATCTACATACAATCATATAAAATTCCCTACATGATGGAATTTAAACTGTATAGTTCATATACAAACATGATTATGCTCTTTTATAAATTACTTACCATAACCTTATTTTCTTTCCTGGGATATGAGAAAATAGTTTTTCTCTATTTTGTACATGTCAGTTCAGGTGAAGATACTGACAAAACATTTATTATCTTTATTACAAGCAAATATAACCAAATGATAAAGATACTGCCTAACAAACGAGCTATTGTTACTTTCAAAATAAATTGTATGGGAAAATTCTTTTATATAAATCTCACTGAAGTATAAAATATTAACAGACTGATATAGGGCAGATAACAATAATAGATTGTTGAGCATATGCCAGAATGCAAACAATCCTAAAGATATCTCAGGTGTATGGTTTGGATTAGGACCATTTGGAACTTTAGAATACAACTACCCATTCCTTGAGGTAGACAGTTACAATCAATAACATTTGTGATTAGATTAGACAGAACAAGAGGCAGATTATTATCTGCCTTACTGAAAAAGAAATTATGAGAAGTTCTGCACAAGCCTACTTTAATAACAGGTGCCAGAGGAGGAGGAGGTCTTTTCTCATCTATAACTTTGCCGGCTCATACATCAATATACTCATTCAAACATTTTATAAAATATTTTAAAGCAATTTTATTCAAGTTTTATTAACTTTATCTATAAACTTCATGTTTTCTTTAAAACATTTTGATAAAATCCAGAGCCACCATCAGGTTTCTCAACAAAATAATCACTTAAAAGTAGGTCAGGTCATATAAAAGGGGTAAAATGGTATGCAAGAAAATGCCATATGACACCATGAATATGCCAACATAAATTTGCAGTAAGTTGTGACCACAACTGCATATATACCTATGAATACAATAATAGAATCAAAATATAACATTAACCCCAAACCTCAAATAAAAAAAAATAATAAAAACTGAGGTAATCAACCGGTCTCTTCATAAGGAGGCCTAACCAAGTCGGTTACCTGAAGGGGAAACTTTCTGAATAGGATGTAGGTCTAGCCAAAAAACATCCCAACGCCCCGAGGTTTCGACATTGAAAGTCAAAAGTATTAGCAATCATACCAGAACAGTATACAAAAGAAGAGAATAGAGTGAGCAAACTCACCCTACCCGAATAATTTCAGAAGTGACAGTTGATAGGAAGAACCAGATATTTATCCTTATAAATTGCAGCACTGCAGTAGAATAACAGTGCCACTTACCTAATTCATATGCAAAAAAAATTGGTCTTGAAAAAAAAAAAACTTTTAACTGACCTTAAAGTATACCCGAGTCTAAATACCAATTTTTTTAAATAAATTTAGATTACCAAACATTTTAGGGAAATTATTCTTATTGGCAGCCATATGAACAACTGATATTATTAACTTAGTTTTTAGCTCTTTAATTTTAGTATGTATATCATTTTTTAGATAATAGCCTTGCATGCTTTTATTATGCTCTTGCTAATACTTTTTAATTTCTTGTATAATATTAACCTTCCACATCTGGAAACCTTCGTTAGGCCAATAGTATTTCCTGGCTAACTTTACAATGAAATAATCTAAATCTTTAATAATGGAACTTATAATTTGCTTTAAATTAACTTCATTTTTTACCGTAAATTTTGAGCCCTTTTTCTTAGATCTTTTAATCTAAGAGATCCTTACCAATACTTAAGATCCCCAGTTACAATATATCCCAAAGCCAGATCAACAAATTCGCTATACTCCTCAAGTTGATAAATGCAATCAGTATTAGAAATATTACCCAGTTATGAATGTAAAAATTTTGATACTTAAAAGCAACAACAATCCTCCCACAATCTTTAATAGGTAGAAATTTTGAATTATTGTGTTTACTGTTTTCCACAGCAATTTAAGCTATAAAATTAATTATAATATCTTTCACTCACAACAGTATAGAATAAAAAACATTTGCAATAACAGTAATGATTTCTTGGAAGCATGTAATATTTTTAGGAAAAACCAACACAAGAATAATTTCCCCCAAACTTTGGAAACCTAAAATTTAAAAAAAAAATCGTACCTAGAATCGGATTTATTTTAAGGCTAGTTAAAAGTCGGGTTTTCCCCTTTTTCTTTCAAGATGTATTTCTTTGCATATCATTTCGGTAAGTAGCATTTCTACTGCATGCTGCAATTTTAAAGGATAAATATCTGGTTCTTAACTTCGACCGTCACTTCTCAAATTATCAAAGTGGGGTGAGTTTGTTCGTTTTGTTCTTTTGTGTACTGTTGTGGGGTAATTTCTAATATTTTTGACTTTCTGTTTTCAATGTGGGGATCTCAGAGCCTACGGATGTTTTTGGGCTAGACCTACATCTTATTCAGAAAGTTCCTCCTTGAGGTAACTGACACGGTTAGCCCTCCTGATGTAGAGAATGGTTGATTACCTTCGTTTAATTGGATTTTTTTGGTTTTTGTATATTATATTTTCATTCTATCATTGCTACTGAATCTTGCATTTATGCTGCACGAAGCACTAAATGCAGATTTCTGTTGATTTTTTAACAGTGCTTTCTTCGTGTAATTTAATCTTTTACCCTTTTTTAAATTTTTTTTTACTAGAATGTTTAGGACATGTTACATTTTCAAGGAGGTACTAGACATTATTCGGAATTATCTGATTTCCCGAGAAATGATTAATGGCCTATTTTTTGCCTCGTTATTTAACATCTTGAAAGCCTCCTGTCAGTAACGACTCTACATAGAGGTGAAATACGCAGCACCTAGGGTGTTGCGTGGCTGAAATGAAGGAAAGTACATATTTACATGCATATTTTTGTTATGAGTTTAAATGACAACTGAGAGTGAAAGGAAAAGCTTTTAAACGTTAATGAATTAAATTTTATGATATGATTTCATCGTTTTAATAGTTACATGGTATTACATATTGGTAAAAATTAACTTTATAAGTAAGCTATGGCAAAGAGAACACATTGATCTGCTTTCAGGTATAAAACACTTTGAACAGTTTATCACGTGGATAGCAGAGTACAGAAACTGTAGAATGGTGTCAGCAATGATCACAGCAAATGAAACTGCTGAAAAACTTAATGTTTTAAAAGAATTTCAGGAAATTCAAAGGAGGAAGAAATTTTAAAAAAAATTTCAGTATGAAATACAAGATGACAGGAGGGAAAATCCAAAAGACATACTCAAAACAGAGTATTTTTAAATGATTATTGACATAATTTCACAGGGCTGTACTTCAAGGTTTTCAGAGGTGAAAAAATATGAGCAAAATTTTGAGTTTATTCATGGCATAAATCGATTAAAGGAAAATTCTGATGAAGAAATTTGCCATAGTTGTCATCAACTTCAGGAAGGTCTCATTGAGAACAGTATTGACCATTTTTATCCATATATCTACATGGTTATGATGATTATTTTGACTATTCTAGTATCTGTAGCTAGTGCTGAATGATCATTCTCAAAGCTGAAGTTAATCAAGACCTATCTGAGATCAATCATGTATCAAGACAGGTTATCTTCACTTTGGATATATTGGCAATATTGTCAAATGAATAATACATTGCTTCAAAATTGGACATTTCCATATTTATTGATGATTTTAATGCTGGTAAAAGAAGAAAAGCTTTCTTATTAATTCCAGGTAAATTCCTTAGTTTTCTATACCATTAAGCTATAAATATATTGTAGATTTTATTTCATAAAAATAAATTTCTACTAGAATAATTATCGTATTGTATAATCATGATCTATTGTATGAATTATTCAAGAATATTTTTCTCTTGCATTCTAGAATATTTTTCACTGGTTTATTTCTTTTAGTGTCCTATAGTATTAATGACATTGCCCCAAATTAGTGACAACTCATTTATCATGTTCACTCTTAATGGCACTAAATTCATTTTAACATTTCAGTTGAGTAATAACATTTTAACATTCAGTCAAAAGTTTTCTTTCTTGATGAGTAGTAAATTCCTGATTGTGTTCTATTAAATAATATAGAATTTTTATGTTCCAAATACTATAATTATTATTACTGTACAAACCTAGAAAGGCAAAAGTTTATTCAAGAATATTCCACAGAACAAACATCGAAAATATTCAACGGTTCTAGAAACTGCTTTAACAGATGTAAATATGATTCAGAATAATGACCAAATGATATCTGTAAAAAATGTAGACATAGATAGCTATACACTGGTTGAAGAAATGGAAGTGTTAAAACCTATTTTTTCAGGAACCCAATAAAAATTCTACAATTGCTACAAATAACAGCCCCTGGCTTTTCAACTGCATATATATATATATATATATATATATCTTAACGGATAATCATTCGTATAACTATAATCATCAACTTTTAATCATTCGTATAACTATAGAATTGGGGGAAAAAGCTTTATTAGATAAAAAATCAATTAAAACATACCTGATGTCAAGAATATCGAAGGAGACACTCAACAGCCTTGCAATACTGTCTATACAGCATGTAGAAACTAGGAAGTAAAAATTCCGTCAATTTATAAATGATCTTGCTAAAAAAAAATCTAGCAAAATTTGATCGTAAATAATTTTGATCTGTGAATAAAATATATGTAGTCTAGCTACTTCATAGTTTTCTTTTGTTATAAATGTATATAAAAAAGGAAATATCACCTTCCTATTTCTGTCTTTCATACTTCACATTAAATCATTTATTGTATATTAGAATGTTGGAGGCCCCATGCCAAAATTTCTGCAATTGTGCCCCGCAATGACTAAGATTGCCCTAATCAAAAGCATGAATGACAAGAACTCGAATGTCATATTTTCCAGTTCAAAGTAATTTACTGCTGTAATTTGTTATTAATGTAGACATTTCCAAAATTTTAAATATTAAAATGTAGAAGTCACATTAAATCCTCAAAAAGAATTTTTTTAACAGATTTCTATAAATGTTTAAAGTTATATGTAACTAACTGTCAACAAAACAGATAGTTAGTAAGAAACTTCAACATGAAATACAAAGCTATCAAAATAATTGCAAATGGGAAAAAAATCTTCTGGAAAATAATCGACTTCTATTCAGAAATTTTTTTCAAACAGTTTCATAAAAGAACTTTATTTTTAAAAAAACTAATCCCAGATTGTCTAGCAAGGCTAGACAATCTCCATGAAACCAAAAATATCTAAAAAGTCTAAAAACAGTAAAGGGTCCAGAAGGACCTCGTCCTTTGTAAAACCCAAACTATCCAAAATATGGGCAAGGGATGCCATGTCGGCAGAGCACCAGTGGCACTCCAGGAAGATCTTCTGACCTTGCCGAAAAGTCAGTTATTTAATATGACCTCTCATGAAGCGTGAGATGGCTGTTTGATATTTTCTGGGCTTGAGCTGGAAAGACCCACCCGGACTTCTTCCAAAGTACCATGGATGGCAAGGAGGAGTTCTCCAAAGGTGGTTTTCTTCAATCCTCTTAAGGGAGGAAATCTCTCTAAAAGTAAGAACCTCACAAGGGCTCATGTACTCCTCAGCAGCAGTCCTGGCTGAAAAGTCGGCCCTTTCATTACCGTCGATCCCAACATGGGAAAGGATCCACTGAAAATAAATTAGGTCTCCAGATGAAAGAAGGTCAAGAAGATCTAAGATGTCCAGGCCACTCTGGTCCCCAATAATAGTCCAATTAGAGAGGTGCTGAATTGAAGCACGGCTGTCAATTATAATCCAGACATCGTGAAATTGATCCTCAACTTGACACACATACTGCAAGCCCTTCTTGATTGCAATAAGCTATGATCTAAAAACCAAACAGAAATCTGGATTTTTAATTTTAAATTCCACAGCACCGGTAGGAGTTGATATGTGCACTCCACTACCAGAAATTCCCCCATCACTCCTGCTGCCATCGGTATAAATCTTCAAAGAAGATTCAGGGATTCCATGGATAGTCTCAAGAGTTAATTGTCTGATGAGGGCCAGAATCTCAGAGTTTTTAATAACACTAGTTAAGAGACCCTCATGGAAATGGATCCCATCAAGTTCCAAACCAACGCCCAGATGATTTCAAGACTGGGGCTCCACATTAGCAGAAGGCAGACCCAGCATTTTTGCAAAGGAAAAGGGGCTATGCTTCCACAAATGCTGGTTGTCAATCCAAGCATGAAGATATACAGAAGTTCTATGCTGATCATTGTAACTGTAAAGCTTATTATAGTAGTTTGAGACGCGATAAGTTCTTCTCAACGAAAGAAGAGGTAGATTACTTTCATAGAGCACGTCATTTGGACAACTGTGTCGAAGTCCTGTAATGATTTTAACAGCGCTCAACTGTACCCTTTCAAGTTTCATGCAAAATGAAAACTTACCAGTCTATATTTCCATCTTAGGGGCAAAGTTATCTTTTACAGAAATGGTTTAATATAATTCTCTAGTGCCTTTTTGGACCTTTTTCCATCTAGAAGTATAATTAATTTCATGCTTATGTCATCACAGCATAGTTATACAACACATTTCTGGGGCAAAATAAAGAGCACCAGAATTTTCAAAACCATGTATGACACTTTTAATACAGTTAATTTCTTTTAATTAAATATTTTTTTATCCCTATGTGGGGATAGGAAACATAAATCCTAATACAACAAACATCAATTTGGCTAACACTGATCTTAAGGACCGAAAGTATATATGTTGAGAAAGTTTCAGTAAGGTTCTGCTACTGTGCTTAAATGATTAAAGGCAATTTTGGTCGTGCTGTTTGACTGAAATAATCTCGTACCCTTTCTCCTTTAAAAATATTAGGTTTAGATTATGATTGAAACTAGATAGAATAAGATTTTGATACGGGGCGATAGGTACTATTTCAAATGAGCTCGATGCTTGTATCCTTTATTGGGTTTTTAACCCTTATGTTCGCCATTTATTTTGTGTGTTATTAAAATTGTTTGTAATGTTTAGCTATGCATTTAATTAATTGATTATTCTTTGAATTTATCACATATATATTAAAAAATTATCTTACACATAAACTGGAAGAACGCATTTATAAATTTTGCCAGTACAACATACTCTATTGAGTATAAAGAATATGCAGGCAAAAGAGAAGACAATTAATAATATATCACTAATTATATCAATATATCAATAATTGCATATAGTTTTAAAGAGTTAAATAAAAATTTTTGCTTTAATAAGAATTTGAATTTTAAATATCAAGTATTACTTTTAAATCATCGTCTTTGAAATACATTGATTTAAAACTTTAAACAAACATATCATAATGAATGATGTACAAAAAATTATGAATATTTAAGAGTATTACATTTCATGCTGTTGTTCTCATCTTTGTTGCAATAAAAGATGAGCATGAATGTTATTTAATAAATCTTGTCATCAAAAATGTTAACACTGAATGAATACAGAAACAAAAAAAACATAATATAAAAAATGCTTTCAAATGCCCTCATATATAAAAAGTTTTCCGATAGTGGAATAATATAAGAAAGAAATGCCTAAACTGAAGATTACTGCACATGGTGCCAAGCTGTAATAATTACAAGATAAAAAGACTTTTTATATACCATGTTTTTAAATATTCTGTTGAATCTAGCATGTGGGCATAAATAAAAATTATCCCATTGTAATGAAAATGTAATATGCTTGGTTCACTATTACGTTAATAGATGGCGCCTGTAGCGCAGTTACTTTTGAATCCAGACGCTTCTCGTGTTTTTACGTAATGGATTTTCAAATATGGAATAAAGATGGTCAAAAGTATTTTAAAAATGCATTTTCATAGTGTTCTGCACTATTCTAAAAGTTTCAAATGTCTAGCTAGTCGGGAAGTTAGTTAAAAATCGATTGCAAGATTTGTACCAGACAAACACACACACAAACAAGAAAGGAAGTTAATAAAAACATGGTAAAAAACTCACCAAATTTAGTACCAATTCATAATTAATATAGAAAATTTATTTAAATAAATCTATCTTTAAGTTTTGCGTGAAATTAACAGTGCATATCAATTTCATTGTAATTTTTAAAAATATAAAGCACATAAATGGTTTGTTATCTTCAATAAGATTAGAAATTTTAACAATTTTGAAATATTTTAAGCATACAATGAAATTTGAAAAACACCACATCACTGTTGAGGAAAATGCTGAATTTTTTATAGCCTCGAATTTGGTAATTATATAGTAATGGTTCCTTTATATATGTTCTGCTACAATTGGGTTATAATCTATATAAAAAATGTTTTTATTATTCAGTTTAATGGCTACATACTCTGCAATCCTGATCCAGCTAAGCTTCACGATTACATCAACAAAGGTCAATGATTATATCTCAGAAATGTCCCTTGGTTTTTTTTTTCATTTTTAACTAATCTAATCTGAATGATGATCATTTAAGATGTTTTAGCCAATGACATTTGAAATTACCTTCTGATAACAAATTATAAGCTCAGTGAATCAAAAATCTTTTTAATTATTTTCATAACATTTTTATTTTCTATCTTTTTAAGGAATACAATCAGGAAGATCAGTGCTTACCCTTCGTTATTCATATCTCAGTTATTACTTTTACAAATTGACTTTTTACTTTGGAAATATTTTAAATTTTAATTTTTGTTCTAAAAATTCACCTGTACCACTATTGTCATAATTTCTTTTTTTCATTCTACGATATGCGCTGAAATTATCTAGCTACAAATTTTAACTTTTATATACTTTATTTATTTTTTTACAATGTTTGGATTTTTATGTGTCCATCAAGTATTTAAATGTTTATTTTATAGCTTGAAAGATTTTTTATGAAAGTAAAATTCTTGTATTTTGAATTCATTGTTTCCACACTATCTTTATGACATATTTTTTAAAAATTTAAACTTTTACTTACTTTCAGAAACCGATTGATACATTTTGGACATATTGGAAATATTTAGGTTGTTTCCCCCTTTATTTATTTACTACAGACAAATGCTATATTCAATATTTTTTCATTGAAATAAACTAATGCTGTTTATTAGCTACTTGTTGTTGAGTTTTCATAAACAATGTCGATTGTCAGGCTAAAAGTTTTAAAACAGTAAGAAATAGTATTTTCTTGCAATTATTAACAGTTCAAAAACGTCTGTATAACTCATAACTAGGAAACCATAGCTAAACATGCAGTATTTAAAGATTCAATAGGTATACGTATTGTATTAATATTTAGGTTCACACACAAAGAAATAGCGTAGAATGTAGAAATCAAACACATCACTTTCAACTTAACAAAACAGTTCTGTCACACAATACAGAATAACCAACCTGCAAATTAAACTTACTTGAATACTGGTCATTTTTCTAGCATCTAGATCAATGTTATTTCAATACATGAACTATTCTAAAAGTTGTAAAATGTTTTCGCCAATGGTTTTTTCTCTTTTAAATATTTAGATTACAGAGAATTGATGGCACTTAGCAAAATAACAAGCGTAAGCGATACCGTTGCCACTAGTGAGAATAAATATACTCCTGTATAGGAACAACATGAAGACGAGACAAGCGTCTAGAGAAAGGGTGCTATTTTTCAGCCAAAAGTAACTGCGCTACAGGCGCCATCTATTGACGTAATAACGAACCAAACATAATAAATCTTTTAATACAGCACTATATCCATTTGGATTCTATGGTAACTCAGGTTACGTTTGGAGATACTGCAAGAAATTTTTGTCAATGTAAAATGTAAATTATAATCAATATTTTCTAACAATCAAATTTCTATCATTTCACAAGAATGTAGGCTACTGAAAGTCAATAAATATTGGAGTCCTGAATTTTTAATAATTCGAAAATTTAAAAACAATTATAGTAACTAACGTTACTTCAAAAATACATCTCTTTTTAAAGAGTTTACAAAATGATCAATTTCTGCTAATTCGGTACAGATGAAATATTTTTCTTAGTGCAAAGTGTTTGAATAATTTTTTGTTAAATTTCTAAGAAAAAATAAGTTTTTAATAAGAACCATCAATAAGAAACACTTCTAGCCAACTCGGACACAAAATCCATGATACAAGTATCTTTAATATAATACATTATTCTTTTATTTTATATTTTTATTATATTCAATCATTCTTTTGCTACTAAACACATAAATCACTCAAATTTTGAATATTTATAAATTTACGATATATGAGCTGTTATTTTTGAAAGTGGTACAAGTTCACTTATTAAAAAAAAAGTTAATGGTAATTTTACTAAGATATAGACACCTTCTCTTCATATTTACAATCATACATTCAATGGAGTACGATTTTTCCATAAAGTAAACAAAAGAATTTTTGACATAAAATGTTATCGAATTTTTTTTTTTCTCTTTTGAAAATGGAATAAGTCCATTTCTAATAATTATAATTAAAACAACTTGCTTCTTAATGAAGGTTTTTCATAATTTTCATGACAACAGAATTTATATGTATGCATGGGAGGAAACTGTAGCATCTAGACGTGCGGAAGAAATAGCATCTTGCTGCCTGAAACATATTCAGAAGACCATATTATAGCATACAGTGACATGTGTACCGGACAAAATCAAAGTATCAAGCTTGTACTGATGTGATTAAGGATTGTTCAATCAGCTGATAATAACATAAATGTTATTGACCCCAAATTTCTATTGTCGACTCATTCATTTCTTCCAAACGACAGAGATTTTAAAGTTGTAGAAATAGCATTAAAGAAAAAGGATCAATTATATACTCCTCAAGACTGTTATAATGCAATAAAGACTTGCCCAAAAAAAAAAAAAAAAAAAAAAGCTTCATTTTGTATGAAATGAAAAGAGAAGATTTTGTCTCAACCAAATCTCTAGAAGAGGCAATATTAAATGGAAAAAAAAAATACGGGTGGGGAAATTATAAACTGGCTTAAAATATGCTAGATGAGGTTTAAAAGGGATGAACGGACCAACATTTTTTACATAACTAGTATGGAAGAAAATGCTCTATTTAAAACAATTTTTTTATTTCGGAAAAAAAGGAAGACCTAAACACCTTAGCAAAATTACTATACTGCCACTGTATAAAACTTAAAGACCTATAACAAGAGAGAAATACAACGATATGAGTTTACTGGCGTACAAACTACCTATTTACCATGAATACTTCACTATGTTAACTGCAAAGGAGAAATAATTTTAAAATATAATTTTTTTTAACTTATAATAATTTTAATTTTTAAAACATATTTTTTCATCATGAAAAGAAGATGCAACTTCTTCGTGAGCTGCAAACGAATTCACATCTTCCATAGTTAATTATGAATTTAAAATTATAATCTATAATTTCAAGAAAAAAATAAATGATTTATGCAGCGAAAATATCGCAAATAACACGTGGACATAAATAAAAATTATCCGATTGTAATGAAAATATTATATGCTTGGTTCACTATTACGTTAATAGATGGCGCCTGTAGCGCAGTTACTTTTGGCTGAAAAATAGCACCCTTCCTCTAGACGCTAGTGAAGACGAGCCGTTAAATCTCTAACCGGCTGGCAAATCTGATTGGCTACTGAATATACGTTTTTCTGTGCTGCCATCTATTGGTCACTATTACATTTAATTAAGCTAAGATATTTAATTGTGGTAAGACGACAGACTACACCACGCAAGGTTTGTTACCGCCTACAATTCGTACTGGTAAAAATTTTACATAATACGGCCTCAACATCACATTTAGCTTTCATTTGTCATCTTTCGTTCAGTTTTCGATGGAGAGCAAAAGCAGTGATGAGTTTTTGTCAAACACTTGTGAATTTTGTAGAAAAAGGTTTACAAAGAAGAAAAATCTTTATCAACATATTAGAAATATTCACAAGATTGATCCAGATATTGCAGACCAATTGAATTGTCTATCATCGGGATGCAAGTTAACATTTGTCTACTATAAAGATTTAAGGTTACATTTAACCTCTTTCCATCACTTAAATATTGATTGTGAAGAATTGACTTTTAAATAGTGCTTTAATACAGAATTTGGGACACGAAACAATTTCACAGAATTTTTTATTTACAGATAATATGCTTAAGAATAAAAGATAATGAAAGGAATAGACTGTTTGCCATCAATTAATTTCTTTCTAAGTATATTTATGTGTAGTTTTTGTTTTAAATGACTTTTTTTTTCTTTTCTTTCTTTCAATTCTTATTTGATAGTCTGCCATCTCATAATATGGGGATAAAATCAACATTGCCATGTCATTAAAATCTTAGTAAGATCATTCTGCAAAAATAGTTATTTTTTATTTCTTTGTGTTTCTTATTAGATGTAACACACACACATATATATATATATAAGTTTTTTTTAAAGGACAGCACAATATTATATAAGATATTTTATAATAATCTTAAAATTTGTATCTGACATAATACTATAGTACAAAATAATATTGAAAAAGAAATGCAAGTTTATTATCTATTTGAAATATATTGATTTAATTCTAATTATGATTTAGATAATATTTAATATTTTAAAACTCAATTTTACTTTCATATTGTTTTATCATAAATGTAATACAAATAACATTTCATAATGATATTATAGTTTTGCGAGATGATCGTTTTATTATAAATTTTAATGTATCCTTTTGATTTTTATACGGTTTTTGGCCTAGGGACAATTAAAAACCGATTTTTTCCCTATCCGATATTAATTTTACAAAAAACAAGCAATTATGACGTACGGTTTTTTATAAATTTAAAAATTTCTATTTTACAAAAAGAAGTGTTGTAAATTTATGTCTATTATACATAATTTAGAAAAGTCAGAAAAGCATATTTCTTTATATAAAATTGTTATAGTAATATTAAATAAGCTATTTCAGTTTATTAAATATTCAGAAGTATCATAGAATTCAGAAGTTTACTTGAATGTCTGGTGCTCTGATACATTTAAAGACATGTAAGCAAAAGTTATATGTCTTAGATAAATAATTAGACACAATAATGACCGACAGATGGCAGCAGTGAAAAACGTATTTTCAGTAACCAATCAGATTTGCCAGCCGGTTAGAGATTTAACGGCTCGTAACATGAAGCTACAGAAGGAGACGAGCCGTTAAATCTCTAACCGGCTGGCAAATCTGATTGGCTCCTGAAAATACGCTTTTTAGTGCTGCCATCTGTCGGTCATTATTGTGTCTAATTATTTACCTAAGACTATAACTTTTGTTTACATGTCTTTAAATGTATCAGAGCACCAGACATTCAAGTAAACTTCTGAATTCTATGATACTTCTGAATATTTAATGAACTGAAATAGCTTATTTAATATTACTATAACGATTTTATATAAAGAAATATGCTTTTCTGACTTTTCTAAATTACGTATAATTGACATAAATTTACAACACTTCTTTTTGCAAAATAGAAATTTTTAAATTTATAAAAAACCGTACGTCATAATTGCTTGTTTTTTGTAAAATTAATATCGGATAGGGAAAAAATCGGTTTTTAATTGTCCCTAGGCCAAAAACCGTATAAAAATCAAAAGGATACATTAAAATTTATAATAAAACGATCATCTCGCAAAACTATAATATCATTATGAAATGTTATTTGTATTACATTTATGATAAAACAATATGAAAGTAAAATTGAGTTTTAAAATATTAAATATTATCTAAATCATATTTAGAATTAAATCAATATATTTCAAATAGATAATAAACTTGCATTTCTTTTTCAATATTATTTTGTACTATAGTATTATGTCAGATACAAATTTTAAG
This sequence comes from Dolomedes plantarius, assembly GCA_907164885.2. NCBI lineage: Eukaryota > Metazoa > Arthropoda > Arachnida > Araneae > Dolomedidae > Dolomedes > Dolomedes plantarius. The sequence continues at coordinate 136,868,268 of OU015499.1, read as the reverse complement.
ATTATTATAAAATATCTCATATATAATATTGTGCTGTCCTTTAAAAAAACTTTATATATATATATATATATATATATATATATATATATATATATATATATATATATATATATATATGTTACATCTAATAAGAAACACAAAGAAATGAAAAATAACTATTTTTGCAGAATGATCTTAGTAAGATTTTAATGACATGGCAATGTTGATTTTATCCCCATATTATGATATGGCAGCCTATCAAATAAGAACTGAAAGAAAGAAAAGAAAAAAAAAAAGTCATTTAAAACAAAAACTACACATAAATATACTTAGAAAAAAATTAATTGATGGCAAACAGTCTATTCCTTTCATTATCTTTTATTCTTAAGCATATTATCTGTAAATAAAAAATTCTGTGAAATTGTTTCGTCAAAATTCTGTATTACAGCACTATTTAAAAGTCAATTCTTCACAATCAATATTTAAGTGATGGAAAGAGGTTAAATGTAACCTTAAATCTTTATAGTAGACAAATGTTAACTTGCATCCCGATGATAGACAATTCAATTTGCCTGCAATATCTGGATCAATCTTGTGAATATTTCTAATATGTTGATAAAGATTTTTCTTCTTTGTAAACCTTTTTCTACAAAATTCACAAGTGTTTGACAAAAACTTATCACTGCTTTTGCTCTCCATCGAAAACTGAACGAAAGATGACAAATGAAAGCTAAATGTGATGTTGAGGCCGTATTATGTAAAATTTTTACCAGTACGAATTGTAAGCGGTAACAAACCTTGCATGGTGTAGTCTGTCGTCTTACCACAATTAAATAAATTAGCTTAATTAAATGTAATAGTGACCAATAGATGGCAGCACAGAAAAACGTATATTCAGTAGCCAATCAGATTTGCCAGCCGGTTAGAGATTTAACGGCTCGTCAGAAGGAGGAGGCGAGCGGCTTCCGTGCGTAACGGCTCTCTGAAATTTGCACAAATGCGCATGCTCAGGAACTTTGACTTTATTTTCGAGCAGAAAACGGTGAATGCCAAGTTATCTCTGGTTTGTCATATTTGGCGATTTCTCGCCTTTTTTTCCTGAAACATCAAGTTATAGGGTACCTATATTATGTGGTTTATCGCTTCATTTACTTTTACATCAAACATCAAATATTTGTTTATGTTATCTCGCGGTTACCGAGCTAGAAGTGTAGTATAGTCCTTGTCAATTGGTTAGTATCGTTAGAAAATGTCCTTGAACTATATACGACTTAGTTTCTTAGTTTGTTTAAAATGTAAATAGAAGAATGGACGTGACATGATGCAAATTTTAACGTAACGATAAAGAGATAGTTCAATTGAAAGATGGACAATATTTTTGCTAATATTCTGATTAAAATTTTGTCGTTATAGATTTAAATATGTATAACCCTTTGAAGATACCGAAATATTTATCGTAAAACCTAAGTATTTATCATAAAAATTAATAAAAAATTATAGTTATAGTTTTTTCAAAATGTAATGTACATAGTTATAAAAATTGTACTTTATATATATTTGTCCATTATAAAATGAGACACTTATTTCATCTGACGATTATAGGAGGATTAATAAGTTATAGGAATAATAAGGATTAGTAAGTTATTTAAATTAGTCATATCAAGACGGAAAATATGAAAATTATTACCAACTTTTATATGATATTCATTCATTAATTTCATTAATAGAACTCAACATATTACAGGCTAGAAATAGGCAAAAACTATTGAAACTTTATAAGAGAAAGTCAGTGTGAAAACGGTGTTTCAAGAGATATTATTATTATTTTTTTTTTTAAACTGAAAACTAATTTGGAAGATAAATAATATGATTTTTAAAGATAAAAAATATAATTTTTCTGATGAAGAAAAAAAAAGTCTGTTTATCCTTTACTTTTAAGTCATTTTTCGTTTTTATGGCCAAATCATTCCAATAAAAGAAAAAAATTTATGCTGCTTTCTTTTCCAGCATCACCAATAAGTAATGAATATAGACATTCCTGATGAGAATATCTAAAAATAGGCAGTCTAGCTATCTCAATAATAAGATATTAAAAATGCTTTCTCCCAAGTCTGTTGTAGCATAAACATTCAAGTCAAATAAAGACATTCGAGTCAAATAAATATAAAAATTACAATTTACAAAGTAGATATAAATTTTTATAAAACTGTTGATAGCCCAAAAAACACTCAGTAAATACTGTTTTACCTTTATCATAGCAGCATTCAACAAGTATTCATCTGGCTTTTATGTTAGGAGATACTTTTTATCGATTTAAATGAAGTACAAAACAAACCTTTAACCAATGGAATGATTGATATAAACACTTTTATAGGGGCAAATCTCGTATCTTAAAATTTTTATTACCTTGTTTACTTAACTTTTCACTTTTTTAAAATTTCAACTATCTTAAATTTTTTTTAAATATTTTATTTAACTTGTTGACTCTCAATTAATTCTTTCAGTCATTATTTTTAAATCATCTTTAAATTTTTAATTGCCTTTTTACACTTTTTCTTAACTTTAATTTTTTATTATTGAGCACATGTACCTTGATATATATACTTTTACGACTTAAAATGTTTAGATGTGATAAGGATTATTAAGAAAAAAATAAACGTGTAGAAGTCAAAGAAAAATGTTTGTGATATGAAAATGAATCATGATTTGCAATCTAGCTTCCTTTGACAAAAACAAATTTTGAGAACTGTTGTTGTTGTTTCTAAGGTCCCTGGGGCTGATGATTCTAGTCTCATGTACATATGAAGACAAAGCGTGAAACAGAAACATATACACAAAACAATTTTTATTTACAAATGATTACAAAATCAGGTTGATAATATCACAAAACGAAAAATTACAGAATTTAGAGAAAATTATAATTTTATTTCTCAAGATGAAATTCAATATGCTCATTGGGTTTCGAAATCCTGCACAATTTATACTGCAATGGCTTACTTTAATTTCAAGGAAATTTGCAAACCTGTGCCAATAGTAGTAGCTTCAGATTATTTACAACATGAAAAATACTCTGTTGCTATATTTAATGATGCTATGATTAAAAATAAAAAATTAAAAGCTGACTATACAAAGCTACTAATTTCTAAACTAATATATCAATCTGATGGAACAGGCCAGTATTTTAAATGAAAATATTCTATTTGTATAGCAATGATATGGGTGATATGGAGTGGCATTTTTATGCCAATAGATGGAATGAGAGTCATCTTGAAAAGGCGAGTAAAAGAAGCCACACTTTCTAGAAAAATAGATCCTCATTCTGAAAGAGTTATCTGCCCAGATGTAACCATGCTTTATATTGCAGAAAGCTCTATAGATACTGAAAAAAAAAACCCGAATAAATTATGCTCCCCATCAGGGAAGGAAATTTTTTCAATTTCTGAAACAAGACTACATTTCTTAAAAAAATTAAATCTTATGAACTCAAAGCAGCAAATATTTCTTTAAATAAAATTTTTTTAAAAATAAAATTAACCCGATTAATGGAAATGTTGAAGTAGAGGAGGTAATTGAGGATAATTCTGAAAACTTTTAATGTTGGCAATAGGGTATTAGTACCATTTAAAGGAAAAATTAGTATTAAATATTTTGCTGGACAAATTATAAACAAAGAAACATCATCTTGTTCAATGAAAGGAAAACGTTTTGCAATGTAAAGGAAGTTTTTCCTATGGCCAATAAAAGATGACTCTACAGAGATCGATATTGATACAAATATAAAAAAAATTACCAGAACCTAATTTTGATCGTCACTTTCACTTAAGTTTTACAAGTTTTGATTTTTCAAAATATGTAATGTGTTAATTTCTTATTTTTTGCATATTAATCTATATATATAAAAGAGCTCGTCTGTTTGTTTGTCTGCTATAGAATCATAGACTGTTTCAGTCACCGGGACCAAATTCGGCACAGTTAATGTTTAGGACCCGAGAAACTTAAATCAGGAAAAACGAAATTTGGGGCTCAATTAGTCTTTTTAAAATTAATTTTTTAATGATTTTTGTGCCTCTAAGAGGTGCATGACCACCTGTGGAGCCCCTTCCCCACAACCAGCTGCGTTAAGAGAGATGGTTTGGGGGGGATGGGGGGTCAAATTCCAATGAGCGGGAGGAAGAGGGTTGGGAATGACCTTTGGCCCTGGCTCCCCAAATAAACACAACTGGCCAGATGAACATGAAGAGCGGGGGTGCAGCCCAGTATTTTTTTGATGGAATGCATGAAAAATTTTATATCTATATATCTACCTGGGCAATAATGCTAGTTGTATATATTTTTAATGTAGTATGAGTCACAATTCATTTGATGTGTAAGTCACACATAATAATGTAAATTAAATTTTTTAAGCACTTTTGATACTTTTAGATTTTACCTTTTTTAATTTCAGACCCTCTGTTATAAGACTGTATTAACAGAAATTTGAGGAAACATGAGGAAAAATTATTAGTTCAAATTGATATCAAAATAATGACTTCCATTCCTGTAGTGTGAGTCACAATGTGACAATTTAATTTGTAATACATTAAAATAAAACAGAAAACAAATATTAAAAGTTGCTAAAACAATAGATGTGTTTAATAAACAAAGAGCATAGAAGATATTGTTCTGAAATGCCAAATATTTTTTAGATGACATTTATTATGTTAGTAAAATTATTAAACATAGGGTAAGTTACGCATGTAAATAACCCTAGACAAAATTTAAAAAATTTCTGATTGAATAAAATTAAAGTTTAAAATATGTATGGTCATCACCAGAGTTTAAAACGGTTGCCTCTCCACTTGATGATATCAGAGACTGCAAACAGGACTGTTTTTCAGCATCTGATGGCCTACTCAGCGTTACATTTTTATAATCATTTTTCTTCTTTGTGCTATAAAAACGTGCTTGTGGAATAATTCTTTTATTCGGAAGTTCAGATCTGGCTTCCTCAGTCTCCTCAAATCTACAAGTTTTCTCACCCAATTTTTTAAAAAATTTAATGCAGTTATCAAAATTTTTTTCTAAATATCGCCTCTCATCATTTAAATCCTCACCTAACATTAATTTCCCATCAATAATTTCTTTTACAGTTGTTCACTTTTCTTTTAACAAGTTATTTTTAGACGAAGATGTGGCAGCACAATCGGATGATACTATAAGCATCATTTCCTCTACCTCAACCTCAACCTCAGATTCCCCCCCCCCCCTCCTTATTGGCTCCAAGCAATTTTATCCTTGCACATGCATGGATATGCTTACAAATATTATCTTTTAAAAGGTTATCCATGATGTGAAGATAGCAAAAAATATATTGCTTACCTCCGTCTCGGCGGTGCAGCTGTCTTGGTACTAAGTAATTCCAGGTACACGAACATTAAAACATGTATTTATTTAATCTACTACGAAACAAAAAGAACGTTACATTGCTACGATACAAAAACGGAAAATTACATAAACAGAAGTAAGAAGGAATCATGGGATACCTTCTGGTTTGCTCCGGTTTGGCGCGCGCCTTGGCGACTTAGGGTTGCATGAAAAGGTTAATTTTCAAAATGTGTGATTACTTTCCAACAATGCCCCCCTTAATCATGCATTTTGGGATAAGCCGAAATTAGATTTAATTCACATCTTAATTTCATAAATTTTGGTTTGGGCAAAGGTTTGGTAAAAATATCTGCGATCATACTATTTGTATTGCAATATGTTAATTCAATTACTTTGTTTTCTTCCATTTCCCTTAAAAAGAAATATTTAACATTAATATGTTTTAGTCTGGTATTCATCTTACCATGTTGAATTAGAGAGATTGTGGACTTATTGTCCTCGAACATTTTAATGGGTAGTTTTTGAGATAGCCCAAAATCCTTCAGGAGGTCTAATATCCATTTGAGCTCTTGAGCAGCAGCAGCCGCAGAAATGAGCTCAGACTCGGTGGATGATAAGGAAACACAATTTTGTCTCTTTGTGGACCAAAAAATTGGGCTGTTTCCTAGGAAGAATATATTTCCTCCGGTTGACCGTCTGGTGGTCATATCAGATGCATAGTTAGCATCAGTATAGCAGGTAAGTATTGGTGGGTTGTTAGAGTCAATTTGCAGGTTAATGTCCTTTGTTGAATTCAGGTATTCGATGACTCTGAGAACTGCTTTCCAGTCATTTTCATTTGGAGATTCATTTTTCCTGCTTAATAAATTTACTGCTAGAACGATGTCTGGTCGAGTCACGGTGGCTATATAGAGTAGTGCTCCGATGGCTTGTCTATATTTGGCATTGTCCACTGGTGGAGAGGTGTCCTCTTCCTTTGGATAAGAAACGTCCATCGGTGTGTAAGATGGTTTGTGGATATCTGGACAGAATTTCTTCTTCAATCCTTCGATTTTGCGAGTTTGGTTCAGTAAAAATTTGTTATCATCTCTGTTGATGCTGATTCCTAAGTAGTTTCTGATTTCTCCTAGGTCCTTTACTTCGAAGAATTTGTTGAGATATTTGATTAGACTTTGAATTTTGTCTTCATTTTTGCATGCTATAAGGATATCGTCCACGTAAACCGTGATTATTATTGTATCTACTTCATCTTTCTTTAAGAATAGGCAAGGGTCTGCGGTAGATTGAGAGAAATCGTTGTTTCTCAGGATTTCTTCGATTCTTTTATTCCAAGCTCTGGCTGACTGTTTTAAGCCGTAGAGAGATTTCCTTAGTTTGCAAACCTTTTGTTCTTGTCCTGTTTGAACTGTGCCTTCCGGTTGCTCCATAAAAATTTCTTCTTCTAGGTTTCCGTGAAGGAAAGCTATGGTGACGTCAGCATGTCGCACGTGCATATTACCGTATGCAGCGGCAGCAAAGAAGGTTCTGATAGTCGTATGTCGAACTACTGGTGCGAAGGTAGGGTCGTAGTCAGTCCCAAATTTTTGACTATACCCCTTTGCGACTAGTCGTGCTTTGTAGCGGTTGACTGTTCCATCTTCGTTCTTTTTCAGTTTGAAGGTCCATCGACATCCGATAGCTTTCTTTCCTACAGGAAGATCTACTAATTCCCAGGTTTTATTTTGGGACAAGGAATTGATTTCTTCGTCGACTGCGAGTAACCATTTTTCCTTTTCTTCGGAATCCAATTTGTTCAGGTCTTCGAAATTTTCGGGTATGTCCTTAGTTGTGTCTACTAGGTATCCCATACGTTCTGGTGGTTGTCCCTTCGTTTTTCTTTCTGATCTTCTCAGCGCTTCTACGGGTATAATTTCATGTTCTGTCTCAGTTTCTTCGTCTTTTACTTCCGGACGAGAGGGAATTTCGATATTTTGATTCACTGGTGGTTTTTCGACAAATTTTACGCTTCTACTGACAATTATCCGATTTTCGCCTGTATAGATTCTGTACCCCTTTGACCTTTGGTCGTAACCGACAAAAGTTCCTTCAATTACTCTTGGATCTAATTTTCTTCGGTTTTCTTTATGTATACATGCATAGGCTGTGCAACCAAATTCTTTTATGTGAGCCAAATTTGGCTTTCTTCCGCACCATAACTCGTAGGGCGTCTTTTCACAGGCTCTAGTAGGAAGACGGTTTTGAATATAATTTGCGGTATTGACAGCTTCTCCCCAGAATTTGTTTGGCAGTTGACTTTGGGACAGCATGCATCTGGTCATTTCGGTAAGACTTCTATTTTTCCTTTCACTCACACCGTTCTGAGGAGGTGAGAAAGGAACGCTAAGTTGATGTTTGATGCCATCACTCGACAGAAATTCCTCCATTTCTTTACTGGTGTATTCACCGCCGTTATCCGTTCGGAGAGTCTGTATGGTTCTACCAAATTTATTTTTGGTTATGCCGACAAAATCCTTCAGTTTACTAAGAACTTCACTCTTTCTAGTAAGTAAGTAGATGACGGTGTATCTCGTAAAGTCGTCGATAAATGTCACGAAATAGAGCTTTCCACCTATGCTAGGAGTGGGCATGGGTCCGCAAATGTCGCTATGTACAAGTTATAACGGTTTCTTTGCACGGACACTGGCTGTTTTTGGATACGGGGATTGTTGCATTTTATTCTTTATGCATTCTGAACAAGTTTTATTATGAAGACAATTATCTAGTTTTATTCCGTCGGCGAGATTTTCGTGAACGAGTCGCTTAATTCCGTCATAACTCCGATGACCTAATCTCGAATGCCATAACTGTATACAATTATCATTTTTGCATTCTATCGCGACATTAGCATTTTCCGAGTGTTTGTTTAAAACAATTTTGTATAAACTATCTTTATCAGAATATGCGTGCATAATCACTTCATTATTCTTCTTCACGAAGCAATTATTTTTCTCGAAAAGGACAGAGTACCCCATACTAGCGATTTTTTTAACGGAAATTAAATTGCTCTTTAAATCAGGAACGAAAAGGGCATTCGTCAGTCTTATTTTCTGCATATTTAGATCAAGGCCAACAAATCCACTGCCTTTGGAAAATACGATTTTACCATCTGCTAGAATAATTTTCGTGGGCGATTCATTTTGTTTCAGTTCTGTAAATAAATTTTCATCGGACAGCAAATGACTGCTTGCTCCGGAATCCACATATAGAACCTTTACATTTGTATTTTGTTCAGAACGGTAAATAGAGGCCTTGCACTTGACTGGCGCCTGTTGACTGTAAACATTCGCGCTCATACATTGCCGGTCTGATTTTCCGCCATGTTTGGTCACGCGAGTTTCTAACTTTGTGTTATTAGAATTATAAGAAAAAGTATTGTTATTCGTGTTTTGTAACTTAAAACAACAGTTTCGGGTATGGCCGTTTCGCTTACAAAAGCTGCAAAATTTCTCCGACCTTTTATTGTTATAATTTCTTGCGTTTATAGCAGATTTAAATGCCGTTGAAGTATTATCGGAATTTCGGTCCGCTTTCTGTTCTAACCTTCTATTATATTCATCGGCGAGTTTCGTTTTTACTAAATCCGTAGTTATAAGTGTCTCATCTCGAGCTTCTAGGGCGGTAATGAGATTATTGTAAGATTCAGGAATCGAAACTAACAATAGGGCGGCTATGTGCTGATCTGGAATGTTCTCACCGATAGCTTTCAGTTTTTCAACCAAATCCATCATGTGATTGATGTGCGCGATCATATCACCGTGTTCAGGCATTTTAATTGAATATAATTTTCTTAAAAGATATAACTTGCTACTTAAATTGGAACGTTCATGTACTGATTTCAGTTTTTGCCATGTACCGGCAGCAGTTGTTTCGTTTTTAACATGAATGATTTGGGAATCTTCTATGCATAGATTTATGATTGCTCGTGCTTGTTTATCTCTCTTTAAAAATGTTTCATCAGGTTTATCGGATGGTGGAGAATTAAGAAGATCATCTAACCCATCCCGCATCAAAAGCATTTCAATCTTGAATTTCCAAACCGCATAATTTTCGGAATTCAGTTTAGTCATCTGCGTCGAATCTTTAAACACTGATTGAGCCATTTTTAACTTTAGTACCAGAATTTAGCAATTCAGTCTCATAATCATTGATGTGAAGATAGCAAAAAATATATTGCTTACCTCCGTCTCGGCGGTGCAGCTGTCTTGGTACTAAGTAATTCCAGGTACACGAACATTAAAACATGTATTTATTTAATCTACTACGAAACAAAAAGAACGTTACATTGCTACGATACAAAAACGGAAAATTACATAAACAGAAGTAAGAAGGAATCATGGGATACCTTCTGGTTTGCTCCGGTTTGGCGCGCGCCTTGGCGACTTAGGGTTGCATGAAAAGGTTAATTTTCAAAATGTGTGATTACTTTCCAACAATCCAAACATGTGCAAGTAAATTCATCGATGCAAATATTGCATTCTGCACACATTAGCTTGCAATTAGACATGCACGCTTTATTTTCACGGCCCACATATCCTCATCAATTTTATTTATGTGATCATCCGAAATATTGCTGCGTTTGAGGCGACTTACAAGAATTTCTTGAGTTTTACCGGTGGGTACATTTTTAACAAGTTTGTTTAGTCTTTCGAAGACTTTATCCCTACAAAATTTTAATAAAGTATTAACAGTTTTATCTAAACGTTTAATTTTTTACCATCTAGGTAATGGTATTTTATTGTTTTATGCATTGATTCTAAATACATATTTGTATTGACTTGCACCATCCGCGCGCTGTTAATTTTTAACCCTTAAAAATGTATTCTTTAACTTCATGTAAATAGTTTTGTTCAATGTTTTGTTTTCAAGTAAAGTGTGTGTATGTGCCAATTCTGGTGTCATCTCTGCATCCCTCCACAACAATACCAATATTCTTTTCTCCCTCCCTGTGATTTTCCCTAAATTTCTACGCCAACTGTTATCCACATGCCATGTACATAACAGCTGGTGTTCTGCTGGCAACATTATCTTTTTCCAAGCTTTATAATAAGATGGAGTATCGTCCGACATGAACAACTTGGTGTTTATAACACCAACCATCTTCTTTATAGACTAAAAAAATACTGCCCTAGATGTCTCGTCCGTTTTGTTCGAAAAACAAAATGACACTGGACAGCCTGACGAAAACTCATCTACTATTAGCACAGTCGTGAGCATAAAATTGTATGCATTTGTTCCGTGGGTGCTATCAATGCATATTTTATCATCACCAAATTTTTTGAGCATTTTCTTTTGAAATTTGGTGATGATAACTAACATGAAATCATCTGTTTCCAAATGTTCATGTTTATCACCTTGTTTCTTAAAAAAGGCTACCGGTGAGTCATTCCCCAATTCTGCCATTGATTGCACCCACAATGCAACACTAATTGCATCATTCCTCATGCAGTTTTTCTCTATGCGCAATTTTAAATTGCCTTGAAATGTTGTTTAAATCCTTGCGAGTTAGTAAGTGGATTCTTTCCACTGATCCTGAATTTCCTTTGATCATGAGGAACTATCCGTATTCATCATGAAAAAATGCTAACGCAACGGAAATATGAAAGTAGTAAAACTAAATAATGCTAAAAAAAATGTCGGGCTTATGCAGCGCCTACCGTTGTCACTAGATAATGGCATGGTAGTTTTAGATTGAAGCGACCTCTAATTACATTTAGTTAACGGGACCTGTTTTTCGAAAGAGCAATTTCCAAAATTTTCCCCAATTAGCAGCGGTTATTTTTTTCCCATTTGTCAAACGTAAACGATTTCTATTTTCTTCCAGAAAACCATCAATGTAAGCCCCCCGCTGAACCAATATCCTGCACCAGATGCGGTTTTTAAGAAATTTTCGCTCTTGCAATTTCCGTTCGTCCGTTTTAAGTTCCGAACAATTTTTATAGCCGGAAAAATACTTCCAATAATGAAGCAATTTTATTTTCACAGCAACATTAAACAAGTATTTATCTGGCTGATAAGGGTGCTGAAATGGAATTCTAAGCATGATGAATGGTATAAAATAATAATAATAATAATAATAATAAACTATGCAACAGTCAAGATTTTACAAAAAAATTATATAATGTGTAGTTCTAAAAACACTAAATATAGAAAACAACGTGGACAATTTCACACTGTTCATGAATCAGGGTGTCTACTACTTTTGAGAAAGTCAATTTCATGACTTTTCATGACCTTAAAAATAAAATTTCATGACCATTGAAGTACATACTAATGTTTGAATGAAATTAGTCTCTCCCCCCCCCCCCCGTCTTTCAACTATATTCAGCTTATTATTTATCAGGAAAACCTTATTTTTAAAAAGTTGGGATTACAACTATGCAATACTTACTAGTTTTATTACTGTTATACAAATTCCAGATATGATTGTGACTCAAACACCCATGCTATTTAAATAATCCAAAAATTAATGACCGTTTATTTTTATAGTTAGATTTTGGGTACATACGTGTACACCATATTGTCGCTCAGAACCCGCTCTAGCAGTTTTGCCGCCCCGGACAAAAATGTAAATTGCCGCTCCTCTCAAAAAATTATCATTCAAAGAGATGAATTTTCGATCAGATACAAACCTACGAAACTTGAATAGTTCTTGCAAACAAGAAATAGCATAACAGAGGAAAAAAAAGGTCATTAAAAACTATAAAACAAAAAAGAAAGACAAAAAGAATCACCCTCCAATCATCCATGACCCTGGAATCATTAAATATTGTGAAATCGATCTCCCCAAATAAATGCCAAGATTTTCCGCTTTTCCGTGAAACATATATAATACATACATAGATATAGTATTTTTGGTTATTTAATTAAACACAACGCTTTTATGGTTGTTTTCTTCAGAATTAAGGATTGAAAATATTTCTAGCCTTCAGACATAAATAGTATAAATACGAACTGTAAATGTTTAGCGAAAGAAAAAATAAATCGATATGTATAAATTTCGATTAATTGGGTATTTAACATATCAATATTTTTCTAACACTTGCAGCCAAATTGCCGCCCTGGACAAATGTCTGGGTTATCCGTCCGCCCCTACATCGGGCCCTGGGTCGCTACGTTTTTGCTTTTATAACCGGTGGCGGAGGTAGGGCCGTAGCCAGGATTTAGTTTCGAAGGGGGGGGGGGGGTTCAAAGTGGACTGAGCCTCCCTGATATTTCCCTATTTTTTAACTAAAAATAATATATAATTTACTAAAATTACATAATATTTAATATTAATATCTAATAATAATATTAAAAAATTATAAAATTTATTATTATATAATCTAAAAGTCCATGCACAATCTTGTGTAATACATTTCAGTAAATGTATAAAACAATTTGGAGCAAAAATATTGAAATTAAGACAGTAAATAAAAATTTTTATTTAAAAATTAAATTTTGAAGTATGCAGTTTAAAAAAATTTTACATTTAAAAATGTACTTTAATTTAAATGTTAAAATGCAATACATTTAACTCCAGCCTGTCGAAAAAAAAATTGTGTTTTTCCACTGCCCAACTTCTTTTCTCTCTTGTTACATTGTTTAATACCCAGTTAAATACTTATGTCCACTTCAATTAAGTATTTCGACCAAATCAAATTAAACAATTCTAAACAAAATTTTTCAAAACCTTGAACCTTTTATACCCCTAGAACATTTAATTTAATTTACGTTCGCATTAACCTTGAAACTTCATAACCTGCCTAGACAATAATTCCTACAGAGTCTCTCTGGACTTACCTTAAAAGATCTCACCTCCTGATTGTAGCCTTTCCTCTGCTCCAATCTGCTGCAAGTGATGTATATTTGTCCACTAGGCTTCCTGGGCGTTTCCTTGGTCATCCATGGAATGTCAACATTTTCCCCGGACTTCTTTCACGCCCACAGCACATTCCGTCGAAATCGTAAAGGAGTGGCAGGTACGGTATCTTTTAATTAGACCAACGGGCATTACACTTACTGACCCTACAGATAGCCACTCTGTCCTAATAGATAAAATTAGCAACACAAGTCTTATGAAAGAAAAGCTAGACAACAATCAACAGTACAAATCACTACACAGTATACACAAAAATTAAGCTTATCTAAAAAAATTTACCAGAACATTCATTTTTCAAAGAATTCAGACTAATATCATGAAATTAACCCTTGAATGATTAAAACAGTCAAAGTATAATCATAATTAACTAAGTATATAACTAAATACATCAAAGAAATGCTAAATGACAAATATCAGTGTAATTCACTACACAGTATACACAAAATTGATGACTGTGCAGTTACAGGGGTGACTTGTGATCTTATCTCTCTATACATTTGTCTGAAGAGCAAAATATGTATATAATAGAACGAAAAAATATCTTACAACTCTGAATTGAAGGATATTAGAAAGCATATCAACCTGCAAAAAAAAAAAAGCACCAACATTCAGCATACCAAGGCTATTTCTCTCCAGAACCTCATGCATGTCTTGTCTCTTTGCATTCATTCTGTTTCATGCAATATAAAGTACAAAATATACTGATTCATCTCCCATTTTCTGTTTGTAGAAAATAATAATAAAAACATTAATTAATAATAGTTATAAAAGTATAATTTCAAAGGCTGAAGCTTGTTTGCTAATAATACATTTTTTCCTCTACCTGTACTACTTATTTCACAAATGTATAGCCTGCAAACGTGAAAGGTTGAAACAAGACCAATGTCATTAGATTGCATTACAGCTAAACTCTTCATCAAGTGAACCATCAAACAGAATTCATATGAAATGATTGAATGTTTCATGCTTATATTAAAATCATATCTATATGTCATTTTCTTACAAAAACATTATTTAGGAATAAAAACAAACGCAACAATTTTATCAAATCTTTTTGAAAAAAAAAGGGAAATAAAGCTTCACATTTTTTCTCTGTTACAAATTAATAAATTAACCAGTATTTACACACCACATATGCTATTACAGATATTTGAATGTATATTTATATGCATGCAAACATTTATTTACTGATTACTTAAGACAGTAATCAGAAAAATCTTTCAAGGACTATACAAAACTGTAACAATAAACGGAAATTTTTTACTTACATGTAATCTTGAGAAAAAGCAAATCTATTTGCTTGTTGTTTACATTTAAATAAAATCCCTACAGTAAAGCTTACTGTACAGAAATACATTAAGCTTCCCATTAAACCCTGATAATTAAAAACTAACACTATACAAATAAGTAACAAAGCTTTATAAAAGATATAAATCGAATTAAACTTACAGTATTAATTGAAGAAATAGAATTGATGTGCTTTTCAAAATAGCGACAGAAACTGATTACCCGAAAGGAAAGAAAAAGTAATAACTTTAGTGTTAAACTGTGAGTTAATTAAATATAAAATCTGCTCTGATATTCAGCAAAAAATTACAATTAAACCATCACCCAATATATGTAATAAAATCAGGTGCTCTATATCTATAATTGTATGTGCCCAATAACGTACGTAGTAGACGAAATTAAAATACAAGCTGAGTTTTCTTAATTAATAATGTGATGCAAACTCAATTTAGGCACAATCTTCAACCACAGTAAAAAGAATGGTTTCATGTTTATATTAATGGATTTCTTGTTTCATAGAGATGACTATGCAGGTACAGGGGTGACCTGTGATCTATTTCCCTTTACATTTTTGTGTGAAGAAACTCCACACATTTTGAAGGAAAAATTAAAGCCATTAATGTAGCACTTAAAAGGCTATTAATACTAAGATCTTCTTTCAAAAATGCTGTAATATTATGACTCATGTCGTACATTAGAAACTATTAGCAAAAATTGTCAGAATAGCAGTAGGTGAATCTCCCTCCTTCGAAAATTAAAAACAACTTGACATGCTGACACATGCACATTGCGTTCTTCCCTGTCTTACATAAATTTTGCACTTTGTCTTCAAAATTCTTCTGCAGGTGTCCGTTCCTGCGGTAGCTCTAATGTAACAGTTGTTATAGCATTGCGTCAGGGAGCAGAGAGTCATTATGAAATTTTGTTTCAAATTAACCAAAAAAATCTGTTTAGAAAAGTCAAAGGTTAAGACAACTTTATCAACGCACAGGGATTAATCCACAAAGAATTCATACCAGGACAAACAGTTAATGTTGATTTTTACTGTCATGTTTCAAGTACCTCTTTGCACATATTCATTGTGTGTGGCCACAATTCGTTGCTGTGGGATTACGCAAGTGGTACCTTTTGCCTGATAATGCACAGTGTAATGTAAAACGATTAATCGTCAAGCATGAGAATAATGAGTTGTCCCACCCACCATACTGGCCTGGTCTTTTCAGACCAGACTTTTCCAATTTCCAAGAGTAAAATCGGCACTGAAAGATCACAGATTTGCAAACACTTCAGATAACCAAGATGCTGTTACCAGGAGACTTAAAGTTATAGTGAAGGAGGTCTCTTCCAGAAGTTTTTAAGACTTGTAGGAACTTTATCAGATATGCATTATATCCGGCGGGGAGTACTTTGAAAGAAAATAAGGTTATTTTTTGCAAATTTATAATACTGTAATATTTCTGTGATCAGTCACACCTTGTATGTATGATAGAATGAATAATGTTTACATTTAAATAAAATCACAAAAAAAGTAAAGCTTAATGTACAGAAACACATTTTGCTTCCCATTAAACCTTACATAAATTTTGCAATTGAGTCTGCTTGTTAGTTATGCATAGTTTTTTATTATCAAAGCTTTATAAAAGATATAAATAGAGTTAAACGTAAACTATTAATTGAAGAAATAGACTTGATGTGCTTTTCAAAATAACCACAGAAACTGATTACCCCAGAGGATAGAATAAGTAATACCTGTAGTGTTGAACCGTGAATTAATTAAATATAAAACCTGTTCTGATATTCAGCAAAAATTTACAATTAAACCATCACCCAACATATGTATTAAAATCATGCGTTCTATATCTATAATTGTATGTGCCTAATAATTCGTATGTACTAGACAAAATTAAAATAGGAGCTGTGTTTTCTCAATTAAAAGTGCGATGCAGACTCAATTTAGGCACAATTTTCAAACTCTTGATAACATTAAAATACATAATTTTATTACGTTCTAGTGGAATATGCAAAACAGTAACCTAATATCTCAAAATCCACAGTAAAAACAATGAATAGCAATGACATTCTTACTTTACACAGCCGTCTGTTACTGTTATATTGTTTATAAAACAATACGAGATACAATTCCTTTCTCTCTATCAATCATGAGTTTAACGAATTTAAAATATTCGATTTTAATAAACGCTCAAAGTAATAATTCATCAAACTGAAAACAATCCCAGGCCTGCAGTACTAAGTGACGCCAAAAACTCTTTATATGAATGCACACAACACATAATGGCGATATATTGGCAACAAAAAATAGCCACGCCAACACGGTTGCCACAACACTACTACTCGTATTCTTGGCAGAGTATTTGCTAATACTCTGCCAAGAATACGAAGGCAACGCCAACACGGTTGCCACAACACTACTACTCGTATTCTTGGCAGAGTATTTGCTAATACTCTGCCAAGAATACGAAGGTTGCTACAGCGTAAGGGCTCTCGTAATGGCTCTTTGGGGAAAATTTCAGAGAGCCGTTACGCACGGGAGCCGCTCGTGATTTACCCATCTCTACTCACTAGTGGCAACGGTATCGCTTACGCTTGTTATTTTGCTAAGTGCGATCAGTTCTCTGTAATCTAAATATTTAAAAGAGAAAAAACCATTGTCGAAAACATTTTACAACTTTTAGAATAGTTCATGATTTGAAATAACATTGATCTAGATGCTAGAAAAATGACCAGTATTCAAGTAAGTTTAATTTGCAGGTTGGTTATTCTGTATTGTGTGACAGAACTGTTTTGTTAACTTGAAATTGATGTGTTTGATTTCTACATTCTACGCTATTTCTTTGTGTGTGAACCTAAATATTAATACAATACGTATACCTATTGAATCTTTAAATACTGCATGTTTAGCTATGGTTTCCTAGTTATGAGTTATACAGACGTTTTTGAACTGTTAATAATTGCAAGAAAATACTATTTCTTACTGTTTTAAAACTTTTAGCCTGACAATCGACATTGTTTATGAAAACTCAACAACAAGTAGCGGAACAGATGTATTACACGCACCTCTCTTGGCGACAAATTTTTTTTTTGACGCCAAATACTCGTCAAAAAAATTTTGTCGCCAACTTGTCGCCAAAACAGGCCTACGCGGACATTTTACACTTAAAATACACTTAAAATAATACACAAAATATCAATAACAACTCAAATATAAAAATAAATTCAAAACAAACTTACCAATGGCAATAATAAACTTTCAAAAACATGTCACAAAACCACAACAGCTACTTTAAAACATGCACGAATATATCTAAAAACGGCTGTATTAAAATTCAAAACCTAAACAGAAATGCTCAACCGCTACTTTAAAACACTCAAAAATATCTAAAAACAGCTGTATTAAACTTCAAAACCTCAGCAGAAATACTCAACCACTTATTTAAAACACATGCAAATATATCTAAAAACGGCTATATTAAAATTCAAAACCTAAACAGAAATGCTCAACCGCTACTTTAAAACATACGCAAAATATATCAAAAAACGAAGACATTAAACTTCCAAAAACATTACACATATCCGCAACATCTATTTAAAACATACGCAGATATATCAAAAAACGAAGACATTAAACTTCCAAAAACATTACAGAAATCCTAAACCGCTACTATGAAACGCTAACAAAAATATCGAACACCGGTATATTAAACTTCGAAAAACACTACACAATACCACAACACCTATTCAGGGTTGCAACAAAAAACAAACATCACGCCAAATCGGATGGCTGCCAGACCAAAAAAAAAATTGCTAAAAATAAAAAAAATCGCCAAACATAAAAAAAAATCGCCAAATTGAAAAAGGTGCGTGAAACACATCTGTACCCAAGTGGCTAATAAACAGCATTAGTTTATTTCAATGAAAAAATATTGAATATAGCATTTGTCTGTAGTAAATAAATAAAGGGGGAAACAACCTAAATATTTCCAATATGTCCAAAATGTATCAATCGGTTTCTGAAAGTAAGTAAAAGTTTAAATTTTTAAAAAATATGTCATAAAGATAGTGTGGAAACAATGAATTCAAAATACAAGAATTTTACTTTCATAAAAAATCTTTCAAGCTATAAAATAAACATTTAAGTACTTGATGGACACATAAAAATCCAAACATTGTAAAAAAATAAATAAAGTATATAAAATTTAAAATTTGTAGCTAGATAATTTCAGCGCATATTGTAGAATGAAAAAAGAAATTATGACAATAGTGGTACAGGTGAATTTTTAGAACAAAAATTAAAATTTAAAATATTTCCAAAGTAAAAAGTCAATTTGTAAAAGTAATAGCTGAGATATGAATAACGAAGGGTAAGCACTGATCTTCCTGATTGTATTCCTTAAAAAGATAGAAAATAAAAATGTTATGAAAATAATTAAAAAGATTTTTGATTCACTGAGCTTATAATTTGTTATCAGAAAGTAATTTCAAATGTCATTGGTTAAAACATCTTAAATGATCATCATTCAGAGTAGATTAGTTAAAAATGAAAAAAAACCAAGTGATATTTTTGAGATATAATCACTGACCTTTGTTGATGTAATCGTGAAGCTTAGCTGGATCAGGATTGCAGAGTATGTAACCATTAAACTGAATAATTACCAAAACATTTTTTATATAGATTATAACCCAATTGTAGCAGAACATATATAAAGGAACCACTTACTATATAATTACCAAATTCGAGGCTATAAAAAATTCAGCATTTTCCCCAACAGTCATGTGGTGTTTTTCTAATTTCATTGTATGCTTAAAATATTTCAAAATTGTTAAAACTTCTAATCTTATTGAAGATAACAAACCATTTATGTGCTTTATATTTTTAAAAATTACAATGAAATTGATATGCACTGTTAATTTCATGCAAAACTTAAAGATAGATTTATTTAAATAATTAAATTTTCCATATTAATTATGAATTAGTACTAAATTTGGTGAGTTTTTTACCATGTTTTTATTAACTTCCTTTCTTGTTTGTGTGTGTGTTTGTCTGGTACAAATCTTGCAATCGATTTTTAACTAACTTCCCGACTAGCTAGACATTTGAAACTTTTAGAATAGCTCAGAACACGATGAAAATGCATTTTTTAAATACTTTTGACCATCTTTATTCCATATTTGAAAAACCATTACTGCGCTACAGGCGCCATCTATTAACGTAATAGTGAACCAAGCATATTTAATTTTCATTACAATGGGATGATTTTTATTTATGCCCACATGCTAGATTCAACAGAAAATTTAAAAACATGGTATATAAAAAGTCTTTTTATCTTGTAATTATTACAGCTTGGCACCATGTGCAGTAATCTTCGGTTTAGGCATTGCTTTCTTGTATTATTCCACTATCGGAAAACTTTTTATATATGAGGGCATTTGAAAGCATTTTTTATATTATGTTTCTTTTGTTTCTGTATTCATTCAGTGTTAACATTTTTGATGACAAGATTTAATAAATAACATTCATGCTCATCTTTTATTGCAACAAAGATGAGAACAACAGCATGAAATGTAATACTCCTAAATATTCATAATTTTTGGTACATCATTCATTATAATATGTTTGTTTAAAGTTTTAAATCAATGTATTTCAAAGATGATGATTTAAAAGTAATACATGATATTTAAAATTCAAATTCTTATTAAAGCAAAAATATATGATTTAACTCTTTAAAACTGTATGCAATTATTGATATATTGATATAATTATTGATATATTATTAATTGTCTGCTCTTTTGCCTGCATATTCTTTATACTCAATAGAGTATGTTGTACTGGCAAAATTTATAAATGCGTTCTTCCAGTTTATGTGTAACATAATTTTTTAATATATATGTGGTAAATTCAAAGAATAATCAATTAATCAAATGCATTGCTAAACATTACAAACAATTTTTATAACACACAAAATAAATGGTGAACATAAGGGTTAAAAACCCAATAAAGGATACAAGCATCGAACTCATTTGAAATAGGACCTATCGCCCCGTATCAAAATCTTATTCTATTTAGTTTGAATCATAATCTAAACCTAATATTTTTAAAGGAGAAAGGGTACGAGATTATTTTAGTCAAACAGCACGACCAAAATTGTCGTAAATCATTTATGCACAGTAGCAGAACCTTATTGAAACTTTCTCAACATATATAGTTTCGGTCCTTAAGATCAGTGTTAGCCAAATTGATGTTTGTTGTATTAGGATTTATGTTTCCTATCCCCACATAGGGATAAAAAAATATTTAATTAAAAGAAAGTAACTGTATTAAAAGTGTCATATGTGGTTTTGAAAATTCTGGTGCTCTTTATTTTGCCCCAGAAATGTGTTGTATAACTATGCTGTGATGACATATGCATGAAAATAATTATACTTCTAGATGGAAAAATGTCCAAAAAGGCACTAGAGAATTATATTAAACCATTTCTGTAAAAGATAACTTTGCCCCTAAGATGGAAATATAGACTGGTAAGTTTTCATTTTGCATGAAACTTGAAAGGGTACAGTTGAGCGCTGTTAAAATCATTACAGGACTTGGACACAGTTGTCCAAATGACGTGCTCTATGAAAGTAATCTACCTCTTTTTTCGTTGAGAAGAACTTATCGCCTCTCAAACTACTATAATGAGCTTTACAGTTACAATGATCAGCATAGAACTTCTGTATACCTTCATGCTTGGATTGACAACCAGCATTTGTGGAAGCATAGCCCCTTTTCCTTTGAAAAAATGCTGGGTCTGCCTTCTGCTAATGTGGAGCCCCACTCTTGAAATCATCTGGGCGTTGGTTTGGAACTTGATGGGATCCATTTCCATGAGGGTCTCTTAACTAGTGTTATTAAAAACTCTGAGATTCCGGCCCTCATCAGACAATTAACTCTTGAGACTATCCATAGAATCCCTCAATCTTCTCTGAAGATTTATACCGATGGCAGCAGGAGTGATGGGGGAATTTCTGGTAGTGGAGTGCACATACCAACTCCTACCGGTGCTGTTGAATTTAAAATTAAAAATCCATATTTCTGTTTGGCTTTTAGATCATAGCTTATTGCTATCAAGAAGGGCTTGCAGTATGCGTGTCAAGTTGAGGATTAATTTCCCGATGTCTGGATTTTAATTGACAGCCGTGCTTCAATTCAGCACCTCTCTAATTGGACTATTATTGGGGACCAGACTAGCCTGGACATCTTAGATCTTCTTGACCTTCTTTCATCTGGACACCCAATCATTTTCAGTGGATCCTTTCCCATGTTGGGATCGACGGTAATGAAAGGGCTGACTTTTTAGCCAGGACTGCTGCTGAGGAGTACATGAGCCCTTGTGAGGCTCTTACTTTTAGAGAGATTTACTCCCTTAAGGGGGCGCTGGACTGAGCCTCCGATGTTTCGAAGCCAATGTTAATTCAATGGGGAAGTTCTTAACAAATTGCAAATTTGCATTTAAATTTTTTGAGAAAATTTTTTCTGCATAAGATACCTCACGACTTAACAATTCGTGTTTGTTTATCAATTTTTGGTTTTCTCTTAAAATTTAATTTTAAATGACTGTCAAATTTCTGAACTGAAAAAATAAGCGGTACTTTTGCTTTAAACTCTTTATAAGTTCTCGAGATCAAATAGTAATACAATATGAAATAATGCGCGGGATTCCTGAATCTTTTGGCTTTTCAAAGATACTTTTTTCTTAATTTTACGTAAATTAGGGTAAGAGTAATTTGTCGGTAAAAATGGGGAAATTTTGTAAAAATCGGAACATTTCTCCAAAAACCACGCCTCCCGCTGGCAGTGAGGTTCAGGGAGGGGAAAGAATTCAGGGGGACCCCCGGGCGGTAAGACACAAGGGTTGGGGGGGGGACGGTGATTTATGGATAGTCGAGTTGCCTGGCGAAAAGAGCACAAACGTTTGCTATGTGCCTTTTCAGCTGACGGGTAAAGATTTTAGAAGTACAGTAAAACTTGATTCCTAGCTGGTATATGTATATTGATCACTGGCTAAATTTTGGCTATCATTTTCATCATGTTTCGTATATATATATATACATGCATATATATTTGAGTTAATTTTTGTCGTTATGTAAATAGTTTGTATAAATATCATTTTAGTATGTGTAAATATTTATAAAAGTAAATATGTATAAATGTAAATATTATGTATACATATGAAATGTATTATGGAATGTAAAATTATAAGAAATGTTAATAATTTTAATTGCCCTGACCAATTTATATATATATATATATATATATATATATATATATATATATATATATATATATATATATATATATATATATATATATATATATACACACAGGTAGCCCTCCTATAACACGGTACATAGGTTCCTAGAAACTGCCGTGTTGTATGAAACCGTGTTATATGAGACCAAGATACAGTTCAAAAACGGGGTTTAAGTTCTGAAAACTTATTAAAAAGAAACATTTTTTTAAAATTCCATATAAGCAACTTTAATTTTTATTAAAACTATAAAAGTATGCATAACACAAAACGAAAAGAAACAAGTAAATATTATTTTCATTTAATACGACCTTAATTAAATAAATTTCTTATTCATCACTGCTCAGTACAATCAAACGAGAACACTTTTTCAGTTGAAAGATATCGCCTTCTCTTTCAGAACCTTTTTCTTCATTTAGATTTTTTGTACAATATATCCTCATTAAAAAATCTGTAGATATACATACATATATATAATCTTGCCTGCACCTCTATTCGACGGCCACTTTTTTTTTTAACTATGAGTGGCCCGCCATAGAGAAGTTTCACTATATGTGTGTGTGTGAGTGTTCGTTCCAGTATCACTCTGGAACGCTTGGAGTAATTTCAACCAAACTTGGTACACATATCACTTACAATCTGGAAAGAAACACTTGGGGGGGGGAGGGAAGACACCCCTAGCATCCCAAGGGGGGCAGGGGGCACATGTAAAAATAATCGAAAACGACTGATATTAGTGTCGAATCCATAGTTTTCGGGGTCGCTGAGATTAATAGTGACACTCTCGATTCCATCTAAGTGCAAGTTAAGCCCCCCATCAGCATTGTGGGGAAGGGGGGGGAAGAAGAGGTGAATATAAAATGTCCAAAATGACTGATATTAGTGTCGAATCCAAAGTTTTCGGGGTCGCTGAGATTAACAGTTATGTATGTATGTATATATGTATATATATGTATGTATATATATGTATATATATATATATATATATATATATATATATGTATGTATATATGTATATATATGTATATATGTATATATGTATATATATGTATATATATGTATGTATATATATATATGTATGTATATATATATATATATATATATATATATATATATATATATATGTATATATATATATATATATATATGTATATATATATATATATGTGTATATATATATATATGTATATATATATATATATATATATATATATATATATATATATGTATATATATATATGTATATATATGTATATATATGTATGTATATATATATGTATATATATGTATGTATATATATATGTATATATATGTATGTATATATATATGCCCAACAAACACAAGACTGACGGCAACTTGACGGGCCGGTTCTGGAGGCGCCGGTAGAACGATAGGCTCGGGGAAAATGATCCGTACCGTTGCCGGGTGATTTACGAATCTCCGACGCGGAATCCCGTAGCGTGTACCCGTTTGAGGGCCGGTGATGGTTGGATAGGAATCTACCCGAAACCGCTCTCCCTGTAACGTCCCGGAATCGATAGTCCGATTCGTAACCACAAGTAACAGAAATCTGCATCAGAATTATGGATTTGAAAGGGAAGGCGAAGATTAGATTAAACAGACTTTTCATAAATATTTATTTCACTTTTGTGAACTTTCTCAACTTCTTTTGCACGAAAAATTCACATAATTTTCCTTGCATGAAAAGATTGAATTATATCAGAAGTATACGGCTGACATAATATAATCTTTCGGTTATACTATGTGATATATGCATAATATATATCATCTATATATTTAATTTGCTAAGCCGACTTTTTGGGCAGTCCGTGAGAGAAAACTACTGCATCAATTTACTTCATTTTGGTCTTAACCGAAAGATTGTAATCTGTAGATTTGTTAAATTTGGTTTTTGTGACAGCAATTTCCATTAATTAGCGATAATTTACAATTGATTTTTACGCATGCTCAGTGGCATGTTTAAATCTGTCTTTAGAAACTCACTTCCGCGCACGCTCAGTGACATGTTTTAATGGTAAACACGTTCATTCCGAGAAGTCTCTATCTCTGCCTTATTTATTTTTATGATAATTATATTTGTGAAATACAACAGTAAACCTCATGGAAATTGTTTATTTCTTGCTATTTAATTAGCGATAATTTACAATTTAAAAAAATTGCTTTCTGCACATGCTCAGTGACATTTTTAAATCTGTCTTTAGATACTCACTAAGCGCGAAGCCGCTTAATCACGATTTGTTTCTGCGCATTATGATTTTCAACATTTGACAATGATGTGTTGAATATAATTTGTGTATTAGTACATTCATTTACTATCTAGCCGTCGTGTTTCGACAGACATCAACTATTGTTAGATTATATTAATTTATTTTTGGCTTTTATATAGAAATGAAATAAACATCCACTTACAAATGGATAATTTTTTCGATCAAGAGTTTATGCACAAGAGAGTAAAGAGTAGTACCTGCCTAAATTTGTTTTTCATTTTGATTAAGACGGACTTTTCGGCAGACTCTCTTGGATGCCAAAGCGGGTATCTATCTGGCGCTTCATTTCATACTCAGGTTCTCTGCGATTTACTTGGCAACCCTACCACCAGTTGCATTGGGCCAATATCAATTTCGTTAGGCGCTACATTTCGTTTTTTGGTAGACCGCTGGGTTACACTTATTTGGACTTCAAATTTTTCGGTGATGGTGTTGATAATTATTTCATGATTTAAATATTTCGTGACGCAGGAATTGGAGCCATTTTTTTTATAGAAACATGACCATTTTAGCTTATTTTCGGCACTTTTTTTTCGCGGGGGGGGGGGTAAGTATATTGATTTTGTAATGAATAACATGACCGTTTTTATTTATCAGAAGATAGATATATTCATAGCATAAAGTAAAATACTTCGAGTGACAGTTCTCTTTTAAATGAAATTGCGTCCGAATGCATTTCAATAAATGTTTAACAGATTAAACACTAAAAACATATCATACATTTTTAAACCTCTATACAGTCATAATATTGTTATTAAAATATTGAGGTACATTGAATTTTATTCGTCATTTTTACAGTATTTATTCGCATACTTTATAGCTAGTGATGTATAGAACAATAAAGAATGAATCTAGGAAATGAAATAAAAATAATTGATGACTGAAAATAAATTTCATATAGCAGACCAACGTATATGTAAATGTAGGTACAAATACTTTATAAGTTTTAACACCCATTGATATGAACTGTATTCATATTTTTGAATATGCTTCATAAAAACAAACTCCATCTCATCAGAGATAAAATTAGAAAGTGTGTGTTTGTATGTATGTAAATGTTGACAGTAATTTAGTAGCTTTTAATGTGCTAGTAAATACAGGGCAGTTTCTAGGGTAGCTGCCATACGTGTGCGAGAATAATTCCCCCCCCCCTCATACCGTATGGATTAATTGAAATTTCTCTGGAATATTTTTACCTTAAATGAAACAACGAATTACAGAAAATATTATAAATTCAGTTTATTTTTTAATTTTATAACCTAACATAATAATTATTAATGTATTGATATAACAACTAAATGAATACGTTATATTAAATACATACAACACATATCTATTAATACATATACTTAATAAGTCAGTCAAAAAGATAATCTTTGCTTTCCTTGCTTTTTTTAATGCAAATTCTGTTATAATATCTGATCATCTATATCTTCCGAAATGTCCTTTTCGATGCTAATAATAGATAAGTCTGAAAGCCTTTCTTGTCCCATTGTAGACCTCAAATAATTTTTTATTATTTTAAGTTTTGAAAAGCTTCTTTCCCCGCTAGCCACAGTCACAGGCAATGTTAATAAAATTTGTATGGTAATCACTAAATTTGGACACAGATAGATGAGGTTGTTTGTAAATAGGTATTGAATCACATTTAACGCGTTCATTTCAAGAGAAATATAGAGGGCAATGTTGTCAGTTTCATTGCATAAATCTTCAGCTATAATATATTTTTCATTTTTAAATGGATCATGTAACATACTTTCCACATATTTACATTTTGTAGACCTATTTGATTTATCTGTTTCAAGGAAATCTGATATTGAAATAAATCCCCCCAAAATGCTCCCTAATTTCCATTTGCTTTGATTTATTACTTAATAGAACAAATCTTACTACAAGAGTAAGTCGGTCTTGGTTGCTTAGATCAGGGGTGGAATCTAAAATAGTAGAATAATATTTACAAAATTTTAAGAGTGATATTATTTCATGTCTTATTTTTTGTTCCAAAAGGGAAATAGTTCATTTTGAATATGAACACCTACAGTGGCTCCAAAATGTGTTCGTACACTTACGATTTTCAATGAAATAGGGATCTATCCATTAATTAAAATGAATATTACAGAATGGGCATTTAATAATAAGATTTATAATCTATTCTTAACAAAACTATATGAAATATTTTGAAAACATAGTAAAACTTTATTTTTAAAACACCAATAATCAAAAAGTAACAAAAACTATCTCACAAAAGTCATCGTACACTGAAATATTTTCGGATAAATTCATAACTAAAATTATCGCCTGGCGCTTTATTTTTATTTTTGAATTGTGGTGGCATTTAAAATATCAATTGGCTTTAATTTTTGCTTGCCTATACCGTAATATTCTATTTATTATTTAAAAATGGCTTGCAAAGAAACAACAAACAGCATTGATCGAAAATTGATTATTTTTCATCATAGTTGTGGTAAATCAGTTCGGAATGTTGCTAAATTACTTAATTTATCCCATTATACTGTGCAGTATGTGATAAAACGCTTTAAAGAAGAAAATCCGATCAAAATCAAGATAAGAAAAGGTCGTCCGGCAAAGTTAACAAAACGTGATGAGAGATTTTTAATTAGAAAATTTGTGAAAAATCTACGTTTGAGTGCTGTAAAACTTTCTGCAGAATTTAATGAAACATTTTCTACTTCAATTTCACCTGAAACTGTTCGACGAGTTCTCAGAGCAGCTGGATTATATGGGCGTTCTGCCCGTAGAATTTTTTTTGTGAGTGAGAAAAACAGAAAGCTCGGGTTTTCCTTCGCACTATCAATGATTAATAAGCCCCAAACCTATTGGAATAATGTCTTATTTGCCGATGAAAGCAAGTTTATCATTTTTGGTTCCGATGGGCGTATAATTGTATGGAGAAGAAAAAATGAGGAACTTAATCCTAAGAACTTAGTAGAAACAGTTAAGCATGGCGGTGGAGGTGTCCTTGTGTGGGAGTGCATGTCAACATCAGGACTAAGTAATTTGGTATTTATTGATGGCATAATGAATCTTGCTGTTTATATAAATATTTTAAGAGACAATTTAAAATTATCAGCCTAAAATTTGGGTATTTGAAATTTTTAATTTTTTTTAATCAAGATAACGATCCTAAGCCCACGGCTCTCAACGTTCGCCTCTGGTGTCTCTATAATTGTCCACAAGTTTTGAAAACACCACCTCAATCGCCAGATTTAAACTCAATAGAACATTTTTGGAGAGAACTGGAGGTTCGAGTACGAAAACACGACATTTTTAAAAGAAAAAGCGAACTAAAAACAATTATGATGGAAGAATGGATGAACATTGATGCAGAAATTACAAAAGAA
Organism: Dolomedes plantarius; assembly: GCA_907164885.2. NCBI lineage: Eukaryota > Metazoa > Arthropoda > Arachnida > Araneae > Dolomedidae > Dolomedes > Dolomedes plantarius. The sequence goes on along the minus strand of OU015499.1, from coordinate 136,839,788 downwards.
CTAGTGCAATCTATTCCCAGACGTTTAAAAGCTGTTGTTGATGCTAAAGGATATCCTACTAAATATTAATTTAACGAAAAATTAGAATATTTTCTTATAAGTAGAGATTTTTTTACAAGTGTTCGATGACTGTTGTGGGATAAAGTTTTTGTTACTTTTTGATTACTGGTTTCTTAAAAATAAAGTTTTACTATGTTTTTAAAATATTTCATGTAGTTTTGTTAAGAATAGATTATACATCTTATTGTTAAATACGCATTCTGAAATATTCATTTTAATTAATGGATAGACCCCTATTTCATTGAAAATCGTAAGTGTACGAACACTTTTGGGAGCCACTGTAAATAATGAGGCATATTTGATGGATTTCTGCTGATTCTAGTGAGGTGCTCTGATATTTTAATGAAAAAATATCATCAAGTTTCCTTACCTGTGAAATATTTTTATTGGTCAGCAATCACAAAATCCAGCACAAAAATTAGAGACAAAAAGCTTTGTTTTTCAGTTGTTGAGGTGGACACGTTCAAAATTAATATAGTGCAAATTATCCCGGGCCGTGATTTATAGGCTCAGGGCATAAAATAGTATTTTCCAGCAACCTGACAAAAACCGCCCTAACCGACGCTATTTGATAGGTTAAAACGTGTTAAAACAAAAACGAAAAATGTATTTCCCAACTGGTTGCTACGTGGAGTACCGTTTTTAAAACCAATGTAGTTTTGTTTATTTCCAGTTATACTTGTAAAATTCATTTTTAACTCTAAGTAGTTATCTAGCATAATGATAATATTTTTATATTCATTATTTTACTAATAAATTAGTTTTAAGTTTTTTTAACCGCGCATCCGCCCGCCCCCCTACCTCCTCCCCCTCTCGACTTTCCAGCTGTGTGCTGTGCCTCGCTTGGGGTGGTGACATTCCTTTGTTCTGCAAATGTCCCTCCGTGGACATTTGCAGGTGCAAGTAGCAGAAGGACCGTTTTCTCAGAAAGAGTATGTGTGTGTGTGTATGGGGTGGGGGGGGGTGGTAATTCTAAAAATAGACGGGAATGCTCTTTGGGCAGTCGCCAATCTTTATACAGGACGTATAAAAATTGGCGATGTTGTTTTGGCGAAACCTATGGCGCACGCTATTTATGCCAATTATATTCCGACACAGTTAATGTCTGCAGTTCTCTACATGGTTGAAAATTTCCTATCTCTCCGATGCTCGACTGTGTGGGATTTTCTTTATTTCCAACATATTTTTTAATATACCGTCATTGGACATTGACCGAGAGGTATGTTTATATTTTTTACTTGTTATTTTAAGTAAACTTCGTAAATTTTCTCGAGAAAAGAAAATTATAATATTTTCTATAGAGGAAATTTATTTCATTCTTCTCAAAGTTAAAAGTGAGGTGTAATATATATTTGAAAATCACGAATTACCCGATTATATAATCTTAATTTATATAATTTATTTGAAAATGATTTAAAATTAAAATTGAATGTAGTTCAATGTTTTATAAATTTTGTTCAGTCCTTTTTTCAGTCTTATCGTATTCAGCAATATAAGACTGTAGGATGCCAGAATATTATTATTTTTATCACCAAAGAATAAACTTATCAAGACGTATTTGAAGATGTCTCAAAACAAAATATTTCTTGAACAGCTAAGCTTTAACAATGAACCATTCTTTGATATGCAAAACTATGAAATTTTTTCACTTGTCAACTACTAAAAAAGTACTGAACAAAATTTATAAAACATTGAACTACTTTCAATTTTAATTTTAAATCATTTTCAAATAAATTATAACAATTAAAGTTGTATAATCGGGTAATTCCTGGTTTTCAAATATATAATACACCTCACTTTTAACTTTGAGAAGAATGAAATAAATTTCCTCTATGGAAAATATTATAATTTTCTTATCTCGAGAACATTTACGAACTTTACTTAAAATAACATGTACAAAATATAA